>JAWNNH010000575.1:0-317910 GCA_035043045.1 Hirtodrosophila alboralis | reverse complement strand
ACACAATAAGCTGTATCGCATACACAAGCCATATGCTCAATTTGTAACAATATTTATTTAACGAATAAAAGTTCCTATTATGTCTTGATTTATTAAAACAATTAAAAATGTTAATTGTTGGTAGTTCAACCAAAAATACTGCAAATTATTTGCAAAGAATGAACTCAATTTAGCAATGCCATTATGAGCATAATATTTACAAAACAAATGCTGATTCATAGCCCCCTCCCCTTCATTTCCCCCTCCACCACAAATATATTATAAATTATTTTTATTTATTATTATATTCAAAAATATAAACAATGTTATTGCCATAACAGAGCGATGTAACAAGCAATGTTACTAAACTATTTACTATTTCATGTTGCATGCTTAAAATAGCGCCCCAATCGGCGACCAAACGAACCACAAAAGATAAAGCAAAGACTATCCCAAGACACGAACATAAAATTTTGTGGCAAATTGAAACGACAACATTAAATGTACGGCAAATTAAAGCGACAACTTCTGTTAATTCATTGCTGTTAACTGTTAACATGGAAACGAAACAAGAAAACGACAAAAATTTCTCTCTCATTCTTAAAATTTCACTCGCCGCGAGCTGTTGTCGTGCGCGCCCGGATAACGATATTTTACAGTTGGTTTATATTTTTGTTGTAATTTTTTTTGTTGTTGTGTACGAATTCGAAGTCGTATATTTATTGCAAAAAAAAAAATATATATATGTATATTATGATTATGATGATGATGATTAAACAAAAGTGTTGGCTATTGGCAGCATTACAAAAAAAAATAAAAAAATAAAATAAAATAAATAAATAAAGTGTACAGAGTGCATGTGTGTGCTTGTGTGTGTGTGTGTGCGTGCGTTTGACAAGTGCGCCAGAATATAGGCGCTAAGACGGCAATAAGGACGCTGCCGGCTTTATTAAAAGCGTTGTCAACTAAATAAGTGCTTTTGTTGTTGTTGTTGTTGCGCTGCCAAAATATAACCAATAATTATTATACCCCACCCCCTAACGCTACACGCAGCAGCAGCAGCAGCAGCGGCAACAACAAATAATGTTTTTTTTTATTTTTTGCAACGCTAAAACATAAATTTTTTGTTTTTGTGTTTGTTTCTATTGCAGATTGTTTGTAATTTGCAAAGTGACGTGAGAGAAAAATTATACAAAAAAAAAAAGAAAAAAACCATTTAAAAAATAAAAAATAAGCCTAAGCATATAATAATAACAAAAAATAAGGATGTATTATTATATGTAAAGCGAAAGCAGCAAGAGCGAGCGAACGAGAGAGAGAGAGAGCGATACCCCGCAATGTGTTCACAACAAGCCCCTAAAAATCATCACAAAATTGTTAAATAAAAATATTAAAAATATGTAAATTGTAATTAAGTACATATTATTAAAAATATATATATATATACATAGTGCAAGTAAAATATTAAAGTATATATAAATATATATATAAATTATATACAAGCATATATGAATAACTAAATACAACAACAACAACAGATCAAAACCAAAACAAAACAAAACAACGCTGCATTTGCATCTTGAATCAAAGAAGAGTGCAAAATTGTAAAACTTAAGAGAACATCAACAACAACAACAACAACAGAGTTGCTATTAAAGCTTAACATTAATGTAACGCTCGCTGGCAGAGCATGGATTACGACGCCTACAACATAGCAACAGCAGCAGCAGCAGCCGCAGCATTCACGCTAGAGAAAAAGCTCATCAAATTATTACATTAAATGACCGCCAGCCGGCCACAAAAATGCCGCCGCTGCAAGGACGTCAACAGTTGTAGTAAGTAAACCAAAAAGAAAAACAAATTAAATTTAAAACGTAACGGTTTAAGCTACAATACAAAATGGTTGGGGCAGTGCGGGTGTGGGGTAGCGGGAGGTCAAAGCACATGTTAAGCGCGCACGGCCCTTAGTTCGTTGGCCTGGCCGATATCTGGCGCTCTCTGTTTATGAATGAAACGCAATGAGGAAGCAGCGTTAAATCCAAAGAGAGAGCGAGCGCGAGCGTGCCAAAGAGAGTGTCAGCTGTAAAGAGAGCGTGCAATGCGGAACACACACACACAATCATATTGTACGCTGAGCGCGCGCTCGAGTTGTGTGAATGCGTGTGTGTGTGAGTGTAAAGAGAGAGCGCAAACATACAAAACGACGGCCAGGCACTGGCACGACGCGAGTTCATTGACCTTTGCTATTGAAATTTTTGGGCAACGAATACAAACGCACGCACGCATACACACACACATACAAATGCGAGTTTTATTTACACATTGATAAACAATCGACTGTTGACTTGCAAGTTGTTTTTGTTGTTGTTCTACGTAGTAGCTGTAGCTGCCATTTGTATGCTCTTCTCTTTATGCTCTGAAAGTGCATAAGTATGCGTGTGTTAGTGTATGTGTGTGTGTGCTGTAATGTGATGCAATTTGACACAGATTGAGATAATGATCTAACCCCTTTGCTGATATTCACAAACACACACAAGCATTTCAAATACATTCATACTTAAGCATGTAAATAGTTATGAATGCAACTCTGTGCGTATTTATCGTTTATCGATAGCTTATCGCTTATTACTTTTTGCACGCCTTCTTGGCCAGGGGAGTAGTCAGCAGTGGCGAAATTAAATAAGTTAATTTTTTGTTAAATATTGATTTTATTTCATTATTTTATATTTTTTATTTTATTATTATATAATATTTATATGGTATTTTTATGCTTCATATATTTTGCAAAATCGATTATATTCAGTATTAATGGGACCTAAAAATGTCAGTAAAAAGTCTTTTTGACGAATATATGTGTTATATATTCGTCATATTAGGGATTTCTGGGATTATATAGTTCATAGTTTATTAAATAAGGGCATAGTTAAGAGAGAGACAGTAACATTCTTCCGCTACATCAGATGTAATCATTAGAAAAATATAATATAAAATCAAAGTCTGAGTGTTAATTATCGAAAAGTTTGCTAAAAGTCCTAGAAATGTTGTCATTATTAGTTTAAGCTTATAGCTTATATTTAATATTAATTAATTAATATTTAAAATAAATATTTATTTGCTATTTATGCTTAAAAACACAACCCTTTGGTAGAAAACTCTTATAGAGCTTTTATAGAGCCCCAAATGTCTTACAATAGATTCGATATGGGCATTTTCATTGTGGCGTTACGTGACAGTCGTACGCCTAAATGTGAAAAAAGCTAGAAAAAAGTCAAATTCTGAGAGAAAAGAAAATGTTATATCTTAGTAGCAATTTAGCTGAACTATATTTAGTACAAAAGATGAAAACATTTGTTCTTTCCGATTAAAAGATATAAGCAAAAAACAGGTGTGGCGTTACGTGACAAGAATAGAAGTCGCTTTCGACTTAAAGTTTGTAAAATTCCAAAACTTTGTAAATGCCAAAGATACATATTATAATATGTTAAATATATTATATATTATAATTATAGCGACAAATAAATGGAATATAAAATTCCTCCAAACGTGTCAATGTCATTATTAGAAATTTATGCAATTTTTTTACGCCTATTTTATTCCTTTCTTTATTTAGCTTAAAGTTTCTGTTATAATTTTTTGACACCAAATACAATAAAATACAAAAATATATTAATTATAATTTGAACAAAAAATAAAACTTCAAATTGTTATACGTCTTTTTTTTTAGCTAGGTTGCTATTTTTTTTTAACATTAAGAAAGCCAAACCAAAAAAAAAATTAAAAACAAAAAATTTTCCGAAAGTTATTGAAAATGTTGAATTTATTTTGTTTTTAGGATTCCTTTTGGTTTTTTTTCAGAAAATTTTTGAAAATGCTAAAAATATTCTTTTATAAGATTTCTTTAGGTTTTTTTTAATTGAGAAAAATATAAAAATTGTAAAAACGATATTTTGATTTTATTTTTAGGAAAAATTTTAACTTAATTAAGAACGTTTAATTTAGAGTTTTATTTTTTATAATTCAAAAATAATAAATATTTTGAAAAAGTTATATTTATTTATGTATTTTATAGCTCAAAAATAATTATTATATTGCCAAAGTTATATTTATTTTTAATTTTTATTAACTCAAAAATAATTATTATTTTGCCAAAAACTCAGAGAATAAATGTTAAAATAAAAAATTATTAACAAACCCAGTTTAAATAAATTTTAATATTGTAAGTAAAAAATGAAAGAGAGCAGAAACAAAAGAGCATTTGATGGTCGTTATAAATGACTTTACTTACATTCTTCTTCCTTATTGTTATATGCTTGTGTCTGGACTGTGTGTGTGTGTGTGTGTGTGTGTGTGTGTGTGTGTGTGTGTGTGTGTGTGTGTGTATGTTTGTGTGTGTGTATTTATATAGCGGGTGGGTCGACAAAACGCACAATGATAACAAATGGAAAATGTTAGGGAAACGAAAGAAATGCCAACAACTGAGAGTTGAGCTTTTGACTGGCTTTTGCTTTTGCTATTGCCAAAAAAAAAAAAACAAAAAAAAAAAATAAAATATCACATAGATATGATTATACATATTTGCGCCTGGCAACAGAAAATGCTGCTTAAAAATTATAGAAAAAAAAGGGTTTGCAAACAGATATATATATATATTCCTTGTATACCAAGAAAAGATAGAAAAAAAGGAAAAAACAAAAAAAAAAAACAAAAGGTTGAACCTTCAAAATTGGTTTCAATGTCATCATGTAACCCCCATTTTTATGTATGTATGTGTATATGAGAAACAACAAAAAAACAGGGTAGGATGAGAGAGAGAACCAGAAAAAGAGGGAGACAGAGAGGGCATATACACACCCAATTATATATATATAATATATACTTATATAAGCTAACGAAATGCCCATGCACTCCAAATTGTACATTCAATATTCTTACAATTCTGTGGAATATATTATATGATTTTGTAGTCCAAAAAAAAAAAAATTTCAAATTTTGAGGGTTGAGAATTACAGAAAAACACAAAAGGAGCAGACAAGGGCAAGGACAAGGGCAAGGGCAAGGGCAGCTGTAAAATTGTAAATTGCAAGCTGTAATCTGTAAGCTGATGTCTTATACACACACCAACACACACACACACACACACACACAAACACACACCCTGTCAGAGACAGAGGTATTTATTTTACAATATTGCGTATACGTTGACGGCAACTGTGTTTGTTATCATTTGATTAATACTCTGTTTCTTTCAAGCGTAAAGGCAGGCACCGAAATGATTATATTACATATATTATATATTACTATATTATATATAAATTGATAATTTTTGAGCTTATTTTTTCATATAACTGGGTATAAACCTTTTATTTACTGAGTTTTAATTTTATTTTTGAGTAATAAAAAATAAAACCCTTATTTAATTGAGTTTAATTTTTTCTCAAATATAATTTTTATAGCTTAATAAATTGATTATTTTTGGGCTTATTTATGCATATAAATTGAGCTATAACTTTTTTTTTTAGTTTTAATTTTATTTTTTAGTAATAAAAGATAAAACCCGAAATTAATCCCAACTAATTGAGTTTAATTTTTTTTTGTTCAAAAATAAAACTCAAAAGCCTCCAATAGCATTCTAAATGCTTTATAAGGAAATTTTGATATATTTTTTTAAATAATAGAACCAAGAGAAAATTAATAAAAATATTTTTCAAACTGAAAAAAAATTGAGTTTAATTTTTTTTCTCCAATATCGTTTTTATACTTTTGAGCTTATTGATGCATATAAATTGTGCTTGAATTTATTATTTTTATTTTATGAGTTTTAATTTTATTTTTAAATAGTAAAAAATCAAAACCTAAATTAAACGTCATTTATTGAGTTTAATATTTTTGTTCAAAAATAAAACTCAAAAGCCTCCAATAGCGTTTTTATAGATAATTAAATTGATTAATTTTCGAATTTTTTCATACAAATTGAGCTATGACTTCTTATTGAGTTTTAGTTTAATATTTTATTTTATTTTTATTTTATTTGTGATTAATAAAAATGAAAACCCTTAGCTAATTGTTATTTATTGAGTTTAATTTTTTTGCTTAAAAATACAACACAAAATTATCAAATAACATTTTTATAACTTAATAAGAAATTTTCCTAATTATAGAATCAAGAGAATACTAAAAAAAAAATCCTTGATAATGTTAAGAAATTTTCCAATAAATATTTATTTTCTAAAACTTTTTTTTTATTGAAATAATAAATTCTTTTATTTAATTTTGCCACATTTAGCTACTTTAAGGTCGTAGTAGGATTTTTGCGCTTTATTATTTGATTAATACTACTAAAAGTAATGTATTAACCGATAAAAATAAGTTTCGATTATATTAAACCGATTAGGATGAAATCAATTCAAATTGTATAAATATTAATACAAAATCAAATTACTTAATTTTGGTTGTCATTTCCTAAAAATCCATTAAGATTTTCAAGCGATTTAATATATATATGATATGATATATACGTCCGATTCAGCCAGTTGCAACATGTGTGAAATTTACAATAAAAACGAAGTTAGCATTTAGATTGAGAGTTTAGTTTTGCTTATAATAAATATAAATATATTATATAAAAAATATATATATGTGTCTTGTCCAGCAGATCAGGAATATATATACTTAATGGGCTTTCAGATGTCTCTTTCAGTTTATTATTATATCGTGACAAAAATTATAATATCTTTTTTTGTAATCAACAAGACAATATTAATATTATTAAAGCTAGATTTTATTATATATAATATATGCCCATATTTATTCAACTTTGGATTTATTGTACTCCGTTGAAACCCTTTCAAATCTAACCAAAAATATTCTATATATTTAACAGTTCATACACTCAAAAAAAAGTGTACATCCAATTGTGGAAAACTGACGTCAGTAGTTGGAGAAACAGGATAGAAATAGCGCCATAGAAATGTTTTTATGCCCTGTAGATTTAATTACCACAAAGTGAAGAAAATGTTATAACTTTGACAGATCAAATTTTCTGTTTTATTTAATTATTTCGATATCTCGAGGAAACTTTTTTTACAAAACATGGAAAAATCTATAATTTTATGTCCATAATAAAAAAAATCCGTTATATTTTTAAATTTGAATAAAAAAATTACTTTACTTTGGTTAAAGAATTAAGTCAACATATTTTGTAAAAATTTATATTGAGCATAGAAAATTTTCTGCAGGTTAATGAATTTTATATTCATTTCATAGAACACCTGGATTTCATATTGTAGAAAATCCATACTTCCGATTATAAGCCCATAATTTTTTTCGTTTATTCATATCATAGAAAATATATTCGTACTGTGGAAATTTTCACTTTTTTGTAGAGATTTATACTCTGTTTGTAGAATTTTATTTCATTTTTTTTTTCTTAGTGTATAGCTAAAGCTAGCAAATTTGTTATAAATTCTGAAATCAAATTTCTATATCTGTAGTTGGTTAATTATTGCTTAGACCTTATAAAAATTTGCTAAAGCCCATTCTTACATTCTCAAATAATCAATATCCATATTGTATACAAGTTTAAATAATTTTTGGCTAACAAGTTTTTTTCTTAGTAACATATTTTTGAATATACTATAAACAAAGTCAAAAAAAATTTGTTTTAAAAATTTGCTACAAATTTTCTAAGAATTTTCTTGAAGCAAAGACTAAGCGGTTTAAATTATAGAGTATATTACAGTCGTTAGCTTTGTCAAATTGAGAAAGTTCTTTTTACTTGTATTGCTGTGGTTTTTTTTTTTTTGCTTTTGTTTTACTTTTGCATTTTAATCAATGCCAATGAACTTGACGTTTTTATACATATATATTTATATATTTAATGCATGTCCGCAATTTGTTCGCTGATTGTTGTAATCGTTACTCGTTACTCGTTACTTTTAGCTCGTTACTCGTTACACCTGCATTAATACACACAAAGCTTATCAGACTGCTTGAACTTATGGTATATATCAAACTATATTTATATATATATATATATATGTATGTATATATGTACTATATACATAGTTGCTTGATCCCAATCGTCAGGTTCCAGGCCCCACAAGTGCTTATCGCTATTGTTGTTGTTGTTGTCATTTGATAGCAATGACAATACTTTCGAATATATATAAACTGCCTAGGGAGTACTATAATATATGTATGTATGTGTGTGTATGTCTGGAGAATAAACACACACACACACGCACACGCACACACTGAAATGTACAAACAAATCATATGGGGTCAGCGCCTTTTATAAAGTACATAGAACTGAAGAATCGTTAGTTTGTATTTATTATTATTGTCTTTCTCTCCCATTCTTCAGAATGCAGGCTATCCCAATTGTTGCCCCTATATATTTATATAATCTTTTATGATCTATCTATGTGGGAATTAACTTTAAATATATTAATATTATTATGCCATATTTAATTATATGCTTCAAACCTATAATTAATTTATTATTCTATTTTCAACTTTTTATTTCTTAAAGTTCAATATTTAAACATATTGATATCAAACTGAATTGAAATATATAAATTTAGAATTTATATCTAATTTATTAGAATCTCTGAATATGTTAGTTCTAATTTAGTTAGGGCATTTTCAGAATGGCGTTACGTGACAATCGTACGCCTAAATGTGAAAAAAAGCTAGAAAAATTATATATATATATATTTTAAATATATTTAATATTTTTTTTCACATATTTAACTTTAAAAAAAAACTTTTGAAAGAGTTAGAAATTTAATCAACTTAGTAATTATATTTTATATAAAATTTTACACCATTTTTTCTGGCCTAAATTACACCTGAGTTTTACTTTATTCAGGTTATTTAAGCAAATATAATTATTATTCTACACAGCATAGAAATAGTCTGATTGCGGAAGATTTTAAAATATTTAAGTTTTCTGGTTTTTTAATCAAATTACATTCATTTCATTGTATATTTAAGTTCGTTACAATTGAAATTTCGTTTTATCTTAATAATATATAAAATAAAATAAATATATTCCATTTTCTAAATACTGTTTAATAACATTCTCATTTTAATATTGACTTATTCAAATTGTTAATAATTGATTTTTATACTGCAAATTTAAATACATAATAAAATTCTTTAAGCAATGTTAATATTTGAATTCAATACAAGTTTTATTTACTGAAATTTTATAATTTGGATTTACAAGTGGGTTAATAATATAATTTCCAGGCGACTTAGCCTTTGCTACTTATTAAAACAATTTAAGATTTTATTATTTATAATTTATATTACAATAAAAAATTTGACAAAAAAAAACCATAAAGCGCAATGTAAATATAAATAAAATAAGTTAATGTATAAATTTAATTGCATTTCCTTTTAAATAAAGTAACTATATTATTTATTAACTAAGAATTGATTCGTCAATCTTATTTTTATTTTTTTAATTTTTTATTAGAATATATTTTAAAATTTAGAGAAAAAAAATGCACAACGTTTGAATTAATAATTTTTTTTGAAAAATTCTTAATAAACATTAATCTGACATGTTATTTAGATAATTTATTTTTCTATTAGGCTTCATTAATCGATCTTAAGTTGAATGAAAATAAACGTTTAATGTATAATATATGGAAAAACAATTTAAATGTAACTTATTTACAATATTTTGCCTTTTATGCCAAAATTTTCATAACAATTTATTATTGTAGATATCAATTAGTATAACATACAGAGTATACTCTGTTTTTGATTAATATTTAGTTGAGAAAATGTTAATAATATTGTTGCTACACAAGGCTCAAAATAAAATTGCTTCAAAATATGTAGATATTAATTTTCTCATTTTCTATTCCTTTTTAATTGCAAATCATTATTAAATCGATTCTATAATCTAACATTCTATAAAATATAAATTAACTATTTTTGCCTTAAAAAGTGCACATATTTCGATAACAATTAATATCGATAGACTAACTAGAAAATATCTTTGTCATCATTACGAACAATGTACATTCAAGCTCTGAATTGCATTTTAAAGACCACAATTCGAAGACTAAGTCCGAGTCTGAGTCATAGGCCATACTTGGATATATATATTTGTTTTTTTATATTTTGTATCATATTCATACATGGATTTTGTTGAGTTGGCTCGTTTTGTTGTTGACTGGTTGCAATTTTCGCTGCTTTCTTTAAAAGTTGAAGTAGTAAAAAAAAAATAAAAATAAAATAAATAATCAAGCATTCGGTCGCTTGTTTAGCAGCCTCGGGTATTTACAATTCATACAACATATTTATAAACATTCAAAATAAGTGTTGTAAATTTCGCTTCTTTAAACGTCAAATTAATAGAAAAAGAAAGAAGAAACTGAAAAATGAATTAAATCTAAATAGACAAGGAAAAATATAAGATAAAAATATTCTCTCAAAGTTACAAAACTTTAACTAAAATATTTATACTTTAAATTTAAAATATATATTTTGTAGCAATTAAATTTTGAAAAGAAAAATGTAAAGAGCGTTTTAGGAATTCAAAACATTTCGAATTCGTGGAAATAGAAGTAAAATAAAACTTGAATAAGACAGAGTAGATATTGAAGTATTAATCAAAGGCAAACTCTCTAATACATACACACGCAACAGAGCATTTGAAGCATAACAGCAATGTGCATTAACATTTACATTAACATAACAGCAGCGAATAGGCAATCACAATTATAGAAAATTCTATTAAGACTGTACTTTTATTGAATGTTTATTTACTATATATTAATATTGTAAAATAATTTACAGAATTGATTCATAGAAAATGTAATATACGAGATAGAAATGTATATAAATAAAGAAACAAGAAGAAAAACTTTTATCTTCGGCATACCGAAGCTACAATATAGCCTAGCAATGGTCTTCTTCTATGACAGCTATATGATATATATGAATTTTCGTCCGATTTTAATCAAATTTAATTTAAGTAGATTATTTATAGAATAATCAAACATAAAAGTTTTCTCTTATAAATATATCTCTAAAAACAAAGAATTTATTTATACAAAACATTTTTTAAAGTATTGTTTCCCTGGGAGTCTATTAGATATAGTTGTTCGATTTTAATAGAATTTTAACATATTGTTAACATAATTTCTCTACAAAGAACTGGTGAGTTTGGTTTCGATCTCCTGAAAAATGGAGTTTCATAGAAGAGCTAATTTTTAATGCGATTGTTGCTATGGTAGCTATGTGATATACTGATCCGATAATGATTTTGATCCTGCGAAACATACGTACTGCCAGTTACAGAAATAAGCAACTGTATCAAATTCTGAGACTAGAAGGACACGACTATATCGACCCAGTTGGTCGTCCTGATCAAGAATATATGTATATATAATTTATGGGATCGGTAAAGTCTACTTCTATACGTTACAATATTATAATATCCTTTTTGCAAGGTTGTGAAAAGCGCCTTTAACATAACAGATCGTTTTGAAGTATAACAGCATTAAAATTTCATATATGCATTAACATTCGTTTAACATAAATAGCTTGTTTTAGATTTTTCTGCCAAAATATGAGCTTTTTTTATTTTTGCTGCTCAACACTGTTGTTCGTGTAGGGTTTTGTGCTGTTGTTGTTGCTTGTGTTGATCCTCATCTTTCTCTCTGTCTCTCGCTCTGTCTCTCTTTGAAGGCGCTCTCACTTGTCATTTGTCAGTCGTCTATTTCATTTTTTTTTTCGCTTGTCAGGCAGCGCTGGCGGCGGCGGCGACGGCAGTGGCAGCGGGAGCGTTGACGACGCTTTCCAACTTGCCCTTGCCCATTATTTCATTTCATTTCGTTTCAATTCAGTTCAGCATTTCACCATTTCCATTTCTCCAATTTCTCCATTTTCGCTTAGTGCGGCGAATATGTATGTATGTATGTATGTAACAGGCAAAGTACTTGGCTTGGCTTTATATGTGTGTGTGTGTGTGTGTGTTGTTTTAGTTTTTGCACATACATATGTACATATGTAGATATAACAATCGCCTACGATATGTGTGTGTGTGTGTGTGTGTGTGTGTTTGTAAATAGCAGAAATAGGTACAATGTTCGTTCAATGACCTTTTACTTTTACACTATTCCACACGGTGGAGCTCATGTTTTTGTTGCGCATCGCTTTACGTATCGTTTTGTGTGTGTGTGTCTGCATGCGTATATGGATTGTATGTGTGCGTGTGTGCGTGTGTGTGTGTGTGTGTGTGTTAAAGATATGGTTAAATTAGTCACTCGTTGTTGCCATCGTCAGGGCGCACAAATTGCGTAATTTTATTTTTTTTCGCCTTCAGTGACGTCAATTGCTTAAGGCAGATGAATGTCTTACAAAATCATATTCATCTTAAGTTTGGCAATACAGACATGCCTTAAAACCTCCAAAATCTTTTTAAAAAAACAACCTTAAATCATACATAAACTAAATTTTTCGGTTTAATTGTATATGAAATGAATTCTCAGCAAAGTTAAAGTTGCGTTTGTTGCCCCCTTGTACTATACACTACGACGCACGCACACATTTACGCACTCGTTTCTCTTACGTATAAAGAGCGGGCAGCGCGAGTGAGTGAGAGAGAGCGAGAGAGATGGAGAGTACACTACTCTCGAAAGGGCACGTTCGGTGTGAATGACCGCCGCTAACACACATTTGTGCGAGCGCTAAAACAAAAGCAAAAAAAAAAAGAAAAAGAAAAAAAAAAGCTCAAAGCAGCGACGTCGGCAGCAACAAATACGAGGAAGCGAAGCGACCAAACGACCGACAGCAGCGGCAGCAGCAGCACCGCAATAACAACAACAACACAACTGAGAAAAGTAAAACAAGTAAAATGGCCAACTGTTTTATAGGGGATCGACAATTGAATACCCTGTAAACAGTCGAAAAATATGTGAAAATTATTTTTTGTTTAATTAATGAAAGAAATGTTTTTACAATTTTAAGAGATTTTGATTTATTTATTTTAATTTAAAAAAAGCCTTTTTTGCCATTCTATTTGTACCAATGTATATTTATGCTTTATATAGACTTTTTTTTAGAGCGCCAAATGTGCTTAATAATATTTATATATATTTGTAATTTATTATACATAACATTTTATATAACATAGTTTGCAAATAAGAAATGAGTTTAAAAAATCAAACCTGAAAAAAAATATGAAAATGAATAGGAAAAGCTCAGAAATACATTCTAATTAAAGCTACTGTATTCTGGAAATATAATAAGTTTTTGTATATATTTCAATCTGCAATCAATCAGGCATACCCTTTTAAAATATATGTATGTGCAGGGTATAGAAATATTGAAAATACAGGCACTGAAAAGTCGTTTTAAGTTGGCGGCGTCATCGACGCTGCGCTGCGGCTTTTGACTGCTGCACACCCCACAAATTTGTCGATTGCGTTTTTATCAAGTTAGTTACATGTGACGAATTATTTACATATGTATGTACATATGTACTTAGCTGCTTGTATGTAAATATATACAAGCACAACTGTGCTTTACGGATGCGAATATTGTGAATTTAAAAGAAAATGTTTTAAATAATTACATGTACACATATTATTTCAATTTAAATCTCAACATTTGGCATTTTTTGAAAGCGATTGCCAATTGGTTTCAAATTGTATTTGGAAAGTAGTATGACTTGGGCACGCTTGGCCGAGCTTTTACTGTACACACAGTCCAAGAACGGCAACGGGCCCTAGTGTCAGCTCCAACGGCGTCAGCAACAAACTCTACATGCATACATATATACAAATGTACGTAAATATGCGCATACATACGTACATATCTTTGTAATCTGCTGCTGCCTGTTCTGCCGCCTGTGCGCTGACGCTGCCACTGCTGCTGCCGCTGCTATTTGCCTTGCAAGAATAAATAAACAAGCAGGCAAACGAACGAGCGCAAAAAAAAAAAAATAAATAAATAAAAAAAAAAAAACAGAAAACCGGCAATGTCATTAAACCCTAAACAAGAGCGAAAGCAACAACACAAAATGCGATAGAACATTGACACGAATACAACAACAAGAAAAACCAGAAGCGTTATGAAATGCTTCAAAGTAAGAGAGCCTAAGATACGAGAGCAATGAACGGCCGGCCGGCCCGCACACACACACACACACACAGCTCGCATATATGGCAGGCAGCTCTCAGCTGTGGGGGCGCGCGCACAAATTGTACAATTTGATTCTCTTTAGCTTAGAGCTGCGTTCTCTTAGGCAAAGCGAGCGCAGGTGAACGACCGACCTAGCCATTTGTTTTCCTTTTGTGCGACTTGCGTGTGTGTGTGTATGTAAGAGAGCATCTGCATATGCGTGTGTATGTGTGTACATATATGTATGTTTATACTGCTGCTCCTACTGCTGGGGCGCAAGTGAGTCATTTTTCAGCTTTGCTGCCTGTTGTCCCCATGCCAAAATGAATTTACTTTGATTTCATTTATTGCTGTTGTTTTGTTGTTTGCTGTCTTCTGTTGTTGTTTATTTGTTTTTATTGCATTTCTTTTTGCAATGACGATGACGACGACGATGACGAAAACGATAAACGACAATGCCAATGTGCTGCACTTCCTTGTCGCCGTCTGCATAAGCGATCGCCGCACCCGCACCCACACACACACACACATTCAATCATAAACAGTTCCCCTTGTCACCACTCCCCTCTTCACAATCTTTTTAACTATTTCAATTCTCTTGCTCTCGCTCACTCTCCCTGTTCGTGCAAATTCTTTGGAGCTTAATCCATAGGCCAGCGCTAGTGCGTGAAAGCAAGCGTGAAGAAGAATACAAAATGGCAAAACAATGCTCGATCGCACTCTCCCATTTGCACCCACACACACACACACAGACAAGCTCATACATACTTATGTATGTATGCGCAGACATACATATATGCATTTATCTCGCGCTCTCTCTCTCTTTCACACCAACGCTGCGCTGTATGTCTTTGCACGCATGTTGACCTTGACTGTGACTTTCATAAAATTGGTTGTTGTTCTTCTTCTTGCTGCTGCTGCTGCTGTTCTTGTTCTTTATGTTGTTGTTGTAGCTGTTGTTGATGTTGCTGTTCATGTTATTGTTAGTGTTGCCTTTGTCGTCATTTATGAATTTAATTTTTTAAATTTTTTTTATGTCATCAAAATTATTTACATAAATAAATATATTTTGTATAATAAACAGACAATTTTTTTTAAAATACACTATAAATATTTTTTTTTATCGAATTTTAAATTTATTATATAAACAAATCTAGTTTAATTTTGAATGAAACTGTTATGTACAGTGCACCCTCGATAAAGTAAACAACATTTTTTGAATATTAAGGCAATATTATACTAAAAACTGTTTTTTAAAACATTTTCAAAAAATATAAATAAAAATATAACGCTTATCTCAAAATTATGCCCCAACAGTTATCTCATTATTGTGATCCGATATTGATCAAATTGTAGTCATATTATATATCGCATAATAAAAATTGTAATTAAGTTTGGTTTCGATATTTTGAAACAAAAAAAATATTTTTTTCATACTGAATCTTATTTTTTTTGCCCAAATACATCCATGGTAGCTATATGATATAGTACTCCGATTTTAATTAAATTTATTCAGATTATATGAATAAAATATCGAACTAACGAGTTTTTTTGAGATATCTAAAAATGGAATTGTTTTGAATACAAAAACTTATTTTTCGCCCGATTGTTCCTATGATAGCTTTATGATAGTCGTCCCATCAATTCAGTTCCGATTTAGGAAGTGTCTACAACAAAAAGAAACATCTCTGCCAAGTTTCATTGAGATCAATATTTATATGAATATTTAAATATTTCTAAATATACATATATGAAAAGTTATATCGCCTTAAGCTAATCAAGAATCTATATACTTATATATATACTATACAAAGAATCCAAAACTTCTTCTTCATTGCATCAAACTTTCGAAGATAATTATTATTTAATATTTTTCTTTTATTGCTAATAAAATTTATTGTAATTGTAATTTTCAAAAAAATAATATATATATAGTAGTCAAATTTTTAGGAAATTCAAACACTTTTAATATATTTCTCTCCTATATAGATATTTATTATATTATATAGATATCTTATATAGTATTATATATTAAGAATAACTACTTAAAAAATTAAATTTATACAAAAAAACTAGAGGAAATTGATATATATGATTATTTTTAAAACTTTTGTATATAACAAATATTAGCTATTCTAAAAATAAATCATTTTCCGATCAGGTTTATTTCCCCTAAGATCCATCTAAAATATGTATCACATTAACTATTTATAGATTAAAACTAAAAACTTTCACTACAATACAATATAATATTTACAAAACAAATTAAAAACTTAATTTTTAATATTTTACATGCAAGTTGGGAATATTGTATTTTACAAGATACTCCACTTTTTGCTCCTAAAAGCAGACTTTAAAAATTTAAGAACTTTGAGAATTAAATTTCTTTATAAACTAAATAGTTGGATAAAAGTTATTTATGAAACTCAGACAACATTTCCATAGAATTTGCCAACTCTGAATTTCTTATAAGATATTTTTATATTTTTGTTCAATTTCTTTTTGAAAAATTTCATTTCTTTCTGAAAATATTTCCTTGTAATTGGTGTATGAGTAATACTTCTATATAGAATCATCATTCTCTCTAAGCAAATATATACGTAATGCTGACTAATTGCGTTTAGTGTATTTATATTGAGGAAATGCACATTTTGATGTAACATAATATTCATTTATCTACATGTGTATTCGATTTGCATTCATTTCTGTTTGCTTTGCATGTTTATTTGTCACATAAGCAAGATTTTTTTTTTTCGAAATATTTATTATAATGGTCTTTCATAACTCTGAAACATGAACAATGAACTTTGTAACTTGAAAACAAAATTGACAAGAAGACGTATTTAAGCTAGTATAATCTAGTTTTTAGTTGTTTCACAATAGATTGTTTATTTTTCATTGTTGTAATATCATTAAAACTAAAGAAGTTTCAATATTAAATATATAGTATTATAGTTAACAGTGATTTTAAAAAAACATTTAAGGATGTGAGACAAAATGAAATTGCAAAAATTTGTGAAATTTAAAAGAATCGAAATTTAAAATAAAAATAGAGTTCTGTAGAAGGAAAAGTCTTAGGTATGAATATGATACAATTTCTAGAATTTCTAAAACAAAGTGAAATTGCAAAAATTTATGAAATTTTAAAGAATAGAAAAGAGGGAGACAGAGTTCTAGTTGAAGAAAGAGTCTTAGTTATGAAAATGCTATTATTAGAATTTTTATAATTTCGAAAATTTGATACATGATATAGTTTTATTATAAGCTAAAATATTTAATATGGTAAATATATAAGACGAATTAAATGTTCGTGTATTTATATCCAATCAGTAAGCTGATCCTTATCAAATATTAAAATAAAATATTTAAATTGATCTCAAGACAATATTAGACTATAATTCATATTATTATTATAATTCATTTTAGCAAGTTCATTCATTATAAATTTTCATTTATTTCGATGGATAGTTCGAATATGTTTTGACATGATTAAAGTTGAAAAGTTCATTAGGATTTGAAATAAAATATTAAGTTCATAAATATCTTTACAGCTATAAAGTTGTTTCTAAATTTAGTAAAGTTATTTTGTGTTTTTAAGATAATTGTCTAGCAGGGTTTAACCTAGCTTGGTAGAGTCTGCTATCTAAAACGGATATACTCGGTTTCGATTCAAGGCGATCCCCGAAAAAGATATAGAAAATATAGTTTCAACTGAAAACGAATCGTGGTTGTTTTTATATGTTTAGTAAAAATTTCTTGTTATAGTCTATTATGAAGATTGCTTTTTGACAATCAGAAAAAAAGACTGGACAGACTTTATTCGCTGATGATGTCCTTGATTTTCAAAACCAGACACTGAGAGGATTGGTTTTCAAAGCTTAATGTAGCATCCCGGTAAGATATTTTTTAACAATTATTCTTCGAAAACAGCGCCTGATTTTACATACATATAAATTGACTAAAAAGTTCGGAATACAAGAATTTTTTAAAAATTAAATCTAATTAAATATCATCTAAATTGAGCGACCTTATTATTAAGCTGCCATAGGAACGATTTGTTGAATACCGAGATTTATTTAGAAGGCCATTGCAAGGGTTTATGACTTGGGGATATGACTTTTTGTAATATTGCATAATTTAATAAAGCAATAAAATCTAAAAACAATATTTTATTTTATTATATATTATATACATATTGGTATTTGCTACACGCTTAAATAATAAATTCAATATAAGAAAACTTAAAAAAAGAAGAAATTTAAAAATTATTCAATATTTGCTTTTGGCTTAGCCGAAAAATTCAACTATATTTTCACAAGATTTCTATACGGAAAACATCTCCAAATATCCGATTTTATAGTATTTTTTGAGCTTTTTGAAAGTTTCACATTGTAAGCAAGTTTTTCTATTTAAATATAAAATTCATTTCGCTATAAGTATTATTATATACTTACAAGTTCTTTAAGTTGCAATGTATGTAAATCTATCGCGTTTCTTTAGCTAACTTGGCCCTAAAGCTATTTCAGTGCCAAAGGGAAAACTCTCTCTCTATATATGGTTTTTAGTTTAGCGGTTAAATAAACATTAAATGTAACCTTAAACCTGAAGGAAATCCAAATGAAATTCAACTCTAGCGTTGCGTGACGTGATGTGACGTGAGTTCGTCTTGGGGTCACCAAAAATGTTTTAACCTCGGGCCATAAAACTGTGTAAATCAGTTAAATAAACAAAACTATGAGATATATATATATATATATATACAGTAATGTGCTGCCTTTGGGTAGTGTGGGAAGAGTTAGTTCTTCAACAGTACAATTTTATTTTATTTATTTATTTTTTTTTTTATAAGTTGAAACTTCATTTTCTGTGGCGTCCAGTCGCAAATTATCACGTAGTTCCCAAAAAAAAAAAAAAAAAATACCTACACAAATGGGCACGCATAGAAATCACAGCAGTAATAGCCGAAAAAAATTAAAAGAAAAAAAAAAAAATACCAGAACATTGCAGCAGAAAGATGTCCCGACTTTGATATACTCTTTGCACTGGAACTATATTATCTAATTAAAGGGAATAATTGCAAAAATACAAAAGTCACATTCATGATCTGAGAATATTTGGAAATTTTAAGCAATGAAAAATATGATATTTTTTTACAATTTATGCAGTAGACTTTTGGTAAGTTTTTGCGCCTAAAATTTGGCTTTTTTTTCAGCAGATCTGATTTCTGAATATTTTTTGTTGGGTTTTCTAAGGACAAATATAACATTTAAATATTTTGTATGGTAAAAATCTAAATTTTTGAAAAGTTGTGGATTTTTGAGGATTTGTTTTTTCACCCATATAAATTTAAAAAAATTTTAAATCGACAAAAAAAAAGTTAAAAAATAGTGCAAAAAATTAGTACTACGTATTTATATAAAGATAAAAAGTTAAATATTTGGGAGTTATTAAATTTGTTGTTATGGGAAAAGTGAAATTTTGCAAAAGTTGACATTTTGATTTTAAAAATTTCCCGAAATAAATATTATATATATCTATTAAATTTCTATATTAATGAATGATATCTATATAAATTAAACAGGCGTCAAATTAATTTAAATTCGTGGAAACGTATGAATAATTGGCAAATGTATAAAAATTTATATCTAAAATATTGATTTATAGTCACAATTTCCAATTTTTTCCGATTTTTATATACGAGGGAAGAAGAAAAACATTGAACCTTATATGGAAAATCGGCTGGGTTTATATACAGTCTATGTAAACTTTAAATTACTATTTAGATAAATTTAAAAAAATTATAGTTATTCAAGGCTAAGTATATTACTATAATTAAAATTTTTTTGTGAAAATTCTCCGTCATCAATTTTAGTATGAAAATTTAGTTTTAGTTATAAAAATTTCGCTACAATTTCGAGAAAAAATTTTTTTAGTCAAACAAATTTTGGATTAAAGACTTTCTTTTTTGTAAGCTGTAGAATTGTGCAGAATTGTGTTATATACTGAAACTTGAAGATAGCAGATAACCCAATATTCTTGTATGCCCTTTTTTTTGGGGGGAGAAAACAGAGTATAAAAACCCGAAAGCCCAAAAAAAAGGTTTTTTTTTAGCGCTTTCTACCCAAAAGTTCACTGAACTTGCAGCGTCCACAGCTGTGGAGGAAGCAAACAGCAATAACAACAACAACAACAACAAAGGTGGCCGCATAGTCAAAACGAAATTGCTAATAAGCAAAAGAGAGAGCAAGCGAGAGAGAGAGAGGAAGAAAGAAAGAGTGTGAGAGAGTGTGCGTTCGCATTGCCTATGTGCGTGTGTGTGTGCGTATCTGAAAAACAGGAGCGTGAGCTTTGCAAGAGAGTGTGAGAGAGTGAGGTGGCGGCGCAGCGCGAAAAACGAGGGCAGCGGGCAGCGGATTTTGCCCAGCGGCGCGCGTCATTTTCGAGTTCAATGTCAAACCACAAAAACGAACGACAAGGGCGGGCAGCGGGCGGCGTGGGCGAGGGAAAAACCAACGACGACGACGACGACGAAGATGATGATGATAACGCATGCTGAAGGGCAAGAAAGTGCAGAAAAGAGAGCGAGCGAGAGAACGAGCGAGAGAGCAAGCGATTGAGTGAGTTGTAGCAGTTGTATTACAGAGAAAAGCCACGCACATATATGTATGTATATATCTAGCTTGTGGGCGACAACAACAACAACAACAACACACACAACCACAACATCAATAACAATTGTAATAACAAAAACAACAACAATTGCGATACGCAAGCTGCGGACTGTGGCATCGCACCCGGAGGGCGTTAAACTTCACGGTCATGGCTTTTTCTTTCTTGTTGTAAAGCGTCGACGTTGACGTTGGCGTCGTCGTTGGCGTTGGCGTTGGCGTCGTCGTTGGCGTCGTGTTCTGTACTGTATTGTTTTCTGTCGTGTCATGTCGTGTCGCATATCGTGTTTTTTGATTGATAGCAACCACAAAGCCAACAGTTGGTGACGCATTAATGGCCACTAGATGCCCACAGTTCATAGGCTCGACAGTTAGCCACTGCCTCTAGCCCCTACCCCTACCCCTACCCCTGCACCTACTGCTGCTACTCCTCCTTTAGCTCTATATACTATGCCTAGCACCCTGGAGAGGCTAATGACCGATAAAACAAGCACGCGCCGCCAACGAGGCCTGATACTGATACCGACGCTGCCAATCTAAGTCACAGTCAACGGCAACAGCAGCAGCAGCAGCAACAGCAAGAGAAACAGAAACAGAAACAGAAACAGTTCAAGTAACCAAAGAATACACTCACTACTCAGTCCGCAGTCCGTCCGTCCGTCCATGCTGTTGCCGAGCGTTTCAAGAGCTGATTAAGCAGAGACAGAGGCAGTCAGCAGAAGCAGCGACAGAGCCAGCGACGGCGACAGTCAGCAGAGCTACCAGGAAGAAGCAGCAGGAAGAGGCGACAGCAAAAGCAGCAACAGCAAAGCAAAGGAAATAAAGTAACAAGAGACAAGATCCTGCGAAACAGACAAAAAGGTAGACAAATAGGCAATAGTTAAAAAAATTTAAGGAAAGGGAAAACTAAGCAAATAGTTAAAAACATGAGTAGAATCGAATAATTAACAGTAAACAAAAAACAAGAATAAAATATGTAATTAGGAAAAGAAGAGAAATTGGATTTTAAAAGAAATGGTGAAAAGAAACTAAAATAGAAATTAAAATATAAATTTCAATTTCTTATACTTATAAATTGAGGAAATTAAATTAAATTAAAAATATAAACTAAAAATGAAAGAAATGGCATGCTGAAGCTATAAGTATATAACCTTAAAATGGTCTTCTAAAAAAATTCTAAATTTTCGATCGATCATCTGATTTTTATTAAATTTAATTATAATATATATCACATTTAGAATTGTCAGCTTTGATTGAGATAACTTTCAGAATAAATGTGTTGCATTTATCATACGATTGTTCCATGGTGCCTATATGTATATAGTTCGATATATATTGTAGTTCGATTTTATCGATAACGTTTCGATAACTTGTACAACCGATTGTTCCTATGGCAACTACATGATATAGACGTCCGATTTTGATCAAACTTCAACTTCAACTTCGTCAGATTGTACAGATCATTATAATGTATTGATTTATTTTGGAAAAACTTTTTGGTGTAAAATTTTTTCGATCGATTGTTCCTATGGCAGCTACAAGATATAGTATTACAATCCGACTAATTCTGTAAACAGAAAGTAGCATCTGTACCAAAACTTCGTCAATGTAAATCAAAAATTGAGAGACTAGTTTGACAGACAGCCGGACATGGCTATATCGACTCAGGTCGTCGGCCTGATCAAGAAAATATATATTCTCTCCTTCTATGAATTACACACGTCGTGACATAATTATAATAACCTCATGTAAGGGTATAAAAAAAGCACAATTCCCTGATCAATTATTCCTATCGCAACTATCAGATAAATGTAATAGTTTGATTTTATTAAAATCTAGTATAGAACATAGATTAATAGTTTTTCCAATTAGAAACTATTTCCCAGCGATCTTTGATATGACAACTATATGATATAGTCAATCGATCCTACCAGCATCTAAGAGTAGCTGATGCCTTCGTCTGACTCCTTCTGCCGGAGTTGCCACCATTTGCACTGTTTTTATTCATATTTACATTTTTTTTAAATATTTTTAATGTGTATAGCACCGGATGCAAAAAGAAATAGAAATTGCATCTGAAAAATAATGACTTTTTCGATGTTGATAAATCATATAAAATTTTAACAAATTATTATAAAATATATTTTAACTTTTTTTAAAATGTATACATAATTGGGAACAGCGTGTAGAATTAGTATTAGAATTACTAGAATTAATGTACATATATATATATTTATTAAAGATGTATATATAGTTTGACCAACTAGACGGTCTTCAGGTGAATCTAGATATAGCTGGGATATTTTCGGTTGTTGCTAATGTCCTTTTCCTGTTAAGTCGTGCCTTTAATTTGTCATTATATGGGAACTAACCCGTAGATCATGTTATATTTATTCCGCTTACATTCGGAGGCAATAACTATTCTCCGAATTAACCTTTATGGTTAGATTGCTTGGCTTGTGAAATCTGAATAAGTACAGGAATTGAATCAGATACAAAATATTAGATATTGATGAGAAAGCGAATAAAAAATTGATAATATGGTTAAAAATAAGACACATACATACAAATAGCTCCTTTTCTTAAAGACTATCATATTATTTAAAAAAAAAAGTGTTTCTTAAAATTTTCGAATGATGTGGAAGAGAGAAAAGTTATTCTCTGCTCAAGCGGAGAGTTTTTAAGATTTGATGAAATTGGAAATGAACTTTGTATACAATATTAATAAAAATGCAATAAACATTTTTACATCTCAGAAAAGTGATTTTTATAGCCTTGCAAAAGGATATTATATTTTTTCCCCTAAAATGTGTAATGCCTTGAAGAAAACGTCTCTAACCCCACAAAGTATATATATTCTTGATCAGGACGACAAGTTGAGGCGATATAGCCATGTCCGTCTATTTCTATGATTATTTTTAAGCTTTATCTTTGAGCTATCTTGATGAAACTTGGTACGGATGCATTGTGTTGAAGTATGTAGTTTATATGTCAAAATCGGCGCAATCGTACCACTATATCATATAGCTGTTATAGGAACAATCGGAGACACATAATTTTCACAAAAGTGCTTGTATGAAAAACTCTTTTGTTTTTTGAGATATGCAAACCCAACTTGGTAGATCAAAGTTGAATTATATTCCCAATAATCTCAGCAAGTTTCAATAAAATCAGATTACTATATCTTTTAGCTCCCATGGGAACAATCGGTCGAAAAGTTCTTGTATGAAAAACTCTTTTGTTTTTCAAGGTATCAAAATCAATTTTAGCATTTTGGTGAAGTATTATAATTTGTACAATCTGACCAAGTTTGATTTAAATTGAACCACTATATCATATAGCTGTCATAGGAACAATTGGATCAATAATGCGTTCTTCTATGCAAAACTTTTTTGATTTTCCAGATATCAGAACCAAACTCACCATATCGATATAGAAATTTGTTTTGTAGTATCAGATAAAGTTTGACTGAAATCGGAACACTATATCATATGGCTGCCATAGGAATAATCGTTCGAGTGTTCAAAGACCTAGGAAGGGTATATATCTTCGTTAAAGCTAGTTTTTAAGTAAATTAAATTAGATAATATAATTGTGTAATATGTATTAGAAATAATCAGAGTACAATTTGCATTATGTACTAGCTATTGGGTATATAATTCGACATTGTTATAGAAATTTGAATTACGAATTATAAAAAAAACTAAAGGAATTCCAACAACAACAACAACACAATAGATACAGGAATTGGAACAAGCCAAAGCCAAAGGCGAAAAGCAAATTTTCATGTTTCGGTCGCGCATTCAACCCTAACCTCAGACAATATATAGAAACTATGTGCACACACACACACACGCACACAATTGCACACAGTGCAGCAGCCCCTGCTTTATGCACCTACCCTATACCCCCTCTTGGCCTAACTCCCTTCAGCTTCAATTGGCAACGCGCGCAAAATAAAATGGCAACAACAACAACAACAAAAACAACAGAAAATAATCATAATACAGACAGAGGGAGAAGGGGTTAGGGGCAAAAAAAGCGGGAAATGCCCTGTTGCGACATTACGTCACGAACCTCTACAAGCGAGACAAAGATAGGGAGCGAGAGGAAGAGGAAGAGCATGTTATGATAGGCAAACAGAGAGAGAGGAAGAGGGAGAGGGATAGGGAGAGAGAGAGAGCTACAGTTACAGAGAGCGCGAGGGCAACGACCAGCACACATTTGGCGCCTAACAAGCGCCAAACAGTTGTGGGCCAAGAGTTGGCTAGGAGGGGGTTTGGGTTTTTAGGGAAGACTACCTACCCCCCTGTGCTCCCTACCCCCACTGCCGCCGCCCTACAATCGGCATACATTGAGCTCCTTTACTTTTTGGGTTGAACAACCTTTGGCGACCCTGAGAAGAGGTCAGCAACCCCTACAACAACTGACAACAGCCGCGTACGCTGTCTCCCTCGCTCTACAACTCCCTCTCCCTCTCTCTCGCACACACATTATAAAGTGCGGTAGGACCTCACACACACACATGCATAAGGGAGCGTTTTAGAGAGCGAGCGCGCGCTTCGCTCTCTTTTGCTTTGCTCTTTGCTGCCGAGCAACAACAACAACAAAGTATTGCCGCTCTTTGGCACATAGGGGCAGGCGGGCAGGAGAGGTGTGTGGGGTGCACATTGTGGGAAGTGTATAGTAGGAAACTTGGGAGACGGAGAATGCGACGCGACGTCGTTATTTCTTTATTTTTTTTTTCTCTCTTCTTTAGTTTTATATATTTATTTTTTTTTTTTTGTTTTTGCCGGTCGTTGCCCGTGTGGCAAGCTTTGGGGTCGTTCCTGGTCGTTATCCTATATACCGAGAAAAATCTATTTTTATTTTGCATGCCTTTCATTCTGCCTGGTGCCGTGTGGTCGACGCTCGATTCGATTCGTTTTGAATACCCTTAATACAGGGAGGGTATTACTAATGTGTGACAAATTATGTAATGCTTTATAGGATACGCCTGAGAATCCTTTAAGTATTATATATATTCCTGATTAGCAACTATAAATTAATCAATTTATATCTCGCAGTAGAGTTAGTTGGATTCTGATTTCTTTTTTTAATTTATATATATAAAAACCGACCGGATCGGTTGACTATATCATTTAACTGTTCTCGGAATTATCGGTCGATAAAAAGGTTAATATATATTTCATATTTTATATATATAAAAACCGGACGAATCGGTTATATCATATAATTGTTATGGGAATTATCGGTCGATAAAAACGTTATTATATAGCTTATTTGTTTTTTAAAATATGTCAACCAATTTCCAACACTTTCAAAATTAACTAAGGTCGACTTTTATTTATTTTTATCAAGTTTTATTAAAATCAAACTACTATATTTAACCATAGAAAAAATCGATCGAAAAAATAAGTTTTTGTAGGAACAACTTTTTTGTTTTTCGAAATAAATTAACTAAACTCAGCTATTGCCTTATATCCTATTATATACTAAACTAGTTGAATCGGCGCGCGTTGCTACGCCCTCCTGTACAATAAGGGCACGACTTCTTTCATTTCGTTCTACACGTTTCTCTTGCGTTTAATTTTCACGAATATTCCGAAAACTTATTGTTCAACGTGTACGTCTTGAAGTTTTTTGTGTCAGGAAATTCAGGAAAGTTTTCCCTCGATTAAAAATATGTCCTTCTCCTGGCAATTACGAATATCTCTAAATAAATAATTTAAACTAAATCGGTTTATCCGTTCGCCAAATTTATCAATTGCATACTTTTTTTTTGCTTCATTTTTATATATACAAAATCTGTATTACAGATCATATAGCTGCCATGGGGAAAAATGAGTTTAAATACAATTTTTGACTGAAAACTTTTTAGGCATCCTAACCAAAAAATTCATTATACACAAATTTTCTTAGTTTAATCTAAATTAAACTGATATATTTTAAAGCTTCCATAGGATAAATCGATTTGAAATTTTCCTGTTATTGAAAAATTCCTTTATTTTAAAGCACAAAATATCAATATATATATATATATCAAAATGTTATAATTTTTAAGTATATAGCAATAAATAAATTTGTTGTCAATATATATTTCAATAATATTTCAATATATTCCTTTATAAAAATAAATTATTTTGTTGTCAATATATATATGTATATATATTTTTTCATAATATTTCGATATATATCTACACTATTCTATCATTAAAATTCTTTCGGTTGCATTTAATTTAATTGACAAAACTTGAAAAATATAAATATTATATTTTCTCCATAAATTGAGCTTATATATTATATTTATCCTATGATGACTATATAAATAATAGTTTTCTAAGGCCAGTAATGAATTTTTGTATAGTAAGGGTATTAGGATAAGGGTATACACATATGCCCAATATATCTTTGACATCCTGAAGACATCTCTCTTCTCACTTGTTTGTTATACTTAGTTGTTGTTATTTCTGTTGGTAATCCATCGGGTTGCGACCTCAGTGTTCATGCCACAAGATGATGCAAACAATGCGAAACAACAACAAGGGGAACAACAACAAATGGTTGCACTTCTGCTGCCAACTGTTGACAAAACAAAAGGATGTTGCATGATGAGCAAGCAGAAGTAAATAATTATGAAGATGTAAATGTAGAAGGACTTTAACAATCATTTATATGTACGCAGGTTACTACGGAAATCCTTCAAGTTTTTTTTACGTTTCATTTGAATTGCCTTAATAAATCAACGTCAACATTTTTCTGTTGAGAGCAACATTTTTTTGTTTTTAATTTAATGTAGAAAACCTTTAAGGACATTTTTTCGCCTCAATTTGATTTCTTTAATAAATTGACAAATAATTGTTGAAATGAAGTCAATTGTTTTAAGGCTTACATTTTTGGTAATGTTTTTTCTTATTAGTTGAATTTTAGATCTGAATTTTAGCAGAAATATTTCCATTTTTCGAGTTTAGACTTCTTATACATTTTAGAAAAATATTTTACCTGAGTACATTATATACTTTCTTATCTATTAGTTATAGCTAATTTGATAAATTATATCTCATAATTGTTTATCGTGGGAACTATTCTATAAAATTTGTATATATACAAGAGATTAATTTAATATGTAATTCCAAAAAAAAAATCTTATTTTCCCTGTCGCTCTTTACAATGGACTTAACTCTTTATTTCTATTTATAATACTTTCAAATGGATTCGATAATTTTTTTTTTTTGCCTTTAAGTGTGGATTATTATCAATATCAATTATATTTTATTAAATAAAAATATTACTCAGACTGGAGCATCTACATTAATTGTTAACTATGTAAAAAAAAAAATGCATTTTGGTATAATACGATGAATCTGGTGGTAGAGTTCAGTATTTTTTTAAATATAATTAAATAATTATTTATTATCGAAATAAAATTTCACATACATCTTTATAAGAATAGATAACTACTTTAACGTATTTGATTATTATTTATCATTATTTATTATTATTCATATTGGGAGAATTTTAAATCCTTCTGTTTAGTAAACTCTTTTTTTTATTTTACTATTTTATTTTATTTTTTTATATATTTTTTTATTATATTTTTTTACTATATTTTTTTATTTTTATTTTTTTTTTAATGTATTTGTTATTTTTTTTTGTTATTTTTTTTAATTTAATTTAATTTTTTATTTTATTTTTTTTTTTTGGGATTTTCCCCTATAAGTACATCCATTAATATTTTTTTCCTTTAAAATAAAAAAAAATTTAAAAATATACTGAGGTATCGCCATGTCAAAATATTTATGCCGACCAGTGTATAATATATCGATTTATTAAATATTCAATATAATATATCGATTTATTAAATATTCAATATAATATATCGATTTATTTAATAGAAGACAAATTTCAAAACAATGATTTACGTTCTTTAAGAGAGTTTTTGTTTATTAATTTAAATGTAGCTATTTTTTTTTAATATAAATATTCATAATAATAAAAGTTTAAAAAAATTTTAAAACATATTTAAATGAAAATGTCAGCTTCAACCTCACTTAAACGCTCTCTCGTTCTCTCTCTCTCTCTTTTTGTGTTGCTTTCTTCGCATTCATAATCAAATTAATTTTTAGCGGGAAATTCGCTAAGTGCTCAGCACTTTAAGCAGATTCTCTGTTATTGTTGTTGTTGTTAATTCAGTGTTGCCGGTTATTGCAATTTTTGTTGTTGTTTTGTTTTCGTATCATTTGTGCTGTTGCTGTAAAAATATTCTTCCGCATTTTTCTGTTGTTGCAAGCGACGGCTTGGGGTTAGCGGGGTCGCCGCAGAGTGCAGCAGGTGAAACAGTTTGTGGGTGTAAGGGAAGGGGTATACATGCACATGTACGTGGGCGTTGCAAGTGCAACACTCTACACTGGGTATTTAGTGACATTTTAGAGTTCAAGTTGCAACAGAGACGACACACAAGTGTTTCTATGTGTGTGTGTGTGTGTGTGTGTGTGTTGTGAAACGTACTTTGTTGACCTTTCTCGCTGACTGTGTCTGCTGGTTGTCGCTGCCACTGTCGCTGTCGACGTCGACGTCAACGTCGACGTCAGCATCAACGTTGTTGCATTCGCCGGGTTAATGAAACCGATTGACACACAAACACAACAGCAACAAAAACAACAGCAATTTCAAAACACGAAGAGTCTGAGCAAGAAGAGGCAAAGTCAATCAACTTAGCGAAAGAGAGAGAGAGAGAGAGAGCTTTAAGAGTGCTTCTGGCATAATAACAGTGAAGAGAAATATTCACAATTTATTAACAGAGGTGTAACATGAAGCAAAACAAAGTAAGCGTGTTCACTAAAAAAAAAATTAAATTAAAAAAAAATATTAACTAATCCATAACATACACATTCAGTTACAGGAAGTACAAATTTAGTTATTAACAATGTATATATTTCATAATTTCATAATACATAAAATTAGTTTCAAGCCTTGTGGTTTGTGTCTTTACTTTATCAATTTCAAATAGCCGCTCCGTTAAGCAAACTGTAAATCTGCTGTTAACTGAAAGCTTTTATTGCTAGCGCCATCTATGACATATGCATTTTAGGCTGTGACGCCATCTAGGCGACAGCAATATCAGTGCGGTTGTTGTACATGCTAAGCGTAGCCAAGACACAATATTTATCTTAGTTTTCTGCTCTTTTCGTTGCAGCACCCGTCTTGCCCGCGTCCATAGAGTCGATGTGAATATTGGCAGCTTCATTTATCTCACAGATCTAGCAGTGCTCAGATCAGCAATTAAAACAACAAAAGCAAAAGCAACAACAACAATAACACGCATCATACGAACTAGAGACAAATTCAGATTCAGAAGTTGTAGCAGCAAAAGCAGCAACGAGAAGAGGCTCGGAACCAGAGACGACGGGTAAGTTTTGTCTTAGCTTATTATTATATTATTTATCGATTTATTGTGCAGATAGTCGATAGTTTCGATTAGTCAGCACAAGTATTGAGACTTAAAAATTAGAAATAAATGGGGTAAATATATGTAACAAATTATAAGGATTAGGAATTTCCTAATCTACAATGTAAAGTGGACACTCGATAGTTATCGATTATAATTATATTAAAATTATAATTAAAACTGCTTTGATTCGAGTGCAATTTCAATTATTAGCACATGTATTATCGATTGATTTTCGATTAATCGCCATAATTTAGATAAAACTTATTCCAAGTATATTTTGATTGAAATTCCATTCTATATTCTATAAATAAATAAGAATTTAAATAATTGTGGCAAATTGATTAAATTTTATTTTAACTGAATTGATTTTAGAAATTTAGTTACTTATCGATAGCCAAGCTGCAATCGATATTATCGTTATTATATTAAAACAACAATAAGTATGATGTGGGGAAAATAGCAAAAAAGTTTCTGCCAAATCTTTTATAAATAAACAAGAATTTTAATAATTGTGGCAAATTTATTGAATTTTATTTCATTTAAATAAATAATGGAAACTATTAGCAAAACTATCGATAGTCAAGATGTAATCGATTTTATATTCAAACAACAATAAGTATGAAGTAGCAAAAAAAAAAGTTGCTAAAGTTGCTGCCAAGGTTGTTTGCTGCATATTTTTGCTTTGGGGCCTGAAGGATTGCGAATCCTTCGAAAGGTACAATGGACTCTCAAGCAACTCCTACAGCTGCCCCACCTACTTCCACACTCCCCACCTCCTTCCACACTCCCCTCACAGACCCCTGCCATCGCTGACAAGCTTGAAAATCTGTGCCAACAACCTTCGCAGTCATGCAAAATCAAGAAGGATATTTGTGTATGTGTGTGTGTGTGTGTGTGTGTGTGTTACGCTCATAAATATGCAGAGTTGTTAAGGGGGAGGGGTTGAGGTTTGAGTTGGGTGGGGTTTTGTGTTGCATGGTTTGTTGGGGAGTTTTGTTTCAAAGCGTGTCTGGAGCTGACTGCCAGCTTGATTTCGACATATTGCCGCCTTTTCAAGCACACACACTCCAAAGTACGTGACTTGGACTATGTGTGTATGTGTGTGTGTGTGTGTGTGTGTTTCGACGTCATCGTCAAGGATTCACATGTGTGTTGACTGGGCCTGGCCTGGCCTGGCTTGGCTTGGCTTGGCCTGAGCTATGTCCTGGCTGATTGCCCTGGTCCTGGCTTGGCCTCTTTGGCTGACTATTTTCTTGTGTAAGGCCAACACCCCAACAGCACCGAATAGCCGCACAACCTCCCCACCTGCAACATTCCACCCTCTCATGCTGTCCTTCAGTCTGAGAGTGCAACGAACGCTGCCCTTTAACCTACATAGAATGCAAACACACATTAACCCAAACCAAAACTCTCTTTATTATTATTGTTGTGTGTTCTCGCCAGGGCTAAATAAACAGTTTCTATATGAATATAACATCAGAATGCATTATGAATTGCATTTAATATTAGTTTGAATAATAACAGACATTTTCAGCTATAATACCAGCTTTTGCGGCGTGCGTTACTACGCTCTCGCTTCAAAAAAAAAAAACAGAAAAAAAAAACCAAACTATTCATATTCTACAATGTCACTCCTCTAGCTCGTTTTAACCGAGATTTTTAAACAATTTTCAAATGCATTTTACACCCATTTCTCGATATATTTTTGACAACATTTTTTCAGATTGTCAATCTACAATATAATAGGAAGCTACAGTAAAAATTGTAGAATTCTAGCTTCTAACGTTTATCATGCTCGTAAGTCGCCAATTAGTCAGTCAGTCAGTCAGTCAGATTGAACATTTTTATATATATATAGATATATAAGAGCTCGCAATTAAGAGCTAAATGTTTGAAAAAAAATCAAATCTAAACAAAATTATATAGATGAATCTTAATTACGTATACGAGTTCAAGATGCAGAATCCTGAAAATTGTGCAATTTTGTAGTTTTATTATTTTATTATTAAATTTTATTCTATTATGTTATTATTTACTATAAAATTAATTATAACTCAATTTTGATTTAAATAAAAAAACAAAGAATTTCAATATTTATTATAAGAATTAATGATCCTCAAACTGTGACTACATATTAGTAAAAAATGACATATAATTGTGAGTATTTTTATATTTTGGTAATACAAAAACCGGGTCTAAAAAATAAAAACATTAAATTTTTATTTTCAATTTTTATCATAAAAATTTAAAAATATATTTTAATTTGATTTTTAAATTTAAAATTTTTTAAAAAATATTTTTTTTTTTAGAAAATAAATGTTATTTTTTGATAAAAATTCAAATATTTAGTTCCGAGGTTAGTTTAAATTACAAAAAAAAAAAAAAGAAAAATAGCTTAGATTTTATTTTTTATGTTTTAGTTAAATAATTATAAAAATGTATTAATTTTTTACTTAAAAAAAATTGTTTTAATAAAAGAAATATTTTTGTGAGGCATAAAAAACCAAAAAAAAAAAATTTCTGTTCCAATAGTTATAATATCGAGAGTTCTATATCATAGTAAGAAATATTTAAGCAAAATTTTAATTTTTTTTTGAGATTTTCTTGTAAAGTTAACAATAAATTGAAGTTTTTAAATAATACATTTTTATTATTTTTTTATTACATTTTTCGATATAATACAAAAGTTTTTTGAAATAGATATATCGATCCCAGAAGATAGTTATATGTATGTTTTATGGTTTTTTATTTTTAAAATTTAAAAATTGACTTTTTATGAATATATACACTACCGTACAGTCAAACTACGCTATAAAGAACGTCTCTACAAAGAATTGTTCTATATAATAAAAAAAAAATAATCTATATAATGAAATTTGTAGTCTACATTTGAGCTCGTTCTAGGCAATTTAGACTGTAGCTTGATTTATCTAGTAACTGTACAAGGATAATTCAGGGTCGTGTCTATATAAAAGGAGTTTCGAACACATGTCATGTGGCACATAGGGAACATGTGGCACATGGCACATGGCATATGGCACATGGTAAACGAGCTGCCCAGCTGGTAATCAACAAATGTTGCAGCCGCAGCAGACGAGGACGTCGTCGGTTGTGGTGGGGTGGGCGGACATGTCTATTACGCCATCGGCAGCAGTAGCAGCAGCGGCGGTGCAGCGGCGCAGCGTTGGAACTGAAATATCTTCATGTTTATCGTCGCCATGCTGAAGCCACTGCAAACAAACATGCATGTGATATGTATATTTGTATGCATGAGTGTGTGTGTGTGTGTGTGCCCTGTTAGTCGCTTCGTTCGTTCGTTCGTTCGTCTGTCTGACGAGCCGCATTGGTTGGTGTGGTTTTATTTGTGGGCGAGCGGGCGACGGATCGGGTTGGATTGTTGGTTAGTCGCCTTCGCGTCGCTTCTATTTACATTTTCACGCTCAATTCGCAGTCGCTGTTAGCGCCGACGCAGGCGTCACTTCTAGTTGCAGTTGCAGCGACGCGACAACAGCAACAGCGACGCATCGCAGACGCTCAGACGAAAGCGAAAGGCCATTGTCCGGAATTTTGTTGACCTACTAAGAGGCAGAATGTAAAGTACGACGGCATAGCTACACTGTCATTGCCGTTTGCCGAAGTCATTTGCCGAACGACAAACGAATCTAACGACGAGCAGCGAAAGCTTTTTGGTGTGCTGAAAGCTTTGCGCACGTTCTGCATTACGTTTGTAGTTGCTGCTGCTGCTGTTGCTGCTGCTGCTGTTTGTTGTTTCTGCTTCTTGTTTCTGTTTTTTTTTTTTTTTTTTTTTTGAAAGTTTTGCCGCATGTCGTTTCATTTTTAGCTACATATGAAAAAACAACAACAAAAACATCTAATGCGCTTCATTTTCGATAACAACGAAGTCAAAGCCGAATTGTAGCGAACGCCAACAAAGTCTATGAGCAAGTCATTCACCTTTTGGCCGACGTTGCTCTCTCTCTCTCTCTCTGGCCGCACTCAGCGCAGCTACATATGTTCTGCGTGGTCTGCTTTACGCTCTCGCTCTTTTTAACTTCAAGCTAAGCTCAAAGTAAGGTGTGGGGCCAGCGGGGGCAGCGAGGCTAACTGGTTGGCTGGCCCTTGTTATGGCTTGTTATGGTTGTTGTTATTGCTAGTCTCGTGTGTGCGCGCTCTCTCTCTGTCTCTCATTTTGGCGCTGCGCAGCTGACTTGCCGCCTACGCTGTAATAGCAACAATGACAATGGGAAGTTAAGAGAGTGGCAATGTTGTAGAGGGCTAGAGGGGGGGAACGCCATCGCACAATAGAAAACGAAGCGTTGCCGTCAAATTTGATGAGCAATATATAATGGTATGTATGTAGTTAGAAATGTATGTATGTATGTGCGTCAAGTTTTTTGTTTTTACTTTCTCTTGGCAAATAGAAAATAATTACGTACATATGCTTAAGCACATACATACATACATATGTACATTTGTGTAAATGTATTTACAGTGTTGTCTATACATAGTTTCTGGGCAATTAGTTCGAAAAGCTTTCAACATTCTATTTCTGCAACTGGGCATCAAATTGCATTTGGATCGCTTCCTGCAAAATGCAGCTTAATACAATATTCATGTGCAATGGCGCTCTCCCACCTTTACTCTCTCTCTCTCTCTCTCTCTCTCTCTCTCTATTGCTCTCTTTTAATTTCTCACTCTCTCTCTCTTTCACGCTGCCTTTGCTGCCTGGCAGTCACAGTTACGCTTTGCTGCACAGAAAGTTCAAAATTTACAGCAATCAGCCGCGTTGGGTGCACAGACAAAAGCATAAGGCCCCCTCCTCCCCCCACCCCACACACACACACTCAAAATATCGCTCGACCTAACTTGGAAAAACTTTAGCGAGCTTTAACCTAGTTTAAGGTCATTTCCAAGTCAAAGACAATCAACAATCAACTCGTTGGTAAAAGAGGCGGGCGAACAGTTGTTTGTCTGTATATGTGTGTGTGTGTGTGTAATAGAAGAGTTTACTTTTTTTCTTCCTCTCTTTACACCCTGTAACAATTAAAAAAGGGTAAGTGGGCGTATTAAGGTTATGCACGTTGTATGACTCCATTAACTCTTATATAGATACATATGTATATGGGCATTTTAATCGGAAAGTACGAATGTTTTTATCTTATTTACTTAATATAGTCCAACTGAATTGCTACTCAGATATAACAATTTTTTTTTTTTTAATTTAACTTTTTTCTAGCTTTTTTTACATTTAGGCGTACGACTGTCACGTAACGCCACAATGGAAATGCCCATATACTTTATATGACAAATTAATAATACCCTTTTGCAAGAATTTAAAAACAATTTTTTATACAATTTTTTTTTTTTTTTAATTTTAATAATATTTATCGGGTATTTTGTAGTCGAGCATACGCGTCTGGAGCTTTTGATTTTATTGCAATTGCCGCAATTTGCGCCTTTCTGTTTTGACATTTGGCGTGCAGGTACAAACAAATAAAGAGAGCAGAGGTTTAGTTGTGTTGTAGAATGAGAGAGATAGACAGAGAGTGGGAGGGAAAGAGGGTGCAGGGGGAAGTTTAAGGGAATCGCATGCGATAAGACAACTGGCATTTGTCAAGGACTAACCCCTGGGCAGCTTTAATACACACACAGACATACACACATACACATATTTGTCTGTATGTATTTGTCCTGAAAGCATTTTGTTTTTATCGCGACAGATAAAATTGCAATATCGCTTTTTTTTATCGCTTTATTTACTCTCATTGGGAAAGAAAGTTCTTACTTTCGAAGGAATTGAAAAATCTAAATGTTTTATTTTAGAATTCCCTGAATATTTTTAATATAGTTTATTTTTGTGTATTCTTAAAATATTTTCCAAATACTTAACAATTCTTTAAATATTTTTAATATAGTTTATTTTTGTGTATTCTTAAAATATTTTCCAATGCATTTTCAAGGTATCGAAGCTTAGTAAAAGTACTCATTCTACGATACTACGATTTTTAATTCTAGTGATTCTTATTATCAACCGAAAGATCTGATTTCTTATAGAATTTTTTTTATGTATTTTAGGACGTATTTGTTGTATTCTAAAAATAAAAAATAAATTTTTGCGTATATTAGTTACTACATTAATTTATGTAAAAAATAAATATAAATTGCTCAAAAGTTAAATTTTTTTTTTCAACTTTAATCAGTTAATATGAATATTATAAGAATTGTTAGAATTACAAGCGATTAAAGGCCAAAATAGGGATTTTATTTTGATGAATCAACCAAATTTTACTACAATCGCTTGCATAAAATTTTTATTTTATTTTATAATTTTTTTTTTATTTTTTTATTAAGCTTCCCATGAAGCGTGGTTGTTTTTTAATGTTAATTTAAATGTCATGTTATAGTCAATAAAATACAAAATTAAAAAATAAATAAAAACAATTTTTCAGTAAATTTTTTGGCCAAATCAAACCAAAACTTTATTAGCGATCGCTTTTGTAAATTTATTTATTTATTTACATAGCGTGATTAAAGAGTTTTTTTGTTCTTGTACATTGAACTTTTTTTTTTCTAATTTTGCTGATTTCATTAAATCTTTTGGAAAGTGACAAAAATTTTGTAAAATCTGATAAAATCCCACACACTCACATATTGCCGTAGAAAAGTAGGCATATATTTTAATTTTAATATTTCGATATTTTAGACTTATCCTAAAATATAGAATACCTCTTTGAGGTTAAGATTGCAGGTTGTTTACATTGCAGGTTTCTATGTATGTATGTGTGTATGTATGCATATACGTATGTGTGCTTTAATTTTCATTGAATTATTTGCTTGCATCTTATCTAACTGTTGTTTACACGCATTTCAATGTTTAACGCCAAATTATATATATTTCGAGAGTGTCCAAAAAATTAAGGTCACAATAATCTTGACATTGCGGCGAGAGAACACAAAAACGATGACGACAACAACTTTTGCTGTACAGTGTACACACACCCCCACCCAAGCCCCACCCCACCCCATAGCCCCTTGTCACATTGCCCAGCTCATCAACGAAGCCGTCTCTGTTTGTGCTCCCCCTCTCTCTCTGTCTGCTTATCTCGCTCTCTCTATCTCTATCGCACTCGCATGCCGTTGCTTATCGCGCGCCGTCAAAAAAAAAAAAGAAAAATTTTTTTCTCATTGCTTTGTCCGCCGTTGACGTCGCAGTCGACGTTTGGTGATAATGAAATTGAAATTTCATTGCTAATTGCGTTTAATATTTATAATTGACCTAAATAATTTGTGATTGGCTTGCAAAAACAACAAATATAATAAATGTAGCATAAAGAATGAAACAATAATCGAAAAAACAAAAAAATTCCCACAAAGAAAGCGACAAAAGAGGGTCGAGGCTGTCGATTGCGGGGAGAAAGAAAGAGAGAGAGAGAGAGAGAGAGAGAGACAGAGAGCGCTAATAATAATTTGAAGTCACCGTCATATGTATGCAGTTGCCATATAGGATTACAGTTCGATCATATTCTAACAAAAAATCGAATTGGAAATATTTAAAATAAATAAATACATACATAGATTTAATGGAAAAATTTAAATATATTTAATGATCTGAAAGCTAGTTGGCTTTTAAATCATTATTTAGTACATATGTTAATCTCCATATTTTAACAACCTTTATATATAATAATAAGTGATCGAACAACAATAATAACATGCAATTCGAACAAACTACTAAATGTGCTAAGTAGCATGTACATACATACAAACTTATAAACATACATACATATGTATGTTTATGTATGAGCTCAGCCAAATACACACGCACACACACATACACGCTCTCCTCCTGCTCTCCTTGTCCCATACGCCATTCTTTGCCAGCTGCTGCATCTGTTTCTGTAAAAATACCCTTTAAAATTATATTGTACTTTTTGCATGCAATATGTAACACATAAATGATTAGTCATAATGTGATTTTGTTGTGACAGAGTAGCTTACCAAACGCTTTGTTATTGTTAAATGTCACCTTAAAGGTTAGGTATTTTTATAAATATGAATAAAGGCGGAGCTGGTCTTCAAAGATATCTTTGGGCACTTTAAAACTGCGTACAGGGTATTTTCTAGACTGGGTCACACACCTAGAGCTTTCAGGCTTAATATATGTAAGTAGTAATTTCTAAATTTTCAAAGCGTATACACTATTCGATAAGTCGAACCAAAAGCTTTACAGTCAGTTGATATGTTTGTCTTTGCCTCGCCTTGGCTTGCCGCTCTCTCGCTCTCGCTCTCACACGAAAACTTTTTTTTGCTGTTCGCCCTGTTCCGACGTTCGCCCGTTCGCGTCAAAAGTAGGTGAAAGGTCTTCAACCTTTTTGCATGAAAACAAAATTGTGCAGTGCATGGCAAGGGGGGGCGGGGTGGAGTGTGTGTGTGTGTATATATTGCAGTTCTTTCTGGTTGTTTTTGCTGTGTGTTGATTGTGAGCAGCGAAACAAAATAAATATGACATATACATACACATAAATGTAACATATACATACACACAAAGTAAAGTGCATGGCCAGGTGGGCATATGCTCTGGACAGTGTGCGAACAAATGCATATACACCAGGGATAGCGGGCAAGTGTAAGAGGCTTTGGGGGGGTTGGACTTAACTAACAGACTGACCGACAGAGACGAGCAACGGCAAATGCAACTGCAATCATTTGCTATTTTTAGCACGCCGAACGCCAGCAGCAAAGTAAAAAAAAAACAACGCAAAACACACACACACACACACACACGCGCGTACATAGCCTGGACTTGGACCTATCCCAATAACAGCGCGCAGGCGGCAGGTCGTGCTGGCAGCAGTAGCAGCAGCAGCAGCGACAGCAACGTTGCGACGCCTCTTTCGGTTTTCCTTTTCGCAATGCGAGGCTGCGCTGCCGCAAAGAGAGGGAGAGCGTGCAAAAAATAAGCTTTTTGCTGCAAATTGAGAGCGCGTTGCAGTCAAAGCTTTGCGTGGATGCACTACACAATAACAACAATAACAACAATAATAACAATAATGACGCAAAAGTCCCTCACCGCGACCCTCAAAAGCTTTTTGGTGGTCCACACAGAGAGTGTGACAGAGACAGCGGCGCAGACATAGACATTGATTTTTAGTTATGGCGGGTTGGGGTGTGTCGGGCACTATCGTACCAGGTACCAACAAAAACAGCTTCCTCGATTCCCTAAGCATCCCGACGCGTCTGGTGTGCCCGGGACTGTGCCTATATCTATATGCCCAATCCCAGGCTAAGGCAACATAATATACATATAACAAAAATAATACCAGGGTCATGCCGTGGTCAGACTATTGTCCCTGAGCAGCATAAATGCGACACTCGGTCACTGACTTGCCACCCCCAAGTCGCCCCTCCCCCTATCTGCCGTAAACCCAAATAATTTATTTGTAGCTGTTATGTTATACTATTCCGACTACAATAGTTATGTTAATTAACATTTTGATAAATTTTAAATGTTAAATAAATGTTACTATTGACTATGACAACAGAACTCTGCTGAACTGTTAACATTAAAATGGTCTGTTATGTAACAGAGCTATGGAGCCTTAATAAAAAATTTTAATGTTAATATGAAATCTTGATACCTTTGAATTTTCTATCAATATTTTGAAAGCAGTTTTGTTTCCACAAAAGTCGCTAAAAATAATCTAACAAAATTATTTATTCCTTTCGTTTTTATTTGATCTTATTGCAGCCATTCCCATTTCCATTTACGCGAATCGGGTTACACAGCCATAGACGTCGCCTCGGCAGCCGTTGCCTCGCTTGAAGTTAAAACGGTAAGTAACAATTTGGTGGCGCCTCTGTTAAACGGTTGCAAGAGCATTTAATTATAGTATTAATGTACTATATATATACATATAGTAATCGTACATATGTTCGACTTTCTTATCTTATCCTTAAGCACCCAGAAAGTATGCTACATTAAATTAACTTAAGATGTTGAAGAAAAAAATGTGGTTTTTTGACATTGGAACATCATGTGGAAATTTTATTGTATATTCTTCGATATCCAGAATTCCAGAAAATTTGAAATTTCATGAATTTTATTCTTCCAAAATTTATTTTCTACATTAAACAAAAAATCTACACTTAATGATTTTAATTCATTATTTTAATGCAGTTGTAAAGTTCATATAGTAGAATTCTTTACTTTACATGAGTACATGAATATTTAAATGTTTAATACTTTTAGTAAAGGCAAATTTAATATTTAAAAAAAAAGGAAAGTTTATAAATATTTTATTAGAAAACCATACAATATTCTTAACTGCCACAGTTCTAAGACATAAACATAGCTAATAGAACCCTAATACCCTTCTGATAAGTCGGGTGCAAGTACTACAACAACAACAACAACATCAAAAGGCAACTGCAAAATCAAAAGGCAAAATAGAAGCAAGAAATAAAGACAAGCAAGTGAGAATAGTCCTAATTGGTAATGCTCAACTATAAGATACTCTATATATAAATGATTTAAAGTAAAGGCGAAGGCACTTAAGTACCCTTTACTTCGTTGTTTACTGTTCGAAAAAAATCTACATATATATTGATATAATATATATTAATAATACTTGAATAATTTACTTAATTCTAATTGGGTTTCTCAACAAAACTCATGCGATTTAATGAAAAATATCAAAAATTTATTGATATTAAAAGAAGATTCCTAAAACTCATCTAATAAATATATAAAGTCAATATATATATGATATATTAAAGAAAAATAATTTAATAATTGATATTCTTTGGCCATAAAAAAAATTACAAAATAATAATTTAATTTAAATTTTATTTAATATTTATTTAAATAAAATAAAATGAAATTACAATTTCTATTAAAAAATCACAATAAACTATATTTTTAAATTTGTATTATACATTTTGATAGTAAAAATTTTATGTAAATAATTTTTAGAATCGGGTTGGGACTACGAAAATTTAAAAATATTCGCGATGTGTGGCTCTATACCTTTCATATAATAAATTACCATTTTCTACAGACTTGGAGTGATACTTTATTTGAGAGTTATATTATGATTTTAAAATAAAAATAAAAATTGCTTATTATTTTATTTAGATCAAAAATAAAATAAAAATAGAATAGATCTTGTTTTCAGGATAGTGCATTCTAAATTCGCATATGTACGATTTTTACGTTCATCTATAAATTTTTTCTAAGTTCAATTTTTATTAACTAGATTTTCATATCTTGCATTTTATTTATTAATAATAGTTGTTAGGTATGTGAAGCGTACTACAGGGTATGACAAATACAAACACAGACGGACACATATGTATGTACATATATATGTAGATATGTATTTGTGAGTATGCGTGTGTGTGCTTGCATGTTTATATATGTAGAAGAAGAGAAACTGTGCCAATGCCCTGACAACGGCACAAGGTGATGATGCAAACTGCAATAGCAAAAGCAAAAGCAACAGCAACAGCAGCAAAGTCGGCAGCGAGGCGAGTGACGCCAATTGCTGGGTGGGAGACGAAGGAGCAGCGCAGCAGCAGCGGCAGAGCGGCAGCGCGGCAGGAGAAGAAGAAAACATAGGCGAAGAAGGAACAGTGGGAGTGTTAATGGGAGTGAGAGAGTGGGAGAGCTTTCAGCTGGGAGGTGAACAAGCGCAAGTGGTGGGTTCTTTATATATATGTATATTTTTTTTTTCATATGCAGGCAAAAGATGAAAGAGAAAGATGATAATGATGACGAGTTGAAAAGTGCGTTGTTGTTGCTGTTTGCTTTCTTGCTTACTTGCATATATATGCAATCTGACACACACACACACATTTAGCTGGCTAGTCGGTGTTTACACCTATGCCTCAGCTCCTTTCCCGCTGCAGCGACTTGTTACCTCACAGTAGTGGGTGTTTTGTTGTTGTTGTAGCAGTCGCAGCAGCAGGAAGGCCGAGCACGTTGTCGAGGCCGTTGGGTAGTGTGTATGGTGGGGTAAGAGGGCATAGACAGGGAATGGCAGGGAGTGGGGCGCTATAGGTAAACGCGTAGGCGTTGTAGGTGTTTGGGCAAATTGTTGTTGCGTCGCAAACAAGGAAGTAAATTATTATTTTTTTTTTTTAAATTTGAAAATGAACGCTAACAGAGGCCAAATGCAAAGTAAAAAAAAAAAAAATTAAATAAAAAAGGGTTGGGCAGCAGCGGGTGAGTGAGGAGTAGCTGAAGGCGGAAGAGGAGGAGGCAGACGCAAGCTCAAGTGTCCATTTGGCCATTTTTTCAAGTGTTTGAACAGTGCACTTTCCTACCCAACCCCAATAAAAAAAAAAACCTGCACACCCGCCTACTCCTCCCCCCCTCCACCTCCCTCACCATCTTGCGAACAACTTCACCCACTTTTTCAACTTCTCATCAACTTTTCTGCTTATGCAATGGAAAGTGGCAAAAAAAAAAGAAAAAGCAAAAACATCAAAAAGAGGAAAAACAAAACATGACAAGAAACAAAATAACGGTAAAACAAACAAATGTAGCAATAATATGAATATCGATGACATATATCGATAGATATTGTATTTTTAAGTTAGAATTAATCGAAATCGTTCCGACATCTACATAAACCTCATTGATCTCTCCTTGCTTTTTTTTTAGTCGAGCATACCCGACTACCCTACATCCGATAACCACTCCAAAACGACATACACATATACCTACATACATATTCACACGTACATGCATGCAAGCACACACACACAAACAAATTTAGACGGCGTGCTGCGCTGTTTACTGACTGCGCCGCTGGCTGCGCTGTTGACAGCTGTTTTTCCACGTAAACTAATTCTTCAATAACTTTGGTGTTTACTGTCCGATCGTGTTGAAATTTTCACAGCATATTCAATAAAGCATTGCATTTAGGTTTGGCAAAAATCAAATTTTTTATATTGTAATATTGCGCCTATAAGTGGGGTGCAAGTATCGTAAATTTTAAATAAACTCGAGCTGCGTATGATAGAAATCTAGATTATAAATTACAAATGATTGCATCTCCGAACCCATATTATACTTCGAGTAAATATATATAGTAAATATATATTTGTTCAGGGGTTTTATGAAAATATTAGGATATTATTAAAAATATGTACCGAAAATTTATAATAACATCTTGATTAAGTGTATTTAACATTAGGCAATTTTTATATTTTTTATTTTTTATATTTAACTTTAATTCTTATTTTTTTAGCAAATTAAAATTGAAAATTTTCCTGTCTAGTGCTGCAATTTTGCTCTAGAAATAGTTTTTTAATTTCTCATTAAATTATTTATTTAAAATATTTGTTATATTTGGTATGATCTCAAACTGATTCACGCTTTTTAATTGAATCAGAAATATTAGCTGTTCATTATTATCAATTTATATATCAAATTATATATTATCAATTATAATATTATTTTTTTTATTAATTGCCGATGACTCGGTTTTCGAAAAAATGCATTCTTAATTTTTTACCGGAAGCAAAAATTATAACTTAACATTTAATATATAATAATTGGAATTATTGCTGCAGCTCAAGTACTTCCTTTTTATTTTGTAGGATAACTTATAGTCCATCATTTTTTTAATTATTTTTTTTGCCTATTATTTTTGTTGTCTATTCCCGATTGCATTTGATTCGCTTTGTTGGCGTCGCTGCCTTTTAAAAAATTGCCTGAAATAAAAAAAAACTCAGGCGCCATTGACTCGTTGACCGAGCGACTCACTGAGCAAATTATGCAGCTCACAAATACATAAACAAATATATACATATATATATATATATATAAATGTATATATATATATTTATTATATACACATTTGTATGGTTTATACGTCGTGCAATTGTGCGCCACCTTTTGAATTGAAAATTTGTTAGCGAAATCGAAAGTTCAATAAACTTTCACGTAATCGACAAATTGTATACGATTGTAAGTGATGATAATGATGATCATGATGAGGATGCTAGTTGGTCTTTTATTTTGGCCGCATTCAATGTTGAATACAAACATACAAACATACAATACAATACATTACATTACATACACATATATGTAATTTCTTTTACAGTCTGCATAACAAGTTTATGTATGGAATGTCTTAAACAAAAATTTCTTGCACGACTCAGCGTGTAAACACAGACTAATCTAGCGCGGAAATTTTTTTTTTGTTGTGCAATCTTTTTGTTAGCATAGCAATAAAAATAAACATACATTTATATAAGTAGAATAAATGTATATATATTTAATAGAATAGAAAATATCTCTGCATTATGTTTGATTATATACATTTCAATAGAATTTCAGAATTATGTAAAAGTTGTGGGAAAAATTACAAGGAATCTTGTTGTATCTGTTATTTGTTAATATTCTTGGTAAAAGGTTATTATAAATTTTGTTATAAAATGTGTAAGGAGAGACATTTTATAATATCATAATATTCATTTATAAAATATATAATATAACAAATAAAATATGTAAATATATATATGTTCCTGAGCAGGACAAGTTGAGTTTATATAGCCAAATCTTGCTCGATTAATTTTAATGCAACTTGGCACAGTTTATTTTTATTTCAGTGTCGGATCGTTTGACTATATAGTTGCCATAGGAAATAATGTTTTTGGCTGAACAATTATTATGTTTTCAAAATATCTCAAACAAATTTAACAGCTCTAAGATTCATTATGATTTATTTCTTTTTAAAGATTTATTTATTTATTATTTATATACAATCTGAAATAAATATAAATAGGAAAAATCGGAAAATTGTATTCTTCACAAACTAAAAAATTCGTTTTTTTTTGTTTTTTGAATAGTTTAGTATATATAATATTAAATATTTGTTTCATATTCTCAATTTTTAACAGTAATTTATGTTTTTTCTTTAATGAAAGCTTCAATATCCAGACTTACAGGGTATTTTAACCAAAAGCATAAGTTCTCTGCTTAGCAAGCTCATTCAAGCGAGTTTATTTTCCACATATTTAGCGTAAATAAAGCTATTCTGCTTAAAAATGTGTGTAATATTACGGGCTAACACAGTCTGGTGCCGAACAAAACATTTAAATTATAAATATTAATGCAAATTTTAAGAAAACTATGATATAATTGTAATTGAACAGGTGTGCTATGTTAATTAACATTTTCCTGCAAATGTTAATGCTTACATGCGCTGTTCTGTTGCTTCTATGTTAATAAACATTTTTTGCTGCAATTGTTAATGCTTTCATGCGCTACTCTGCTACTTCTATGTTAATTAACATTTTTCTGCAAATGTTAATGCTTACATGCGCTGTTCTGCTGCACGCGCTCTTTTATTTTACATAGCTATGTTAAGTGGTCAGGCTGTACTTAAACTTATTTAGCGAACTGTATGCATGTGGTATGAGGCGTATGCGTAATACGCATTTTTTGCACATTACGTATACGCAGCGGTTGACGGTCAAGCAATAACATTTGAGGACTAAGTTTTTTTTTAATGTTTTTGTGTGCATTTGGTATATATGTGTGTATGTATGTATGCATGTATGTATCTATCTATAAAGTGTTGTAAAATATTGAAACAATTATTGCATTGCCAATTTCTTTGCATTAAAAAAGCAAATGATGCCGTCCTGCTCTCGCTTAGCTTCAACATGGGCAAAGAAAGTGAACAAGTACGAAGACGGACAGACGGACATACGGAAAGAGTGAAAACAAATGAAATTACATAAAAGTAACAACGAACCCACAACACATAAAAGCAATGGCAACAATCGCATGAATGCCAATCAAGCAACAACAAAAAAAAAAGATGAATAAAAAGTGTAACTAACAATAGCAATAGCAATAGCAACAACAACAACAATAACCGACAGTAAAAACTGTAACAACAGCTTAGCATAGAAGCAAAATGCAAACAGAGAGCGCGCTCTCTCTCTCTTGCTCTCTCTCAAATGTGCATTCGCTCGCAGCAGCTTTTGATCTTCATTGCAGTGCGCGCGCGCTCGCTACCTCCCTCACTCTCTCTCTATATCTTTGCATTCTTCCTTTAACCATTTGTGTTCTACTCGCTGCAAAGGGTCGCGCTCTCTCTCTCTCTCTCTCTCTCTCTCTCTCTGTGTGTGTGTGTGTGTGTCATGCATTTTGGCTTTCACAACTATTCCCGTTCGCTGCCTGGCCACTTTACTCAACTTCACACCACTCCTCTGCTCAGCACTCCACTCCACACTCCACTTCACCACACTTCACTTTACTTAACTTTGCTTTATACAGTGCGTGCTGCGCGCGCTCTTCTTGTCTGCTTCTTTCCACTCATTCGACGCTTTGCCCGAAATTGGGTCAGCCATTGAACCCGTTGCGACGACTACACAAGCGTCGGCATTGGCGTTGGCGTTGACGCTGGCGCTGACGTTAACGTTGACGTTGACGTTAACGTTGGCTTTGGCATCTGGCAACGAACGCTGCTTGCTGCATGTTGTTGTTGTATGTGTGTGTTTGACGTCTGCGTCAGCGTTGCTGCCTCAGTCTCAGTCTCTGGTCTCACAGCAGTCGTCAGCACGTGTTCTTTTGTACAGAAGATGATTATAGCTTTTTATATGACTTGCTGATTAACAGTGACGTTGACGGCGACGGCGACGGCAACGGCGACTGCATCTGCGACAGCGGCTTAAAACTGCGATCAGTGTGTTATTGCGCTTTGCTTTTGCTTTGGCCAAAAAAACTTAAGGTTATGGTCACTTCACAGATACGCTCTGACCCTTACACCCGGCCCCTGACAATACGCCACGCCCCGCAACCAAAAAAAAAAAAAAAACAACTCATAAAACAGACAAGTTTAAAAGAGAGAAAAAAAAAAACCGAAAACAAAAATTTCACTTTCACATCAATTACGACGCAGCTACATGTTGAAGTACTGTACTTGAAAAAGTTCAACTACATGCTTGTCATGTGTGTATGTGTGTGTGTGTGCCTTCAAAAATTAAACGAAAAAAAAGCTTCACTCCGATCGACAGCTAAACAGCTGACACCCAAAAACAAAAAAAGCTTAGCCTACTCTCCCGTCGTTCCACCCCCCATGCATCCCTCTCAGCTTGTCGCTTTCTTTTTGGCAGCTTGAATGATGTACCAAGTCCCCCCTGTGACAGCTCCTTGAACTTTTTTTTTTTTTGGTTTTTTTGTGACTCATTCCATAAAACAATATGGACATTTCAATCGCTGACCGTTTCACTAATGTCAATGAACGCTTAATGCTCAACTTGACGCCCTTTTTTTTTTTAATTTTTAATTTTTGATTTTTGCATTCACAGTCGCAGCTTGCAGCCTTTTGTTGCTGTTAACTGTAAAACTGGAAGTTCAAGTGACCAAAAAAGTAAAGCTTAAAGAGCAAAAGTTTGAGAGAGAGCACGCGTGCGAGAGAGCGAGCGGTAGAGCGCACGCTAATGACTTTGCCGGTCGACCCTCAACTAGAAAGTGTAAAGAGCATTCTAAATAAAGCGTGATGACAAGACGCACTTGAAATGCTCTGCAATTTGTCTGAATAGCTAGAAAAACCATGTTATCGAAACAATCGATTGCAATATCGATAAAACTTCGAATGCAACTTTAACAACATTTTCTTTAATATATGTTATTCTAATATCGATATATTTACTGTGTTATAGTCTCCAAATTCGAAATATCGTTTCTTATGGCTTAGAAGAAGTGAAATAAATTATTGTTTTAAATATAAAATGTTAGCTTATCTTAATAATAATAATCTTTCATAGACAAATTTTTTGACGAATTTTGTTTTTCCAATGAATATACCTATTGATGTTGCTCTTCAACTTTGTTCCTGACTTTATCACATAAATTTTATATAAAGATTCCAATTTGTTATATAATTTATTTATTTTATGTGCATTTTCATTTTCAATATCGCCTTTATTATTCATATAAAATTATATATATATTCTTTGTATTATACAACAATCGTTACAAATTAAATGAGGCATCGTCTTTATATCAATAAATTTAAAATAAAAAATTTCACAGATTTTTCATTAATATTTAACTATTCATATAATATTATAAATATATTTTTGGTATTATATATTAATTCTACAAAATTTTTAAATGAGATCGTATTTATATCAATAAATTTTAAATAAAAAATTTTCTAAATTTTCCATTAGTATTTTACTATCGATATAAAGTTTTATTTTTTTAAGCAACAAAATTATTAATTACTATATATAGCATTTATATCAATAAATTTTTTATAAAAAATTTCCTCGATTATCCAATAATATTTTACTATCGATATATAATTATATATATATTCTTTGCATTATATTTTTTAAATAATACAATTATTTATTGATAGCTCCTTTTTTCCTTAATTAAAAAAAATTCTCTAATTTTTCAATAATATTTGTTTTTAAGCTTGTTTTTTTTAAGTTGTTTAATTTTCAAAGTTTTGGAATTGCAAATTTGTTTGATTTTTAAATTAATAAACAAAGTAATTAACTCTACTTTAATGTACATTCAACATGTTCTATATCTTTATATGAAATCTGATTATTTTCATTTTTTCTTATTTTCTATTTAAAAATCTTTTAAATTATTGAAAACTGAAATCCCGCTGAGTCTTTCTACACACTTTCTTTGTATGAAGTTTTTGATATCGCGAGTAATTCTATTTGAATTAATCGTAAATATTATATATAGATACTTTAAAGAGCATAAATAATCTGCTATTTATATAGTATATAATTATCTAAAGATACCACATATAAATACACTTTAATTTATTTAAATAATATAATATAAAAATTAAAAAAAAAACTTTTTACAAATATTGTAGTTTGAATTTTAGTTTCGCTTTTTTTTTTCGAAATTTGCAAACATATTTATAGGGTTTGTCATTAGTTTGTCTGTCAACAAATATTGAAAATGTGGTTTTTTGATTTATTTCCCTAAAAGGCATTGAGTACTTAACTGTTTTATTTACTTTGACTCTTTAACAGTTTTGTGTTTAGCTTTTTTTTAACTTTTTGCTTTTTTTTACAGTTTACTGAGGGTAGCGACCCAGCGTTGTAGTTGAAGTTAAAATCGAAACCGGTTACAGTTACACATAGTTGTAAAAACAGTTAAAAAGATTATATATGTATATATATTTTTTTTGGCTCTTTTTGGGTTTTTTTTTTGGGGGTCAACTTGCATGTCAGTTGCAGCTTCCCCTTTTGTTGTCTCTTCGCTGCCTCGCCTTCACTTCTTGCCCTTTTCATATGCCACACCCCTCTTGCAACTGCCACACTCTGCGCTGCATTCTCCAGCATTCTGTCACCCTTTGGATTTTTTTTTGGTTTTTTTCATTTCTTTTTTCTTTTTTTCTTGATTTTTTTTGGTAGCTTAATTCGTGCGTATTGTTGTTTCTGCTTGTTATATATACATATTTCGTGTTTTTTTCTTTCTTTCTTTTATTTCTTCTTCAGAAAATAAACTTGAACTTGCCCGTTCACTTTTACTCCATATCTTTCCCTTTACTCACTCCCTAGACTACTCCCCCCCCCTCTCACACTGTCGCTCTCTTTATCAACTCTATATTTGTCTGCTTGTTTTGTTATTGTTTCTCTTTTTGGGTTTTTTTTTTCTTAGCTTGTTTTCTGTTGTCTCAGATGATTTTTATTTATTTTTTATTTTTATATTTTTTTTTTTTTTTTTTTTGGGAAGATTACATGGCATCGTTGGCCGTTGATCATGAAAATTTTCAATTCAAGTTTAGTGAAATTTAACGCTCTACACAAAGAAGAAGAAGTAGAGGAAAAAGAGAGGCGGAGAAACACAAGGAGAGAAAAAGAGAGAGAGAGAGTAGAGGGAAAATACCAAACAAAAGCCAAGTTCAAAGTGTAAATGAATTTTCTAGCTTCACTTAAAATTAAATATAATTTAAAAAAAAAAAAGCTAAAATCTAAATATGAAGAATATATGTTAAAGACAAGGGCGTAGTTAAGGGGGAACACAAAGAAAAAAAAACATTCAAAACGTTCATTTTTGAAAATATTGTCATTTCCAAGTTCAGGTAACATTTTAAAGTTAATATATTTATATATAAACGATACAATTTAGCCGCCTTCCGGAGTCTACGCTTTTGAGTAAAGAACATATTTATATATGTATATACTAGCTTGCCCGGCGCGCGTTGCTACGCCTTCACTCTAAAAAAAAATAATATATTTATATATGTTATCATAAGTTGCTGAAATGTCGAGCTTGTAGAAAAATTGATGGTGATAGTTTAAGTTTATTTCATTTACTTCCTTTACAAAAAAAATAAAAATTTATAAAAAAAGGACAAAATCTTTTTCACTTCCACAAAATTTTGTACATACATTTTTTAATACACGCTTTTTAAATAGCCTGCAAAATTAACTAATATTTTTTTTTTCCCTAAATTACTTAATTTTACTTTTAATGTAAGTTTATATTAATATTGAAGCCAAAATTAGTGTTTTAATTGCGTTAAATACATTTTTAAGGGCGATCATTACTTCAAAATGTACCAAGGAAACTTATGTCACGTAACGCCATATCACGTAACACTTTATACTAAGTATTGTAAAAAAAAAAACAGGAAAAGATTTTTTATTGAAATAGCCGGCAAAATTAACTTATATAATTCATTACAATACTTAAAAAAAATTGTATACAAAAAGGCTTGCACACTTCGCAGAACTTTGCGTTTTTACTAATTCAAGTCAATATCGACTTTTATTTTCGTAACGTCACGTCATCGTGTATTTTTGCTTATATATTTTAATCGGCAAGGTCGAATGCTCATTTTTTTTACTAAATAGAGAAATATAGTCTAGCTAAATTTCTACTCAGAAATAAAAATAACTTTTTAAAACTTTGACTTTTTTCTAGCTTGTTTTTTCACGTAATTGTGGAAATTATCATATATGGATTTCTTTGTACAATACGTGCATCTAGAGTATTTCAAATTTTGGATACTTCAAGCCCACTAGAGTAGATAAAAGTGATTTAGGCAACTTTTATGTGTGTGCCACGTATGTGTTCATGTGTTAATTGTGTGCCACGTGTGTTTCAAGTGTGTGTGCCACAAGTAATATAATATTTGGATGACAAATCTAATTTCAAATTAATCATTTTACATGTAAATGTGTAAAATTTAAACTAAAGCTATATATATTAACTAAAATATATTATTTTATAGCACACCTCATTTTAAGTTTACTCTTAAGTCCATTGTGTAAATTGCATTATAATAAGATACTGATCAAGAAAGTTATGCAAGTAAATAATTTCAATTTTTAATCTGATCACAGGGTATCTTATAGTTGAGCAAACTCAAGTAGAGTTAAGCGTTTTAGTAGATTAACATGTTTACCTTAAATAGATCATATTTTTTGATATTAGATTAAAACTGATTGAAGTATTTGTTCTCTCTCTCTCGAACTCCCTCTTAAGAGAGAGTTTTGTGATATTTCTTATGGCTTTGTGTCGCATTCGTAAACGTTTCACAGCCTTAACTAGAATAATAACGCGTAAATGCATTCAAAACCTAATTCAATTGTATTTAATTACATAAATGATAAATAGTTGCCCTTAGAGAATTAAATTCTAAAATCTTATCAACACTTTTGTATTATTATATTTCCTTATAATAATAGAGTATCTAAGCATCAATTTGTGGCGTCATTAGTCGTTAAACTTCATATTCTAATTGACTAGCTGACAAACTAAATTACAACTTGACCAACTATTTGATTGACTGATTGACTGATTGACTGTCTGTCTCCCCGTCTGCCTGATTGACTGAACAGTTAGGGGGAGGTGCTAGGTTAGTTGGGTGCACGAATAGTTGGGTCTGCTATTTGTATACTCTGTTCCCGGTAGGGCAAAATAGTATATTGGGTTGCCAATTGTTTCATTTTATGTTTTTATTTAAATGTAAATTATTTTGACACTTCTGGAATCTAGGGTTACCCTAAGAGAATTGATTGGATGGAAAGAACAGAGAATGGCTAACCCTAGATTCAATATAATATCAAAATAAATTGCATTCAAACAAGGATATATTGAAGCAAATTTATACTGATTCTCTGATTCTTCCATTTAATCAATTCTTCCCCTTTATCCATCAAGATCTCTTACATCTTGCAAATCTTGAAAAACTGTTATTGATATTGAAGCAGAATAAAGATTCTCTGATCCTCCCATCTATTCAATTCTTCTCCTTTATCCATCAAAATCTTTTACATTACAAAATTTAATATTCAAAAAATTCAAGATATTTTGGATATCTTTATAGCTAGAATTAGGAAATTGATGATCTTCTCAAGTGTTTGAATTAAAAAAAGATTTGACCCCTTCAAACCCCTTACCCCTAAATAAATTCAAACTATTTAAATCGAATAAATTTTTAGCTAAAATTGTTAGAATTCAATATGATAACATTTTGTTGTTCTTTTTGACATAGCTTGGTTTTAGAACATTTTGGAAAGTCTTATAGCCTATTTATAGTTTTGTTTATAGAGTATAAAACAGTTGGGAACTTTCGCTTGTCATGTTCTATTATATATATACGCCCACGACGATAGTCACCAAATGCGGCAGGCGAAAGTTTACTGGGACTATGACCGCTTAGAATGTCTACATATGCATATATAAACATATATACCAACACACAACATACACACACACACAACATACACACACACACACAACATACACACACACACAACATACACACACACACACACAACATATGCGGAACAGACTCTGGAACTTGAAGCGAAATTTTTTTTTGTATATTTTTTTTTTTATTTATTTTTTTTTTTTTATTTCGTTTGACAGAGAGTGTGGCGCGGTGTGTGTGGGGGATTTTGTTGCAACACTATGAGCAGGGATGGGGGGTGGCTGGTGGCACATAGAAGTGTCTGCTGGCAGTGGCACTGCACACTCGGTGTGTGTGTGTGTGTGTGTGTGTGTGTTGTGTATGCGCTTATCTCAGAGTCGTTGCCTTGAATGTAGGGCAGTAGTTGGCACTCGAGAGTTGTTTTTGTTGTTGTTGTTGTTGTTTGTTGCATAGTGCACTGTGCTGCATGTGCAGCTCATGTCCCAGTCCACATATAGCTGCACTTATAGAGCAAAATAGAGAGAGCGAGAGCGAGAGCGAGAGAGACATATACGAGACACATATATATAAAATATTTATGCATTTTTTTTTTGCTCTCTTCGTCTTCTTGTTGTTGCCTTGTGGCAAAGTCATTGACTTTTTGTTTGCTTGCCACACCGAAAATTGGCATGGAAATTGTTGCAGTTGCAAGCTGTTGTTGTTGTTGTTGTTGCTATTGCTGTTGCAATTGTTGCAAATGTTATTGTTGTTGCTTTTGGCCGTTGATTAAATGTGAACCACAAAGCTCACAAAGGTCGAGGATTTTTTTTTTTTGTTATTTTGTGTTATTTTTCATTTTATTGTCTAGGCAGACACACGATCCGTTTTGAAAATGTAATCATCAATCGATAATTTATCGATTTTTTTTAAAATTACTATTAAAACTCAACTTTTTAATGGTTTTATTAATTGACTGCAATTTTGAATTTTTTATAGGTTTTTTTAATTGCTTTTTTTGGCGTTTGTTCTAATTTTCAGATAATCGATTATTTTACTACAAATTAAATGAAATTTACCTAATAATTTAATAAATTTATATATGTTATTTATTATTAAATGTATTAAATATTTTAAATTAGTGAAAACATTTATCTTTGTAGTGCCAAGATATATATATATATATATATATATATTTAAATACTTTTTGTCAAACCGATTATTCCTACGACATTGATATTTGATATATTTTTTCATTGTTTTGATTAATTCTAATCAGATTTTATAGATCAAAATAAAACGAAATTTCATTGCGATTTCATAAAAATCTTTACAACGAGAATATATATTAATCGATAGATCGTTTCTATATATGATATGGGGTAACGATTCAAGCTTGGTCAGGTCAGTTTTAATCATTTCAAAAAACTTAAATAAGCTATTTTGTAAAAAAGTCGAATATCGATTTTCAAACTACTGACAAATGTAAGAATTGAATTTATTCAATATTTTATATTAAAAAAATCACTAGTTTTATATTTTACAGTTTGGCGTAAGGCCCGAAATAGGATAAAATCTATTATATTAGGTTAAAATCAGTGTTATCTATTTTTTCATAGAAAAACAAGCAATCTATTTAATTTGTTAATTAATAAATAAATTCAATATTTAAAAATACTATAATATTTTTAGTTCTAATATATTTTCGATATATATCGATTGTTTAAAAGATTTATTTTGTAATTTCTTAAGTTTTTCAGTCTTTTAGCATAAATTATTTTCTTATAGGTTTTTGATATTGCATTTTTATTATTATTTATCAAGCGTAAAATGATAAGTTTTCTTTATTGAATATTATGTTGAGGAAAATAAAATATATATTATACAATTTATTTTAATCAAAAATAGTTAACAATCATTGTAACATGATATAATTGGTTTTTTGCTTTTTTTTTTTGGAGCGTGAGCGTAGTAACGCACGCCGGGAGAGCTGGTATAGCATATATTTATATAAAAGTAATATATTTTTTTTTTTTTTTTTTGTGTTAATATGTTGCATATTTGAAGCTTTTTACAGTTATAAATTTTTCTATTTGCTTCTTTTTTTTGTTGTCTGGCGCATTTTTTTGTAATTTTTTTCCTTGCTATTTACGCTAAACCACCCAAAACTCAACCATTTGGTATTTTTTTTATTTTATTTTTTTGGTTAAAAATACGCTCTTAAAAAATGAATAGAACATAAATAAAAAGGGGCAGGGCGATAGGGAGGAGTGTAGGGAGAAATATAAATAAAGCAGCACCAAAGCGGATGACTCCCTCATATAATAACAAATGTGTGTGTGTGTGTGCGTGTGTGTGTGTGTATCTGTGTGTGTGTGTGTGTGTGTGTGTATGTGTGTGTGTGTGTGTGTGTTTAAGTAGCATACAATAAAATGTTGCCTGTCTCAGTAAATAAGGCATAAGAATTGGGTTAAAAGTTTATAGAGCAATGCAGAGATTTCAATGCATGTTCGTATGTGTGTGTATTCATGTGTGTCTGTATGTGTGTGTGTGTGTGTGCTTGTGCTTGTGTGTGTGTTTGTATTCATATCAGCCGCCTCAAGTGGTTACATGGTCGTCGCATGGTCGAAGGCTACGTCAATGTTTCAACATTGCACATGGCAAAGGCATTTGCGACAAGCAACAAAAAAAGCAATGTCGATGAAATGTCAACGTACCACGTGCGTTTTTCATAGGTGCCACATGCAATAAGCCACATGGCTAACATGGTTTAGGGCATACGTTTTTACAGATGTATGTACACATGGCACACACACGCAGCTCAAATGTTAGTATGTACACGTGGCATAAACTATAATATACTTTATATTTTGCAAGGTAAAACTTTAAATATTATTATAGAAATATTACCCCTCGTATAGCCCACATGGCACACAATATATATGGTACTGTCAAACACAAGGTACATGGCACAGTCCGCATGTGTACATGCCATAGCTTATAAATTACAAGGTAGAGTTCACATGGCACATGTATAAGTTTGCATATCTACATGGCACAGTCCGCATGTGTACATGGCACAATTAATACTGCAGATTTTACAGTCTACAGGATACTTAGCTTTACACAGGGCACATGCTCTATGTACATATGGCACAATTTACATGTTACATGTGCACACATGGCACATGCGGCATAGTTAACACAGTATATGCCGCATGGTACATGCCTGATGTCCACATGAAGCATTCCACGTGGCCTAATACGCATACGCACAGTACACGTGGCACACAACGCATGCAAAATTTATATAAAATGTATATAAATATTGCTTAATTGATTGAATTATTGTTAGAAACAAGAAATTTAAAATTGTATGCATTTGAAAAAAATTGGGGACATACGTGGCACACATGTAATTCCGATAACTTTGCCTAAAATTACTTTTTTTTTATCGAAACTGTGTGGGAACTAAAATTTAATGTAAATTTGAAGTAGAGAATTTAACTATATAAAACAAATAAAGTAAATTTTGTTTTCCTGAAAAAAATATACATACATACGTATTTCCCGATGCTGATTAGAAATATGCTTGTATATTTGTATATAGTACCTTATAGGGTGGCAAATGTCAAAATCTTTTTGTTTTTTTACAATTGTTACCTTTTTGTGGCATACAATGAATAATGTAGGCAATCTAGGCAAACATTTGTGGCACATGTGTGTGGCAACACAGGATGCGGCTCCACACGCTGCCTGCAGCAAAGCAACACCACATGGCGGGTCAATGCAAACAGATGCCCAAATGAAAATGCCAGACACCAAATAAAACTAACCCAGTTAACGGCAATAAATAAAGAAGCAGCAGAAAGTAGAAGAAGAAGAAGAATCAGCAGAAAGTACACAAATCGAGAGGCACACCACACCCCCACCCCCACCCACTCCTATCTACCTACCCATGCACCCCGTGAGTTGATAGGCGCATCGATTAGGCGCAGTCTGCACTCAAATGCCTTATCAGCGGGTGGCGGTGGTAGGTAGTGTGCAGAGCGGGGTGGACGGGGCTTGGACGAGGGTTACACATCAATAGAAAACGCAAGTGGACAGTGGGTGGGTTGGTTAGGGGGGCGGGGGAATATTTGAAAGAAAAGCAAATACAAATAGTTTATAGGCGGCGAAATAGGAGGGCAAGGCGCACACTAGGAACACACAACAGCCAAAGCCAAAGCCAAATAGAAAGAAGCAAACGAACAAGCACACGAACGAACGAAACGAATAAACGAACAACCGAACGAACGAACATACGAATGCACATTTGAGCGAGATAGCAACAAATCGAATGCATTAACGAAGCGAGTGGAGCAAGCGAGCGAGCGTATCAAAAACTGTGGAAAATAATAATAACGTGCAAATGAAAAGCTAAGCGAACAGCGGCGTAGGGGTAAGAGAGGGAAGAGAGCACGTCGTCGTCGTCGCACTGGGTCAAAGACCTGTAGGAGGTCGTTTCAGCCGTTGCAGTGGCAATAGGCAACGTACAATACCACGGCGATGGCGACGACGGCGGCAGATAGCAAACACACACACACACACAGAGCAGCAGCAGCATGCACTATTGAATAACATACAGCATAGGCTGGCGGCGCCGACGTCAGCTGCGCTGCATGTGCAGCTGAGCGACTGCCAGAGAGTGCTATAGTGAGAGAGAGCGAGCGAGTGAGCAAAGCAGCAAAAGAGCGAGCTTAGAAAAGCTTCACAGCGCCGATGACGTTGGCGCTCGCTGTCGATGCTGCTGCTGCTCGTAGCTTGCTGCTTGCTGCCTGCTGCTCGCTGCTTGCAGCGACTGCTGCTCCAACGACCCAGCGACCGAGCTAACGAAAACGAAATCGAAAACAAGAGTGAAATGCAGTCGTGTCGCCATATTGGCATTCTAGTATGTGTGCGTGTGTGTGTGTCTGTTTGCGTGTATATGACAGCTAGATAGGTGGAGTGTGTGCGACAGGGGGGGACTGCATAACGATTATGAGCTATGATTATGAGACATGATTATGACAGTGTGACCAGCCTGGTGTATTACATGCTAATCCATACATAGCATTTTCACGTTTCCATGTTCAACGTGTTCATTTCCTCTATTATTCTCTTACCATTGCAGACATGCCAGGCAGAGGAACTGCTAATTGCAAGCAATCGTTTGGCAGGATCATACAAAACAGGTGAGTTGACAATGTGGGGTGGTGGGGGGGTTACAAAAACAGGAAGATGAAGGGCCTGCAATATTTATATATTACCAATTAAAACTTTATAACAATTAATCAATATAATAGATTTGTATTACAAATCTATCGATATTATTAGCTTTAGTATCGATATAATAAACGATTATAGTGATATTTCTAGTAAAACATAATTTCATGAGTTTTTGAGGTTAGGTTGGGTTTTCGAATGTTTTTTAAAGGTTTTCCTTATGATTCAGCAAATTTGAGTGACTTAAGAATCGTTCTTAATGCTTATAAAATGTATTTTCAATATTTTGCACCGAATTTATCTATAGACCAAATTAGTTCTTCAAATTTCTAATATTATTAAACGGAAAACAAATTGAAAATACAAATTGAATCAGTTATAGAATGTACGATACTTAATATGATACATATAATGCCTATATTTCCAATTTAATTGGTTTAAAATAAAGAAAATGAAATAAAGAATTTTCAATAAAATTCATAAAAAACGTATATTATAAAATAAAGCGTCTATTATACCATAAAAAAATGGTATACTATGTAAATGTCAGTATTTAAAAACAAAATTCAAAAAGCGAATCCAAACACTGCACATTTACATAGAAAAAAAAGGATCTCAAAACTATGATTTGACAGTTTTTAAAACATATTTCCTTTCAATTAAATATTATATATAATATATATATATATATATATATATATTTATTAAATTGCTCTATATACGTATATGACAGTATTTAAAAATAAAATTAAAAAAGCGATTCCAAATGATATGATTTGACAGTTTTTAAAACATTTTTTCTTTCCCTTAACTATTTATTAAATTGCTCTACATATATACTCTATATAAAAATGTAATATTAAGTCTGATAGTTGAGATAAATTCAAATATAGAATCTACTTATACTACATACTATATACTTATATTTAAAAACATAGATCAGATTATAATTATTATGATAATTAAATGTTTAATTTGTATTTAGAAAAATTAAACTATTTATGGATATATATATTATATTTTTAATTTTCATATATAATAATTAAATATTAAATGTTGAAGGAGATATTTTTTTTTATTGATTTATATGAACATAATTACTTAAATTTAATTAAAACAAATTTTATTCACATAGTTTTCCCTAAAAAAAAAACTTGTGACGTCACTTATTTAATTGGTTCGTTTTTCATACATTTATTAATGATTTAACTTATTGCATATTTAATTGATTTATTTATTTAATATTTTATTTGCCATATTGTCTAGTTTTTCTAAAAGTTTACAATAATTACAATTAAATTAAAAGTTATTTGAAATTAGGAGTCTCAAGGGTATAAAAATTTATTTTTTTTTTTTTTTTGTTTGCCAATTGCAAAGTCAAAGTTGAGATTTGCCACTTTAGGATTATTTTCCTAAACATTTTTTTTATGTGCCAAAAACAAAAAACAAAAATAAATAAAAATAAAAAAATTGCCTTGCAAATGTTTTTCCGCTTTTCACGTTCAACGTTGACGATCGTCGCGTTTGTTGTTGTTGTTGTTGGTTTTCCTTGTTGTCTGTTGATTTTTTGCGCAATATTTGAGTTAGATAGGTTAGAGGGGGACGAGGGGGTGGGCAAGGGAGAGGGGAAGAAAGAGTGTGAGTAGGGAGGGGGGGTGTGACTTGCAAGGGGGGGGGGTCGCGGTTGTCTGTGTCGGCCATCATATGATTTGCAATTTAATTTTTTTTTTTTAAATTTTTTTTTTTACCATTTGGCGTTGCATTGCATTTGAGGTTACGTAAGCTAAAGTTAATGCCACATAATCATGGCTGAAGTTGCAACAAGCTGGGAAATGGGGAAATGTTGCACACACAGCAACACGCCACATTCGTTGCCTCGTTGCCTGCTTGCCACTCGCCACTCGTCGTTGCATTTGCTACAATTCGCTGCTCTTCACTCTTCACACGCTTGTGGCATTAAGCACACACACACACAGAGTTGTTTTTCCTGCCACTTTCTCTCTCTCTCTCTCTCTCTCTCTCTGTGTCTCTGCTGATGAAGTAATCGACTGACTTTTCCCCGCCCCCCTCTTTCACCCCCTCTCTCTTTGCAACACGCAATGGGGTAAGTTGATCGTCGCTTGCATTTTATTTTTGCGGCTGCAGTTTTAACGGTGATTTAATTTTTCTTCTGTTTTTTTTTTTTGTTTTTCTTTTGCATGAAAACTGGTTTCAGTTTTTCTTCCACAACAAATGTTAATGGACATTTGTTTTTCTATTTTTTTTTGCAGTTTTTCTTATATATTTTTTTAAGCCTATCGTTGTCTAACGATCGCAACATTCGTGCACTTTTCAGACTTTTTTTTTCTATTTTTTTTTTTTTGGTGTGCCCCACAAGTTGTTGCCTCTGGTTACGTTGAAGACTGTTACGGCAACAAAAGTAAACGATATCCAGGTTGTTAGGAGCTGGGAGTTGGGAAGTTGAAGCCCTAGACCTACACTATTTTATGGACTCCAAAAAAAATTGAGACTGAGCAAGATCTTGGCTTTGATCAACGATCAATCGAAATCTTAACAATAAAAAATTAAATAAAAATATTCATAAATCGCTGGGAATGTTATAATTAAAATAGAAAAAATTATGAAATAATATTTTTTGTTTTTAGAAAGATCTTGACTTTGAGCATCGATCTATAAAATCTTAACAAAAAAAAATATTAAATAAAAAAAATTCATAAATCGCTGAGAATGTTATAATTAAATAGGAAAAAATTATGAAATAATATTTTTTGTTTTTAGCAAGATCTTGGCTTTGATCAACGATCAATAAAATCTTAACAAAAATAAAATTGGGAAGTTGAAGCCCTAGACCTACACTATTTTATGGACTCCAAAAAAAAATGAGACTGAGCAAGATCTTGGCTTTGAGCATCGATCAATCGAAATCTTAACAATAAAAAATTAAATTAAAATATTCATAAATCGCAGGAACTGTTATTATTAAAAAGGAAAATGATGAAATAATAATTTTTGTTTCTAACAAGATCTTGGCTTTGAGCATCCATCAATAAAATGTTGACAAAAAAAAAATGTAATTACAATATGCATAAAACACAGGGATTGTTATAATGAAGAGAGAAAAAAATTATGAAATAATACTTTTCGTTTTTAGAAAGATCTTGGCTTTGATCATCGTCCAAAAAAAAATTAAATAAAAATATTCATAAATCGCTGGGAATGTTATAATTAAAATAGAAAAAATTATGAAATAATATTTTTTGTTTTTAGCAAGATCTTGGCTTTGAGCATCGATCTATAAAATCTTAACAAAAAATAATATTAAATAAAAAAATTCATAAATCGCTGAGAATGTTATAATTAAAACGAAAAAAAATTATGAAATAATATTTTTTGTTTTTAGAAAGATCTTGACTTTGAGCATCGATCTATAAAATCTTAACAAAAAAAATATTAAATAAAAAAAATTCATAAATCGCTGAGAATGTTATAATTAAAATAGAAAAAATTATGAAATAATATTTTTGGTTTTTAGAAAGATCTTGACTTTGAGCATCGATCTATAAAATCTTAACAAAAAATAAATTAAATTAAAATATTCATAAATCAAAGGAACTGTTATAATTAAATAGGAAAAAATTATGAAATAAAAATTAACTATAGATTTTTTTATCAAAAAATTTAAAAAAAAAACTTCTTTTTTTTTAAGTAAAAATTATTTTTCAATTTTTATTTATAAAAATCAAAAATAAAAGTTGAATGTAAATATTAATGAAATCAGCTGTTGTATTAAAAAAAATTGAAAAACATTCACGCTTAATACCTTTTATATGCTACATAGTATATCCTTGAATCACCAATATTTAGGGTCCTTAAAGTATAAAAAAATAACGTTTCATATGATACATAACATGTCCTTAAAGAATTAGGGATTCTTATAGTATGAAAAATAACTTTTATTTTTATTTAAAATTAAAATCATAAATAACTTTTAAATTAGTTTTTTTTTTTTTTTTTATTAAAATCCTGTTTTCAGGATACTGCATTCTAAATTATTGTAGTATATCTAAGATTTTATATTTATCTAGATAATTTTATATAGCTTTGATTTTTTTAAACTCATAATTTTTATTTGTAATCCTTGATAAATCGTTATTCATAAATATATATATAAAGGGTTAAAAGACGGCGCATAAAACTTTCAAGATAATTTAGGGAGAATAAAGAATTAAATATTTTCATATTATATCATTCTATATATATATTTTAATTTCATATATAATATGTTGAATATTATACTCATACTTTTATATTGTCTTCTATTATATGCACTATATAAACAAACTTTTAGAATTAAAGTTAAATTTAGGAAAAAATTTGATTTTTGAAGGGATCTAAATTTTGTTAAATTTACACATTTTATAGAGCACATAATAAAATAATGAACTAATAAATTTCATTGCAATATGTTGAAAAACAAATAGTTTTTATTAAAGGCAGACAAATAATAGTTTTATTATAGAAAGACAAATAACTTCCTATAGTAAAAACTTTCTTTTCAATGACAGATATATAATAAAATTCAAATCAGTAAATTAAAATAAATTTTTATCTATTTAGTTTTCGAAATTCTATATAATTATCATAAGGGGTTTGTAATTAAAATTTAACATAAATAATTTCTGATTTATTTTCAAATAAAGTCTAAGGTTAGGATTACTGCAGAAACCTGGGCTCTTTGAGTTGAGTTTCTAAAATTCGAACTTAAAAAAAAAGAACAGTTTTATATAAAACTTCTAGGTTAGGAGTTAATGACCAGAATATATAAAAAGATGAAGATACTTTGAAAATTGATCCAACCAAATAATCAATTTATTATAAAAACATACAAAAGATTCAGATACTTTGAAGATTAATCAAGCTAATCAATTTATTATAAAAAACAAACATCTTTAAGATTATATTATATTCATTTTAAAGAATTATTAAACTAATCAATTTATTAAAAAAAAAAAAGTCTTCGAGATTATATTATATTCACTTTGTCATCATTTAAAAAAATATATAAAATAATTTGATAATAATTTGATACATTAATATAAAAAATAAAAAACAATTGATAATATTTTAAGCCGATAGTTTCAACAGTCTTTAAGTGCTAACATCGATACTTATCGATTCTATATTATATATTTGTATCGATGTGAATAGAAAAAGCTGCTTTCGAGTACAAAAGCAAAATCTATTTGTTATAATTACGCAAAAGCGTAAATTTATATATCTAACGCTATCGATAACATATCGATACTATCGATAATTAGATATTGTGTCAAGTTTGCCCAGATTTTCATTCAGCTTCCATTAAAAAGCAACAGCCCTTTCTGCAACTGCAACTGCCATAAGTTGTTTCAAAAGTTGTTTGCAATCTGGCCACATGGGCAATATGCAACGTGCAACATGCAACATGCAACAGGCAACGTGCAACGTGCAAGTTTAATGCATTTGACAAACGGCATCTCTCTATCTATTTTTTTTTTCTTTTTTTTTTTTTGCATCTGCAAATGTTGTCCGCCTGCCCCCGTCTCTCTCTCTCTGTGTGTCTGCCTTGTTGCACTTCCTGCTTAACGTGCAACCGCTTGAAATTGATCGCCATGCAATAGTTGATCCCCCTCCCCGCACAGATCACCCCTCTCCGCACATCGCCTTCCTTAACATTGCCTGCTAACACCATTTTCCTTTTGCTGTTGCGATTGTTACGTGAAAAACGAAAGTAAAACTTGCAACTGCCAACTGACAACAACTTTGGTGCAACGTTGCAACGTTGCAACGTTGCCACTCCGCTGCTGCTGCTGTTATACTCTGTATTAAAGATAGAGCCAATCAAAGTATATTAGCTTGCTGCAAAGTCATGTTTTATTGATGCAAAAAAGTGAAATAAAGAAAACATTTGTTTTTCGAAATTTTGAGATATATATTTTTGAAATCTTCAGACTATTATTGGCACTGGGTATTCGTATATTATAATATATAGTATAATATCTTGAATGATATCAAAGCAGAAAGCTAGTCCCTCATTTTAAGAGCGATATTAATAAAACTTGCCACAAATATAAATATTAATAAAACATATATAAAAACTGTTTAGATCGCTTGACTATATCATATAGCTGACTATATCATATAGCTGACTATATCATATAGCTGACTATATCATATAGCTGCAATTGTTGTACGAAAAACTTTCAATTTCTTCAATATATCTTAACTTAAATTAAACATTTAAAGTTTTAAAATGATTTATATTAGCAAATTGAATTTTATAAAAATCAAAATACTTTATCTTTAACTTAGCTGCCATAGCAGTCAAATATTCAATTTTTTTGCCTCAAAATTATTTTTCCTTATGCAATTATATATACAAAACTAGCTCTCCCGGCGTGCATTGCTACGCTCCCGATGAAAAAAAAAATAATGAAAAAGTATATTCTACAATGTTACTTTGATTGTAAAAGTAAGCTCTACCGGAGATTTTGAAACTATTTTCATATGTATTTTTCACCCACTTACCAATATATTTTTGACAACATTTTTCATAGTCCCAACCTGTGATATAATATGAAGTTATAGTACAAATTGAAGCTTTCTAGCTTCTACCGTTTGGCCTGGCTGTAAGTCGCCAATCAGTCAGTCAGTCAGTCAGTCAGGTTGAACACTTTTATTTATATAAATAGAAAACGTCAGAAATTGTAAGTTTTGTTTTTATTATAAAAAGTTAACTGTACGATTAATTAAATGTTACTTAATTTTTTTTAATAAAAATAAAACTTACAATTTCTGATTTTTAGAAATAATTCTTAAAAAAAAATTAGTTTTTTAATTGATGAAACTTATTGCAAGTTTTATGTTTTCTATTAGTATATATCTTTTTGGTTATAGCTAGATTCCGCAAAAAAGTGGATACAGATTGTTGGATGGTCTTTTTATACCTTGTAAATTTTTAGCTTGTCTTTTTATACCTTGTACATTTCTAGCACAATTTAATATATATACAAAGTATTATTAAGATCTGAAGAGCTATTTAATAGCTAGAGTAAGGAGTCTGCTGATGATTCTCTAAATAATTTGGACTAACAAAATATTTGATCCTTCAATTCTTCAGTCCTTCAACCTAAATATATATATATATATATTTGGCAACAATTAATTGATGAACTTTGTTTGATTTGCAAATATTTTTCTATTAGGCATAATATTAGATTGGATACAATATCTAATAGATTGCATAGAGAGTATTATACAGTCAGTTACTTTTGCTAATTTGTTGTTGTTGTACAAGTTGTGCAGTTGGCATTGTTAGTTAGTTTTTGCCATTTTTTCTTCATTTTCATTACGGCGTCTGATCGAATCAGTGAATGGGGTAAAAACGGGATTTTCCATGCAACAACAACTGGAATGTGGCACACGGTCTGTTGTGGAGGTAAAGATCGACGTTGTCGTTGTTGTTGTTGTTGTTGCTTTGGTTGTTATGTCATACAAGGAAGCAAATTTGCGGCCAACACAGCAACAACAGCAACATTAACATTGTTGCAATCAATTGGACTTGGATGTGGCAGCAACTGTTGTTGTTGTTGTTGCTGTTGCTGTTGCTGTTACCAACTTCTAACGTGGGCTTTTGTTTTTTTTTTTATAATTTTTATTTTATTTTTTTTATAAAAAAAACTTGGACAAGTTTTCCTTTCAACAACTGCGAACAAAATTTTGTGTTGAAGCCTGCAAACTGCAGTTTTTGCTTTTTAGAGTTCGTGATGCGGTTTTTTGTTATTTTTTTTATTTTTTTGTATTTTTTGTTGCTTTTGTTTTTCATCTGTTTCACTTTTCATTGAACGTTTTTTCTAGGTTTCCTGCTGCTTTTGGCGTTACTGGGTAAATGTTACATAATTGTTGGCAATTTAGAAAAAAAAAACAAAAACCAAAAAAATTACCCTGTATACATATAAAATATAACAGAGGGTTGTTATCAAATATATTTGAGTTCCTAAAATATACAAAAAATAGATTAAGCCTTATTTAATCAGCCCTAAGTTGTAGCGACTTTAAGAGCTTGGAAAATAATATTTTGGGTCTATAACTTCCATTTTAATCATAAACACTTGAAGTTTATTTCAAAATTTTGGAATATTTCTAGCCTCAAGCGATTTACAGGTAGTATTTAAGTAAATCTTTAAAAATTATGCCACGTATCATATGGTATTTTGTTTGCCACGTAGGTGCTCCAAATCGATGTAAAATATACCTAGATATTAAAATTAATTTTATTTAAATTTCTTACATAAAAAATAAGTCAATATTAGAGAAAAATAGATATGTGCCATTTGTCATATGGTATTTTGTGTGCCACGTAGCTGCTACAAATGCTTATAATTTCGATGTTAAATATAGCTAGATATATAAATAAATTGTATTTAAATTTCTCACATAAAATATCGTTAAATTTTAGAGCAAAAATATATGTGTGACACGTGCAATATGCAATTTATGTGCCACGTATGTGCCAAAAATATATACAAAATTAAAATCAAATTTTTTATAAAAGTATTAAAAGTCCTATTAAAAATTCATCATTGATATTTGACTGATTTAAAAAGATGTAATTTACATGTGTGCCACGTGTATTAATTAATCTTTAGCTTTGCTTGGTGGCACACTTTATTGTTATAACTAAACTTTGATTTATTCTCCATTCAAAAAATAAATTTATTCAAACAAATAATTAACATATAAGCAAAAAAAGAATGTGCAAATGGCAATTTGTTTAAGAAATATAATAAACATACCAGAGACCTTCCACAGGGTATTCTTTAGTCGAAACTGTTTCCGACTCTTTTTTTTTTATAGACAAAGAGAGCGAGAGGGAGGCAGAGCGTGCCAGAAGAGGCTTGATCGTAATGTGCTCTTGTTTTTGCTGTTGTTTTTGCTGTTGTTGTTGTGGCGTGCCCAAAGCTTGGCCTCCTCACCGCACACATTCACACACACACCCATACACACACCCACCCCATTGGTACGCCTTCCATTTGTGCCGCATTGTGTGGCAAAGTCATTTGCCAGGCATTTTGCAGTCATTGAACTTTAGCTGCAACATTTAGATCAACATTTTGACGTGGCGCATCGTTGAATTTAATAAATCGATAGGTGGTGTGTTATCGATAGTTATCGATAAATGTTTATATTTGTGGTAACATATATAATTTATCGATAATTATATAAATTATCGATAATTATTTCTATGGCGCCACAAAACTCAAGACTTTGAGTTCAACTCCTTGCTAGGCTTCTCTGTCTCAACGCTTCTCGCTGAGTATTCTGAACAGCTTTTAGGGTTTTCTAACGCCTTAAGCTTCTCTCTTCTTATTTTTAATTTTTATTACTCTCTCTCTCCTCAGAGTTCTATCCATATTCCTCTTTCGCCTGACTCTTCTTTCTCCTTATTATTTACATTTTTTAGACCTATCTCGCTTCAATAGTCTCGAACTTCTCTTGCAGCACACTGCTCGCTTCTTAGGATATCTGCTTCTTAAGCTTCTTTAGCTTTACACTTTTACACTTTTTGTACTTCTCTCTCACCTCAAGCTTTTCTCTCTCTTAATGCTTATCGTTTTTCTCGTCACTTGCTTCTTCCTGGGCTTCTCTTTTTTCCATCTCCTGCTTCTTGTTTCCTATAGTTCTCGCTTCTTTCGCTTCTCGCTCATGCTTCTCTCGCTTTATATTTAGCCTCACACCTCTCTCTGCTGTCGCTTCTCTCTGCTGTCGCTTCTCTCACCCTGCACTTCATTCGTCTCACGCTTCTCTCGCCAATCGCTTTTCCCGCTTTGCATTTAATGGGCAAAAAGCAATTAAAATGTCAAAAGCGTGCACAAAAGGAGAAAGTGAAAAAAGTGCAAATTTTGTGCGGCTCAAAGGTTTTTTTTTTTTTTTTGATTTTTTTGATTTTTTTTATTTACTTATTTATTTATTTATTTTTGTTTTTTTTTTTGTTTTTTTTATTCATTTTGCGCTTTTATTGTATTTTTGCTCTTTTAACAATTACAAATTTAATATATTAAAATGCGAGACGGGCAATGTCTAAAGAGGGGCAGAGGAGGACTGTTGGAGAGGGGGTGTGTGGTAATGTTTGCCTTTGAACTTGCCAAAAAAGAAAAACGAAAAAAAAAAACGCTGACGAATGCGGGGCGTATGCGTAATATTCTTTCAAGCTGCTGTCAACTGCCAAAAGCAAAGCCAAAGCCATAACAACAACAATTTGTTAACAATATATATATGTATATATTTATATATAAGTAATAGTAAATTGTAATAGCAACAATAATCATAATAAACAATTGAACAACTTTCACTTGGCGCTTGAATTCAACGCACGACGCAATCCAAAACGACAAGCGGCAAAAATATATGTGTGTGTGTGTGTGTGTGTGTGTGTGTGTGGGTGTGTGTTTTTTTTGTTTTTTTTTTTTTTTTTTGTATATGCACGCCCCTGCACATTGACAGGCCGCGTTACAGGGGGGGGCACACACAAAATAAGTTTAATAAAATAAATAATAAAAAAAAAACAATAAAAAATTTGCCTATGAGCAAAATGAGCCATTAAATAAGTAACAAAAGGAGAAACAGAGAAAGAAAGAAAGAGAAAAAGAGAGGGAGAGAGAGAGAGAGAGAGAGAGAGAGCGGGAGAGTATGTGTGAAAGAGAGTAAATAGGATAGGAAAGAATAAGAAACTATCAGACCTTCAAATAAACTTCCGAACTTCTCTTAAAAAAAATCTATTCAGACTAACTTAGAAGTAATAAAAAGAAGAAAAGAAGATAGAAGAAGAAGAAGAAAAATAGAAGAAGAAAAAGAAAAGAAGAAGAAGAAGAAAAGAAGATAGAAGAAGAAGAAGAAGAAAAGAAGATAAAAGCAGAAGAGAGGTAGACTGTGAGAGAGAGAGAAAAAGACTGAGAGAGAAATTTAAAATTAAAATTTTATTTAAAACATAGCCAGAAAAATCGGTCTATATACATTGCAGTCCCTAAATATATAGTTAGGAAAAGGCATAGAGAAATGGAAAAGAAAATTGAGATGAGAAAAAAAAGTAAAAAAGACAGCGAAAGAGGATTAAAAAAATAACAAAGATTTTCAATTCAAATTCACTTACAATTCAATTCAATTTTATTTACTTGAATTTTATAATTGGGATAAAAAAAACTGTTCTTTAAGAGGCGACTTAAACGTTTATACTTAATAATATAACTGAAGAAAAATAATTAATACTACAATAAAACATTTCACTTTCCTTAAAAACGAAATTTTTAAAAATATCTTATAAAAAAAAGTAAATTTTCAAATCATTTAAGCAATTTGATATAAAACTGAATGACTCAAAAGGCTTGTAAGTAATTAAATCTATTTAAAACTTTAAGATTAACTTTAACTTGGGTTTTGATTTATTCAAATACTTCAATACAAAAGCAAATAATTGCTTCTGAATGAATGATTTAAATGATTTGCAAGTATTGAAGTTAATTGAAACATTTGAAACTATTTAAGTTCTTGGCTTAAGTGACAATTACTCAAGTACACAATTACTATGCATTAGTATTGCATTTTAAATTATTAGCAACAAATTAATAAAATATTATTAAAATATATATTAAATAATTTAAAACATTTGCTTTTTAGAATTAGTATTAAAGCAAGTTGTATTAATATTTAGAAGCCCTTTTAATTGCATTAATTATTGCTACTATTCAAGGCATTTAAATGATTTTTAATTAAAACAAATAATAGAATCAATTGAAGTAATTCCAAAACATTTTTTTACGACAGTTTTGTAAATTTTTTGAAACTATTATAGACTTGTGTTCCACATTAAATTATTTAAATGTTTTTTTTTATTAAGTATGTTTAGTATTAAGCTCAAAAAATACATGCAGGCATTTGTTTTAACGCAATAATTAACTTATATTTAAATTAAATTGAATAAGATTAAATAAGCTTTATCATCAAATATTTATTAAAGTAATCACAAGTTGTAACTAGCACATTAAATTATAAGTTTATACTTGTAGTGCTGAGAAACTCAATATATAAATAAATAGGTAAATAAATAAATAAATAAATAAATAAATAAATAAATAAGTAAATAAATAAGTAAATAAATAAGTAAATAAATAAATAAATAAATAAATAAATAAATAAATAAATAAATAAATAAATAAATAAATAAATAAATAAGTAAATAAATAAATAAATAAATAAGTAAATAAATAAGTAAATAAATAAGTCACTTGAAGTTACTTCAATTACATTTGAATATTTCAAATGACTTGAAACTGTGGCAAGCCTTTGCTAAGCTTGCAGCTTCAAATTGTCAGTGAAAATTGTATTGTAGGTCAGTTAGTGATCAAAGGTTTGCCTGTTGAATAACATAACTTGCAACAGCAACAACAGCAACAACAACAACAAGTTGCAACACTGCTGCTTGCCACTGCCACTGCTGCTGTTGACGTTTGTCAATGCCATTTTGGGGCTGTCATGGCACAATTCTGGCTTGCCACATAGTCATAACAATACTTATTTGTGTGTGTGTGTGTGTGTGTGGGGCAGGCAGGCAGCAAATCAAATGAAAATGCCACAGTGTGTGTGTGTGTGTGTGTGTGTGTTGCATGCAACGGTATCAATGTCCTTGGACTCGCCGTCGTCGCGTTATATGCAGCGGTACATTGAACTTATATTGCAGGTTGCCTTGGAAATGGCTGCAAGCAAATGTTGGTGGGTATCAGGGGCAGGGGCAGGGGCAGTGGCAGGGGATAGTTGTCACAGCTCCTGCGCATAACGTGCCGCACAACGTGCCACAACGTGTGGCAGGTCAGTGCTGCTGCTGTTGGTGTTAACACAAAAGCTTTTGGCAGCCGCATGCTCCTGACCTACCATCAGCATTTTAGCTTTGTCCTCGTCCTGACACTACACATTGTGTGCTAAAAAGTCCTGCAAAGTGCTGCAAAAAAGTTATCCCCCCACCACTAACCCCCTGCTCTGCAAAGTAAAGGGGAATATTTTGCTGTTATTTTTGTTGTTGTGTTTTGAGTTTGTTTTGTGCCCAAGTGCAAGTTCAATCTATGAATTTGAACGGATTCTGTGCAACGGCCCCGACCCCCAGACACACACACACACACACACACACACACACACACTTACACACAATTTTCTGCTCAAATTTGCCATCTCTTTCCCACACTAACTTGCCGTCTCTCTCTCACGTTTTTGCTCTATAAATGTCCTTGCACAAAATGCAAAGTTCACACAACTCAAATTACTTAGAAAATCCAAAATCAAATTGAAATTGAATTATTTTATTAAAATAATAAAAGAGTTTATTTAGAAAAATATACATGTTAATAAATATACTAAATATTACTTAATTTGTAAAAGAATTTAATTAAAGTTATCCCAAATTGGTATAACATGCAACTCAACTGAACATTATTTGTAATTTTTCAATAAAATTATGTTCTCTAATTAATATTTTGTATACAGAAAGTTACTAAAGTTACAGATACAATATATAGATATATATATATAAAAATGAAAACACGTTAAAAATGAATATCTTGCATTTTAATCGGCTAAATCATTTCCTTTTTATAACAAAAAATATATTTACTTTTAAATATTCTATTTTTTAATATTTCGTATACATAAATCCAAAGATGTCCTTTATTTTTATTTTGTATTTTTTTTTTTAGTCGCAAAAATAATTCACTTAAAACAAAAATGTAACAATATATTCCTTTCAAAATATTCTATACATTTTCAAAATGATTTAAAACTTTTTTATAATAATATACAATTTTTTATACATAAATCCAAGGATGTCCTTTTATATTGTAAATAGCACGGCCTGTAAATTGTGAATATTTTGTATATTTTTTTAATCGTAAAAATAATTTGAAAATGAATAGAATATTTTGTAAGGAATATATTGATACATTTTTGTTTTTTTTTAAATTTTTTTTTGTTGCTCGCAAAAGATGTTGATTATAATAAAATATTATATATATTATATATAATTTAGTAATAATTATAATAAGTATTATTGTGTAACAACAAACTCAAGAATTTCTGCTCAAAAATAAAACTCAAGTTTTAGTTTTGCATTTTTTCATAGCAAAAATAAAAATATTAATAATTTTAGCGCTACTGAAAATTGTTATTAAATAACAAGCTAGAATAGAATTTTAATTTTTCGAATTGATTGAAAATTAGGAAAGTTGTATAGGAGAAATTTATTTGATTACAACATTCCAAATTTTCCATTAATTCTGTTCCAAATAAACATTTCTGTACACAAAATTGATTGGATATTAGTTAAAAAAAATGTTTTCAAAAAATTGGTGCAAAGGAAACTTTTGGACTTAAAATTACAAAAAATTGTAATGAATTTAAAAAAAAGCTAGATTGATAGGCCTATATCTTGACCAATACTAAATAAATAATATGGATATATATATACTTCAATTATTTGAAATGTCGTTTAATCTTTTTTCTGTATAAATAAGTTTTATGCATTTTGATTATATCTGGTAAATGTGAAAACTGCCTCGAAAAACACATTTTTGGCCATAAGTCTAGATTTTGGGAGTCATCTGAATATTTGAAGTATGCAGTAATACTATTCTCAAGTAGGACTAAATTGTATATATACAATCATTTTCCAAAAATATTAAAATTGTTATTAAATTTGTAAATTTGTATTCTATAGTAATATTTCTTATGAAATGTTTAGTTCGTTATTTATTAAATAAATATTAAATTAAATATTCGAAATAAATACATAAATGAAATTCTTAAGTCAATGTTTAACTCAATATTTTCATTTGGAAATGTTTGGAAATATTTATCTATACTTTTGCAATTTGCTTCATATTGGAGTTATATGTATTGATATTAACAAATTTCCTAAGAATTTTTCCAATTAAAAGAGTTATCTACAATGACAGTAAATGCTTAGAAAAGTTATAAATGTATTTAATTAATTTATGTTTAAAAATAAAATTGACAAAAAATAATATTAACACGAAAAAAATTAAATCTTCCGTTTGGCAAAGCTTTATAAAGACAAAAAAAAAAGAAATTCAAAATTTCAAACGATTATTGCGATGACAGCTATATATATATATATATATATACATATATATATAAATTTCAATAAAAATCCAATTAAATTGCAAAGATCTTAATGATACTTTAAACTGGAAAATTTGCTTAAAATATCTTGACGAAACAAATTAGTTTTTATCTCCAAAACGATTTTAATTTGTTTTTTTTTTTGACAAGTGCAGTGTATACCCATTTAGCTCTAACTTTAACCAGTGTTACCCTTTAACAAAAAATTAAATTAAATGTAATTAATTCAAGTTTTGTTTGTGTTTTTGTCGCCGTTTACTATGAATTTTGTTGCACGTGTTTTGCATTCTTTACATAAATATCAATATGCCACTTAACGATCAACAACAACAGACTGACTGCAACAACAACAATAACAACTAGCTGTAACTAACAACAACAACAACAACAACAACAACTCGTTCTAACTTTATGTCTGCGTCTTTTTAGAACGTCCGGCGTCTGCGTTTTTTACGATTCGATGTTAAGTTCAATGTTAAAATTAGCATAAAATACCGTTAATTGCATTAGCATTAGTCTGGCTCAGCAATTGCCTCCCCCCCTGCCCCCCTCGACTACCCCTTTATACCCCCCCATCAAGTGTATATAAACATATTTAAGTATTATGGCTCTCCCACGATCGGCGACATTCAATTGCGCATTCTTAACGCATATGTCACACAGCAGAGAGAACGCAGAGAGAACGCAGAGAGAGAGAGAGAGAGAGAGAGAGAGAATTAAGCAGCTCAGAGAATGCAGTAGAGAACACAGAGTATACTACAATATATAATAGCAAGAGCTATGTTCTCAGCAAACGATCATTGTAGCCAGTTATCCTTGAGCAGTTGCATTTTGCATATTGCGCATACGCCACGTTGTTGTCGCTGGAGCAATGAAAAAACGTTTCAATGGCGCATTTAGAATAATCGGGTATCGATTAATCGATTGACGATTAACAACAATAATCACAGCAGTGCCACATGCTTATAAATAATTAAAGTGTTTACTAAACAACATGCGCAAATAATAAATTAAATTGAATATATTTTTTTTTAAATTTTGTTATAATTTTTTTAAGAGTTTGAATTAACAAAATTGTTGCTTCGTTGATACTGTTTTGCCAGTTATATAATTATGAATTATAAAATTGTTTATAGAACCTAACACCATTGTGAGTTGACAATTGCAATGTTTTTAGTTGTAAAAAGTTATTGTTATTGTTTTTGCTAAGCAAAATATGCTTTTATATATAATTATTAATAGTAAAATATTAATAAAATAAAATAAAAATAAACAGTTTTTATATAAATTACAAATTTGAGACGATGGCTAGCACTCGCTCCCTTTTTTAGGTTTTGTATTATTTGTTGTATACCAATTAATAATGTTAATAAATAATAATATTTAGCCCATATTAAGCATTAAAAAACCTCTAATATAATTTATATTTTTGTGTAAAAAATTAACAAATTCAATATAAAAACTTCTGATGATCTCTTTGCCAGATTGAATTAAGAAAATATTTACCATTTTAAACAAACTTTCATGCCTCAAATAAATATAATTTATATCTCGCAACGCCTTTATCTATTTGTATTTCTAGACTCAACAAATTTATTATTATACAAATGTTTTTTCCCAGAATAAATAAAGATTCATAAGCAGCTTTTAGTTTACAGATAAAAGATTATTTAGTTTTCAAAGTGATATGAATTTATAAATTTTTTAAGACCATTAAACTTTTTTTTGATCGATTTTTTCGAATTTTATAAAATTAAAAAAAGAAAAATTTCAAGCTCAAATTTAAATAAAATTTGCAATTACAACTAATATACTGTTGTGAGCTAATTTTAACTATAAAACTGATTGAGTTTACATAGTTATATAATTAAACAATAAATATATATTTTTAAAAACCTTAAAATACTTCTATATCATGCCTAACTGTTTGTATATACTATTATTTCCATTATCGTGTCAACGTTGTTTTTGTTTTTTTTTTAGGTTTTGTGGGCCAATTTTGACAGTTGATAGATATCTAAGTATGTGCCCACTAAGTATATACCTCTATATATATATATAGTACAATATGAATGATATTGCAAATGAGTGCAAAGTACAACAAAAGGATCTCTAGTTAGATCATATGTTTGTTTGTTTGTTTGTTTAAATGTTGTTGTTCTTTCGTTTTTCTTGAACAAAAGAAAAAAAAAGAAGCAAACATAGATAGATCTAGACATAGTACGTAAAATAGTTTGACCTAGATTTTCAAATGGTTTCTACTTATATATATATATATATATATATATATTATATCTCTGAAATAGAAATATGTATTTAATTTCTTAGCAAATGCCCTACGCCAAGCATATGCCCATTTAGGTTGACTTTGTTGGCCTTAATTTCTGAATTTACTAGGGCGCAGTACCAGGTAGGGCATATAGAGATAGGCGCAGTTGAAGAATATGAATAAACCGACTAAGAAAGAAAGCCAAAAACAGAGAGAGAGACAGAGAGAGAGGAAGAGCCAAAGGCAAACAAATTGTTAAAATTTTTGTTTAAATATTGTTGCTGTTGCTGTTGTTGTTGTATGTTTTTGGAACCTGAAAAGAAGAAAGAAGAAAGACTGGGGTGTGGGGGTGACGAGAAGAAAAGCTAAAAGACCCGCCGATAAGATAAAACATTAAGAAATAACAACAAGCAAAAATGTTAGACTAAAAAGATACTCTGTATGATTGATAATGTCGATCGTTTTAACTGTAGAACTTTGAGGGTTTTATCGATAATATCGATATATTTTTTTTTAATTACAACGAAACAGTAAAATCAGCAGCTACTTAAATTTTCTATTATATTATTTATTACTTAATTTTAATTTAGTGATATTTGCTGATATTATTGTATGTTTTGACTAGATTATACTCTATATTTAGCTGTTATTAGAGTTGACTAACAATCGATTGTATAGCAAAAATATCGATAGTTTTCTAATCTCTCATATTTAAATTTTTCTTCATTTTTTACTAAACTAATAATGATATTTTATGATTTGCATAAGAATCGCTAAAATTCATATAGGGAAAATGCTTTTTTTTTCTTTTTTCTTTGACCAAAATAAAGCTGTTAATACTATCGATAACATAACTAAACTATCGATAGTAAAAGAAACTGTACTTAAGAATTTAATAATTTATGAAGTCGCAAGAATTTAGATTCTTCTGAGAATCTTTATAATAGCCTCAATTTTTCAACATTTTTTAATGAGTACAGGGTATCCAAAAAAAAAAAAAAAAAAAAAAATTTTTTTAAAAAACCGAAATAGTAGAACAACAAAAAAAAATGTTGTTTTTTTTGTTTTTTTTTTTTTTGTTTCTTCTTATTTCGAAACGTTGACGATGACGATGGCGACCTACTTGTTGAATGTGTGGGCGTTAAGCAGGGGCAACTGAGGGATGGGGAGAGGGGGGGGGGGCCTACAGCGGGGTACAGGGAGGGTAGAGGTATATGTTGGGGTAGTGGCTGCTGCCGCTAAAACATTCGTGTGGCTGCTCAATTTGTTGCTCAACAACAAAAAAAAAAAAAAAAAAAATGATTGTAAACAAAAATAAACCTTCAACTTGATACGCGTCCAGGGATGTGTTGAAGGTGCCGCAAACACACACAAGCACACACAGATAACACACACACACAGGCACAGATACTTAGTTTTAGTATTATATATATATGTATATATATATATTTATGTTTAGCAAGTGATCCCCACTTATATTCTAGCGTAGATCATTTAATATATTTCAATTGTACATTTTGTTTAATGAGTGTTGTCCTTTTCTGTTGTCTCTCTTTGTCTCTGATTCCCTCTCTCTCTCTCTCTCTCTCTCTCTCTCTCTCTCTCTCTCTCTCTCTCTCTTCTCGGATATAGGTCAAATACATAAATATCGCCCTATACATATACACTGTGAAAAAAGTAAAATAAACTTGTCCATAAAAAGAACTTTCAATTTTTTATAACTTTGAAATGTCACACACACTCTCTCTTTCATACTCTACCTTTCTATAAGTAATATAGATCGCATATTTTACATTTCCTATTTTTTAACATCTATTAAGTTTCTATATAACATATGCATTCATTTTAGCTTGTACCCAAAAGAAAGAACACACTTTTTTTTCCCAAGGTTAATTTGAAATCTCTATATATTTCACTTTTATTTTTTATAAAACAGCTTTGCCACTTTGAAAAGTATCATATTTTTTTTTCAATATCATACCAACTGGATGTGCTAATTTTAATTGTTTTTTTTCGGAATTTTTAAATAATTTTACAATTCGAATCTAGTTACATTCTAGTTAAGTTTAAGGAAGTTGTAACATATGTATGTGATTAATTTCAAAAGAAATTTAAAATTACTTTATATATGTTGTACTTGGACTTGTAGCAACTGTTTAGAGTTGTGCCACGTGTGTGCCACGTGTGTGTCACGTGCAAATCGTCTTATAATTGTAATATCCAATAAATTTAGAGTACATTATGCAACAAATCAGGCATTTCTCCACAAAATCTTTGCAATTTGGACAAAGTTATGGCACTTTGATATGTGCCATAGGTGTGCCACGTATAATACTATATAATTTTGTCAGTTGCTCGTTGAAAACACAGCTTTGATTTGTAAAAATCAAAAGTTCTATTCAGGAAACTTGCTGTTTTTCTAAGAAAATATTTTTTAGCACTTTCATATGTACCAGAGGTGTGTGCCACGTGCAAATCTTTGCAATTTGAACAAAGTTATGGAACTTTCATATGTGTCATATGTGTGCCACGTATAATACTATATAATTTTGTCAGTTGCTCGTTGAAAATACAACTTTGATTTATTAAAAATCGTAAGTTCAATTCAGGAAACTTGCTGTTTTTCTAAGAAAATATTTTTTAGCACTTTCATATGTACCAGAAGTGTGTGCCACGTGCAAATTATGTGATTACCTAAATAAATCGTCTAATAATGTTAATATCCAATTAATTTAGAGTACATTAGGCAACTACTAAGGCATTTCTCTACAAAATCTTTGCAATTTGAACAAAGTTATGGAACTTTCATATGTGTCATATGTGTGCCACGTATAATATTACATGAATTTGTCACTTACAGCTTTGATTTGTAAAAGTAAAAAATTCAATTCAGAAAACTTGCTTTTTTTCCAAGAAAATATTTTCTAGCTTTATATAACTATTTATCTAATTTATGGATATAAATCTATTTATCAATATATCTGCCTAAATATGTTTGTCTTTATATGAATATATATTTTTCGGTATTTAAAATTTCTATCTTTAAAATGGGCAACTTATTTAATTAAGCTTAATTATTGGTTCTATGGTGTTTGTTTTTTCGCTCAGTGTAAAAAAAATTGAGGTGTATTTTTTTTTTTTTTTGTTGCCTAGAGATAAGTTTGGAAAAGTATTCAAAAGTAGAAGCATGCACAGACGCACACCTTTCTGACACAACAGCTGCACACACACACACACACACAACCTACACACACACACACACACGCACACAATTTCAAGTTCTTGGCCCAGAGCCCGTCGCCTGTCAATGTTGATGAGATGTTGTTCTTGTTTTTGTTGTTTATGGGGTTTATGTTGCTTTTGGGGGGAGGTTAAGAATCGATCTTAGTCTTTATGGATTTCATGTTGTTGTTGTTGTTGTTGTTGTTGCTGTTAGCTGCTGCTGCTGCTGTCATTTTAGTGTCCGACTGTCGACGCAACTGTCAAAATTGACCTAAAAATGAAAAACAGGCAAAACGTATATATTTGAAATCGAATTTGGTAAAGCGCAGCGAAAACGTAAAATAGAATAACAACAACAACAACAACAAGAACAACAATACCAATAGCATATGGTAACTTGATAGTACGTCCCCCCTTAACACTCACCTGCCTCCCCCCCTGTGCATTTGACAAAAGAAATTGGAGATTAGAATATGGAACAAGTCAAAGCAAAATGTGGTCAAACCCAAATACAATATGAATTATTATAAAGAATTGGATAGAATATCAAAAAAATAGGAAAAAAAATTAGAAAAATATTTATGAGGCAATTCAATGGTATAAAAACTTTTACTTTTACAGCAACTATTAGCTAACAATCGAATATAGTTCGATATATAAGCTAACTTCTATCAGGCAAATTCAATAAGATATAGTTTAGATATAGAGCCCTATAACTCTATAAAGAAATTCTTCAAAAAAACTATTACAGCAATCAAGTAAAACATTCTAACTAAAAGAATTATCTAACTTTGAAAAAAAGAAGTAAATATAAGATTATAGATCTATAGATCTACAGATATAAACTAAATAAACTTTTGATAAAATTAAAATATAATTCAAAACTTTATATCAATTTACAATCGATTTATAAATATATATTTATAATAATTTCATTATTTTTATTTAATTTTTTAATTGCAGTTCTTAGAGGGAATGACGCAGGCATTTCTTTTGCAGCGTTGGACTTTCGTTTTATAAGGTAAGTTAATAATACATATATAGATAGAATATTAAATAATTTAAGCATAAATTCATATAATATTTAAATATATATAATTATACTACTTGACAGTATTCAAATTAGGTATAAAATGCGAATTTTAGCAGTTTTAGCTTACAGTTCACAGCTTAACAGATTTGCAATTTTACATAGCTGTTAAAAATATTGCCAACTGTTGTCTCACTGTTAATATTGTACAGCTTAACAGCTTTTAATATTGAAACTGTTTTTGCTGCTATTGACACTATGTATGTTATTAACAGTTGCAGTTACTGTTAATATATAGATTGTAAATGTTAATTACTTATTAATTAAAAAAAAAATATATATTTTTTTGTCTTTTAATATTATTAATCTCAATGATACGCTCAATATTTAAGGCGCAAAGCAATAAAATATTTGTACTGTTAATATTTTACTGTTTAACAGCTGTTACTAGTGCAACTGTTAATGCTCATACTAAAATTCAGCATGTTAATAACAGTATAGTTGCTGTTAATACATAGACAGTGCATGTTAATTACTTTTTAATATTGAAAACATATTCCTTGTCTTTTAATATTAGCAATCTCTATAATTTCACAACGCTTACGCTCAATATTTAATTCAGAAAAACTATAAAACATTTATTAGTTCCACTTATAGAGGTACTACCATATGCATACTCAATTAACTAACTAATATTTGTGTTTATAGTTCCTGAGTTCAACTAGGCCGGGTCAACAACAAAACCTTGCAAATTGTTAACAAGAAAATACATTTTTAATGTTTTCAGTTCTAAACAGTTTAACAGCATATGTCAATTTTTACACATTGTTGCTACCTATGTTTATATCGATAAATTCGATATATATATGTATGTATATATATAGTATATCTGTGACCTAGTAACCTTATGCTATTGGCTTGGCTCGCAGAACAATAATAATAACAATAACGATAATAATAACAATAATAAAATCAAGTCAAGTGTCAGCATTTTACACTTTTGCAACCAAAAACTTGTACACCTCAGAGTCATGGGCTCACTCCGAATTTTCTTACTCGAATTCGAATTCGAATTCGAGTTCAACTTTGATTTCGAGTTCGAGTTCGACTTTGGGTCATTTTGTGGGCTGCATTTTAACCTCAATTTTCAAAGCTTTTCCACTTGACATTCATTGTGTTGACAATTTGATCGAATTTTTTTTTTGGTCAGCAGCAAGAGCTTTTCCTGTACAGTAGACACTCGATAATAGGCTAAATTGGATTTAACAAATTTAAAAAAAAAGAAGAAATTATTAAAATAAATGCTAGATTTTCGAAGAAAATAATTCGAATTAACAGCAAACTTAGTTTAATGATAATAAGGATGTTCAGCATTTTGAAATGATAAAAGAAATAAACTAAATATCTTGCTAATAACACTTTTAAATTAGTTTCGACGATTATAGGTTAATTGAAATTGAATTGAAAATGTTGCATTCAAAAATGCCTATTTAAAAAAAAACAAATTTTTCTTTAATATTTTTTTTTTTTTTTTTTGCTGCTAAATTCAAGTTTGACATTTTTTTAAGATTCATAAAAATATGTGAATAATAGTTTAAAGAAAAATATTTGAATACACAAATAAATTATTTTTAAATTGCCTCTTAACAGTATTCTTTTATAAATAAATAAACTAAACGAGCGTTTACTGTATTTAAAAAAAAAAATAGATACTCTAATAAACAAAAATTTTGAGCTTAATCAATAAGAATAAATTATAATGTTATTCAGTTCAATAAATGGTTAACTAACTATTGTTGTGTTGACACTCGGTAAGATCTATAAAATCTTAATATGACTATATAGAGAAGCATTATAAATATTTGCATACTCTATATAAAATGCACACAAGTTGCATTTGCACTCTAATTGCCAGTTCCATGAGGTTCAACAACTTTCACACAAAAATCCTTGAACACCATTTGCATATATAAGTAAACAATAACAACAACAACAACAACAACAACAATAAAGCATAGCTAAACAACAAAAACAACAACAAGATTACGTATACGTTGTTGTGGCATGAGCTAAGCGCCAATGCAGACAGAATGTGCGCATAGAAAGAGATAGAAAGAGGGAGGTGTAGGGAGGCTCGAGAGTGTGATAGAATGTGGTAGAAAAAAAAAAAAAACAGTTAACTTCGTTTTACCAAAGTTCTATACACTTGCTGAAAAGTTACGCAAACAATAAATAAAAACTTAAGCTTTCAAATATTTTTGGTAACAAGATCTAAAATATCGTTGAGCGTTTTAAAAACCAATAAATTGTTGAGTTTCCCGTCTTGAAACAGTAAAATTTATATATATATATATATATATCAATTAATAGCACACTTTTTTTCCCAATAGTATTATTTATATTGTCTTATCAAACATGCATTTGAATCTCAAAGATTTAATTTTCTAACCAAGTAATTTTAGTTCCCAAATTCCCTTTACCAAATAAATCTTCTCCTTAAGATTTTGTGAAATCAAAGTGAATTCAATTCGCAAATTGCTAAGAAAAATGAATATTAAAACAAATTTTGGAAAATACATACCCTAGCGGAGGTAATATCCAAGTCTAAGTAATTCTATTGCCCCGCTTCTATTGTCCATTTACAGTTTTCATTAAATATTTCTCAAAAATAAAGTGAATTTAATTCACAAATTGCTAAAAAAAAAAAAAAAAACAGTGAATATTAAAACAAGCTTTGGAAAATTCATGTTTAATACCCTATCAAAACTACTTAGTAATCCTCGTTCCCAATTTCCTTTTTCCATTTATACTTTTTATTAAGATTTTGTGTAAATAAAGTGAATTAAATTCGCAAATTGCTTAAAACATATTCAAACAAATATTTGCGGAAATTCTTGTTCGTTTTTGTGAAATTTTAAAATTGTAGCTATGAGTTATCAGAAGTATATTTAAACTAAAAATTGCTGTTTGTTTGGAATACCTTGGAAAATTCTTACATAAACATGAACAAAGTTTATAAAGCTGATTGTTTTATGTCTTCTTATGGTAGCTACTATAAAATAAAATGTTTTTAAGGTATAATCAACGTATAGTATATAGATATTTGAAGTTATGTTAAATTCGGTTTCGATTTATATATATATCTGTTTGGTTCAAAATGAATTTGCAGTCTCAATAGTGTGAACGTAGAGTTTTAATTTCATAAAAAATATTGTAGAATTTCAGAATGATCTAAACATTGGCGTAAAAGTTGGACCAAAATCTTTGGAAATATTTAAAAACAATTACAAAAGTTAGAAATAATCTTTAATAGTAAATAGCAGTGTTTATTTTTTTTTCTGCTAAAAATATTTATGGATTCTTATAGTTCTTGTATTTTTTTTTGGGGCTTTTTCAGATAAAAATGTGGGACAACTGAAAAATAAATAAAATATATATTTAAAATATGTATGTAAATAAGGAAGTTATTATTTTGAAGGCAAAAATATTGATAAAAATTATATATATTTAGGAAAATATTTTTAGTATGTATTTAATGAAAGTTTAAGAATATAGTATAAAAAAGAATATATATATAAAAAAAAAGACAAGATATAATATTTTTTTTAAAAAAAATAATATACAAATATATCTAATATAATTTGGATGAAGCATAATTTGCGAGAAGTTTCTTTTTGATGAGCATGGATAGTATAGACAAACTTATATATATATATATATATATATACTAGTATTAACTGAGTATGCAAGTGTGTGTGCGTTGTGTGTTGTGTGTGTGTGTGTGTAGCTATGACAACAAAAGGTGCCAAACAACAAAAGCAAAAACAAATGCAATACTGGCAATTGGCTCAGCTCCCTGGCGACTTCTGGGCATATACACACGTATATATGTGTGTGTATGTGTATATATGCATTTCCAATATCATCCAAGGATATTTCGGCTGCACTAAGTCCACATGACCTTCCAAAGTTGGTTGACTCGCGTGCCCCAACAACAAGCGTGTGGAGGGTGCAGGTGCAACAGTGCGGGCTGGCGGGCAAGGCTACAGAGCAAGAGAGGGTGAGAAGGAGTGAAAAGGGGTGGGGGTAAGGGGTCAAAAGAGAAGCAGATGACGGCAGCTTTTGATTAAGCAACACAGCACTGCAAAAGTGGACAAGTGTCGGGTCAGAGGCGCCATTGGGCCTTGGGCAGAGGGAGGGCGCTGTAAAGAGTCTATGATGCAAGCAGCGCAAGCACAAGAGAGCCAAAATTTGACAGATAGCGAGAGAGCGCGAGAGAGAGCGAGCGATTGAGCGCGAGAGCAAAAGCATGAGAGAGCTTGCACTTGACGTAGCCGTTAGAAGCCAAGAGCAAATGGCAAATGGCAGTTAGCTAAATTGCAATTGCAGCGACAGCAGCGACGCCAGCCGCAGTAGCAGCAGCAGCACAAGCTTTTTTTTTTTTGGTCTAAGGAAAACCCCACGCGCTTCGCGTTATTGCTGCCTGCTGCTCGGGTTCTCTGCTTTTTGTGCAGCGGCGGCGGCGGTGGCGACGACGGCTCTCGCTGCTGGTTTATGTTATGTTGTTGTTGGTAATATTGTGTTGTTTCTGTTTTTTTTGTTGGTCTCAGTTTCTGTTTTCTGTTTCGTTTGCTGTCGCTGCAAGCGTTTGACAATTTCGCTGCCTGCTAGTTGCACATTTCCGTTATATCCGCCAGACCGCCGTGCAGCAAGCAGTGGCAGCGTTCGCTGAGCAAGAAGCAGCCGCTACTACTAGCCCATACATAGTGCGTACCACGCTGCGTATAAGTACTGAAGTTAACAAAATATAAAAAGTTAAAAAAAAAATAAAAAAAAAATATTTTTAAAATTATTAAAAAATAATATTCCAAAAAAAAATTGTAAGACTTGTAAAAACTTCTACAACAACAACAAGTGCAACTGCAGTGCCAAGTGTATTTTTTTGTTTTCGCATACGCTGACTACGCAGCTGACGCAGACGTTAACGTTGGCGTTGACTTTGTTTTGGCTTCAGCGCTTGAAGCTGCAGCAGCCACAGAGACCGCAGACTGCAGACTGCAGACTATAGCTGAGACGGCAGCAGCAGCGACAGCGACAGCGGCAGAGCGCACTGACTTCAGTTCGTTTGTGGCTTGAACGCAGTCATCGCGCGCGCGTTAAACAAAAAACTCGAAAGCACAGATTCTGAATAATTTTTTGTTGTTGTGTTGTGTACCAAGTGTTTACGTGTGTGTATATGAGCAAATGAAGTTTAAATTGCAGCGCCAAGTGCATTGCATAAACAAAACATAAAAAATAAATAAATAAATAACAAATATAAGGATCAAAGCTGTACAACAACAACAACAACAAACAACAACAAGCAGCAGAGACAAACGCCTACAACTATGCCTATGCCGGCGCTGTGGTCCGGTAAGTAATAGCTACGCTTGCGTCGGCGATCGGCTAGCATACAAAAAAAAAAAACGTTGCTCTTTAGCTGCTCTCTCGCCCTCTCTTTTGGACTCGCTCTCAGTACTTGCATATTTCCGCATGCTATCTCGCTTCGTTAAGCTAGCGCGTTAACTTGCTCTCTCTCTCTCTCTCTCTCTCTATCACTTGCACACTCTTGCGCTGCGCCAAGCACGATCCGTGTCATGGACAAGGAAAGAACAGCGCAAAAACTTTCACTTGCGCGCCAAAGCCTGTCAGCTGGCCACAGAGAGCACAGCGCACAAGAGTTGGCCCTGAGAGTGACGAGAGCGAGAGAGAGGGAGAGCAGAGAGCAAAATGGCGCACCAAAGACAAGCTTAGGCGGCGGCTTTAAGCTTCCTGCGTTACAAGTTACAACCAGCAGCAGCAGCAACAACAACAACAACAACAAATGCAATAATAGACTTGACACGTTTGCTCGCATTTTTGTTGTTGTTGCTCATTATAAAGTCGTAAGCCGTACGTGTATGTGTGTGTGTGTGTGTGTGTGTCTGTATCAAAATGTCAGTGAGCAATAAGGAAATGAAATGTGCGCCAAACAATTACATATTGAATTTAATGTTGTTATTGTTGTTGCTATTGTTGTTGCTATTGTCGCGTTGCTAACAGCGTGCAATGTATTTGAAATCGAAAGTGCTCAGGCAAAATGGTCAACGAACGAACGAACTGAACGAAGAAATGAGCTAAGAAGTTGAACGCGTTGACGTCGAGGGGGAGTTGTGGGTGGCGGGTGACTGTTGTTACATACTATAAAGCTCTCTCATTCGGTTTTTTTGGTAAAACGGGGTGTAAGGCGTGTGGGGGTCGCTTGCACTCTTCTTCTCTTCTTCTAACTGCACCTACCAAAAACTTAACGAAGTTGGTTCGTTAAGTAATCTGAACGTTTGCATTGTGAATGTTCTTTTTTTGATTGTTATTCCAATTCTTTCGTTGTTTTTAGTTCATTTTAGTAAAAAAGCTCGTTTAAAAAAATTTTAAAAAGAATGTAAGAAATTCTTAAGCCTATAAAATAAATATGTACGCATATAGATACTAGAGATACTAAATTTTGTGTGTAATTTCCTATTTAAAAATGTATATTTGTTTTAATCTTCTATTATATGTACAATACAGTAGTATTCATTTTTGTAATCAATTTCTATTTATTTTTAATAGAAAGAGTAAATTTTTATTCAATTTTTTTTTTTTTTTTCTTTTAATAATTTAACAATATTCTGTGCGGTATATTAAGATGTGGGGTATCTCTTAGTCTAATACACTAAAGTTAGAGTATGCCTATTTAATTGCTCATGTACTTAAAATAAAATCAACGAAAATGTGTAAAATTGTAAATTAAACGCGCACTGAACTGCAATGAACTTGAAGGGAATTTTAATGAAGAAAAGCTAACAAACTAGTTCGGTTCATATGAACACGCGCTATAATCGATTTGTTCGTTCATCAAACTTCTTGCGTCAATTGAACTAATGTACAACTTTAAAAACATTCACGCACAACAAATTTTATTTTATTTTTTATGTTTTTTTTTTGTTTTTTGGCAAACTAATTGGTCAGGCATTCAACGAACCAAACGCCTGCTGCTTTGCCCACTCCTCCCCCTTCTCGAGACCATAAAATTTTACAATTTTGCAATTCATGACATTGCTGCTGCTTCTTAATGCTGCTCCGCGGTCGACGTTGTCGTTACAGTGCCGTTGCCGCTGCCGTTGCGCTCCACTTGCGCAGCCGCCGTTGCGCAATCGTCAATGTTTTTTTTTTGTGCTCTTTTTCAAATTAACTTTTACCTTTTACTCATTGTCACTGTACGCCGCCTGTGTATGTCTGTGTATGTCTGTGCTTGTGTGTGTCACCCACTGATCAGCAACGGGATCTCATCTGCATTTTGGCTTTACATTTACTGAGAGCCAGGAAGCATTTGCAGCACTCACACACACACACACACACATATAAACACTTACACTCTCGCGCTCTCCCTCTTTCTCTCTCTATCGCTCTTGCATCTAATGGCGGTTGCGCTCAAAAGCTGAAAGCTTTTCATGCGGCAGGCGGCGGCAGGCGTTAGCGTTAGCAGCAGCTGCGACGCTAACGTTGACGTTGACGCTGACGCCGCTGCAGTGGCGCGCACGCTGGTGGCACAGTTTTATGTTTCATTTCATTGAACCTTTGCATAAGCGCCTGCAATCTTCCGCGGCCGCTCTCTTTCTAGCCTGTTGACGTAAGTGACGACGACACGAGTGCACAAGTTGCCCGACTCCCGACTGAGGAGTTCGAGTCGTGAGCCGAAGTTCGTAACGAAGTTGAAAAGCTTTTCCTGACTCTGCCTGCTTACTGTTACTGCAATAATTGCGGCCCACTGGCAAAGCCGGTCAACGTTCACACACTCACATACACATTCACTCAGCAAACTTCACATTTTAATTTAAATGCAGCACAAAACAACACACACACTCACACATACTTATGCTGTCGTTTTGGGGGGTGTGTAGGGTTGCACACAAAGTTTAGAAGAGTATTTTTTTTTTTTTTATGTTTCTATTTTCTATTTTCATGCAGCAGCAGCGACGCCAACTGCAACTGTCGCCAGACGCAATGGAGTTGTTTCTGAGTGCGGGACGCGGGGCGGCAGGCGTCAACTGCAACTCGCATGGCGAGCATGTAGAGCTTCTGGCCAGCTACGGCGGCAGCGGGGCGCCCAACACAATCTCGTTCTCTCCCTCTCCAACGCTAGTCGGTTCTCTTCATTATTTATCTATCTAGCGCTTTACTAGTGCAGCCCGAACGCTGGCCGAATGTTTGCCGAGCGGCGTTGGCGGTAGCGGCGGTGACGGCGGCAAAGCATAACTATGACGTCGACGTCGCTTTGGTCTATGTCTATATGTGTTTATATTTGTGTGTGCTTTTTTACTTATTGTCTATTGGTTTTCATTTTCGTTTGCAGTCGACATCAACGTTGGCGTTGGCGTTTGCGCTGACGTTGACGTTGGCGGCGTTGCCATCTAATGGTTGCGCGTCGATCGTTGGCTTTGGCTTTGGCCGCGACGTCAACAGCAACAGCGACAGCGACAGCGACGCTTTCAAATACAAGTTGTAGTTGCGCGCTAGTTTCGAACATCGAACGCCTGCAACAAACTCAGCTGCGCGGGCAGCGACGCCAGCGCAAAGCGTCGCTGGCTGACTGGGGCTGAGACGGTTTGTGGCTGCTGCTTGCTTTCTTTCGCTCGCTTACTCCTTTCATTTCACTTTATTTCGTTCGAATGTACGCACGTTGGCCGCGGAGCAGCATCAGCACCAACAAAAACAATAACAACAACAACTAGCAACAATAATAACAACAACAACAACGAGGAAAACAACACTCGGCGCGCGAAAGCGACTTTTGTTTGCTTGTGTGTGTTTCTCTGCTGTGTTTGTTGTCTGTCTATCAGTGTGTGTGTGTGTGTGTTGTCATACGGAAGACTATTTATTTATTTATTTTTTGTTGCTATATTTTTTTTGTAATATTTTTGGTTTTTTTTTTTTTGTTGTTAATAAATTGTTTGTTATTTTGTTGTGTGTGTGTGTGTGCGGCAAGCCAAACGCAATAACGAGTTGCAAGTACAACGAGTGCCCGGTTAACTGTTATTTGTTTACTCGCTATCAAGAAGAAGAAACGGTTATAACGGTTTTTTGTTCGAAAATGCGCAAAAATTAAAAAAAAAACAAAATAAAACAAAGTTCGTTCGCGCCTTTGCTTGATGTGGCCTGCCTGTAATACAAATTTGAAAAATTATTTAAAAAATGAAAATAATATAAAAAATATAATTAATATAATTAATAAAAATTTGTATACATTTATATATATTTTTTTCTAAAACAAAATATTAAATGCATATGCTCGCTATTGTCAGCTGTTGTGTGTGTGTGTGTGTCCAATAATTTTTTTAAAAATAAAAATTAACTAAAATTCTGACGGTTTTTTGGATATACGTGTGGATAAAAAAGTGATCTTACTATATGTACTATTATATATATTTAAATATATATAATTCTGTATTTTTTTTGTTTTTGACTTGTTTGTTTTTTTAACTTAAGCCATGTTGTACTGTGTTTTTTTCACACACACCCACGCCAAAACACACACACACACATAACTTGTTAATTTAAAAAAATATCAAAAACTCAAAAATTTAAAAATTCAATTAATTTTAAAGAAAAAAACATCAAGAAATCAATATTCAAAAATTTAATTAATTTAAAAAAAAAAATCAAAAAATTAAAAATTCATAAATCCAATTAATTTAAGAAAAAACATTAGAAAATCTAAAATTCAAAAATTCAATTAATTTAAAATAAAAACATTAAAAATCTAAAAATTCAATTAACTGAAAAAAAAACATCAGGAAATCTTATATTCAAAAATTCAATTAATAAAAAAAGAAAAATCAAATCAATTCAATTTATTTAAAAAAAAATATTAGGAAAACAAAAATTCAATTAATTAAAAAAAAAACAAAAAAATCAAGAAATCAAAAATTTAATTAAATTAAAAATAAAAACTTCAAAAAGTTTAAAATTCGTTCATTTCATATCTAAAAAAAAATTCATTCGTTGCATTTCTAACGAGAGTTTTGAGCTGAGCACAAGGATAATTCACGCTCTCTATCGCTCTCTCACTGTCTCACTGTCTCACTCTCTCGCTCTCTGTGTTGTTGCTCTGTAATTTTTTTTTTTGTCAATTTTTTTTTATCTCATTTAATTCAGCTCTAACGAGTGCAAAAATACAAATGTGTGTGTGTGTATTGACTTAAAAAGGACACAAAAGGACGTAAAAAAACAAAAAATTTCAAAAATTTCCAAAATTTCAAAAATCCCTAAACACATGATAAAGCATGTTTAATAGCAATAGTTGCTGTCTAACAGCAATTGGCGCTGCCATGGCAACAATTGCCAGCGCACAGCAACTGTGTTTGCCCACCTAAGTGCAACAGCAACAGCAACAGGACGACAACAGCAACAACAACAATAATATTAAAAAGAACAAATAACGCCCAAATGAATGCCAATCAGCCGCTGAGCCTGGAGCCAAAGGCGGCAGCAGCGGCTGCTGTTGTCAACAACAATGTGGCAGAGGCAGCAACAGCAGCAGCAGCAGCAACAAAAACAGGCAGCGAAGCCAAACAGAATGGTCTCAATGGACACAGCAGCAACAGCAACAATAACAGTAACAATAACAACAACAGCAGCAACAGCAACAGCAGCATCGATGACGATGACAATATTAATGCTGCTGCTGACAAGGACGCTAATCTGGAGGTTGACAGCGGCAGCAACAGCAACAGTAACAGCAGCAGCAACAGCAACAGCGGCAGCAACAGCAGCAGCAGCAAGTTGACCATCATCAAAACGCCGCTAAATAAAACGTTGCTCAAGAAATGCAACAACAGCAGCAACAGCAATGGCAATCTGCCGCATCTTGCACTCAACAACAACAACAACAGCAGCAACAATCTGCGCAGCGGCAGCAGCAGCAACATCGCTGTCGCCGTCGCTGTCGCTGCCAACGCGAACGTCGACGTTGACGCCGATGCGGACGATGCTTTAAGTTTTGGTTGCGATTCCGGTTTTCAAAGCGGAAATAACAATGAACAAGAACAATTTATGAATGATAATCATCAGCAACAGCAACATCAACATCAGCAACAACAGCAGCAACAACAGCAGCAACTTCATCATCATCATCATCATTATCATCATCATTATCATCAGCAGGGCGAGCACGATAACGATAACGAGCACGATAACGATATCGATAACGATAATAATATTGATGTTGCTGCTGTTGCTGCAACAGCTACAACAACAGCAGCCGCAACAGCAGCAGCAGCAGCAACTTGCTCAGAGCACTCGGAACAAGAGCAACAAAATGAATTTATTTTAAAAGCGCCAACATTGCCCTGCACGGCAGCAACAGCAGCCACAGCAGCAGCAACAGTTGCTGCAACAAAGCTAACAACAACAACAACGGCAACACAAAATGCGTGCAATCAAAACAAGTGCAACAAGTGCAATTCTCACAACAACAACAACAACAACAGCAATAATAACAACAACAATAATAACAACAACAACAACATTCATTACAACAATTATAATAATTATTATAAGAAAAAATCACGTATGCCGCCCATTTGCCGTTAGTATTTGAATTTTTGCAGACAAACTAAAAAAAAAACAAAAATTAAATAAAATACTTTAAAATATTTTCTGTTTTTTTTTAAACTTTTTTTTTACTATTTACTCGTATTGTAACCCTCTATATAAATCGTAACATAATCCATATAGTATGGTAGATTTATATTAAACTATTTATTTGACTATTAATGTTACACCCCCCATCCAAACCCCCATTTGCCTGCCCACACACACACGAAACACACACACACACCACAAGTAAAACTTTGAAAATCCCCAAAAAAAAAGTGACATATGAAATGCGTGCAAAATTGGCTTTAAAAACACCAAAAAAAAACAACAAAATTTAATCAAATTTTTAATTTAATATATTGGCTTTTCCCTAAAGATTGAAAAAAAAAATAAATATATATATATATATATATATAATAAAAAACTATAAGAAATGATAAACTAACATATTGCTAGATTCGAATATTTAAAAGGAAGTCTAGCGTGAATCATTTTGATTCAGAAAGAACTCGAAAAAACACTCAATTGTGAGTCATAGCTCAAAGCGAATAAAAGCGATCTTTAAGCTAGATATTTTTATCAAATTTAGCTAAACATTTGAACTTCAAATTGTCTGTTTTTATTGATATTATGAAGCTTTAAAAATGCTATAATTAAATATATATATTGGCAAACAATTTTATCGACTCTACAAAATTCTCCAATTACAATCAATTAATCCAAGAAATAACTTTAATCAAAATTTATTTCTGATCCAGCAAATATTTAAAAGTATAGAAAATATTCAAATTTATTATTAAAAATGCTCTGATCATGCAAATATTTTCAATTCTCAGATCATGCAAATATATTCGCATAAAATAACACAAGAATTTTTTTTTTTTTTTATCAAATATTTCTTAAACTCAGATCTATCTTTCAAATATATACCCATAAAAATAACACAAAAATACTATCAGAATTTACCAATTTTATAATTCAAAATTTTCTGATTGTTTCGAATTTTAGCAAATAGAGAAAAATGTTAATAAAAATTTAAATTGAATATTATTAGAATTTATAAAATTTATAGCTAAAAATCCACATATTATTGTGAATATCAAAATATATAAAATTTATAAAATTTATGGTTACTAAATTCCCAAATTATTGTAAATATCAGAGTATATAAGAAATTGACATTATTTATTATTATTCAAAACTCTTGAATCTAATGGCTGATAAAGAAGAATTCAAAAGTATTAGCAGTAGCATTCAATGTTCCACAAATTTCCTAATTATTCGAATATCAATATTAAAAAAATACAAATAGCAAAAGAAACTTTATTAAACTATAAAAATATATAAATAAATCACAGATCATTTGTATAACTGACATTAAAATAAACTTTAAACACAAAATTATTGGCAATTTTATTAAATACATAAAAATAAATAAAACAAAAATATATATATATATAATAAAATATAATTCCAAATTCCCTGAACACTACAAAAAAACCCTAAAAACAAACAAAAATATATTGGCAATAGCGAATTTCTATAAAAATTATATAAAAGCATTTGAAATATCAAAAAATATATATAAATGATAAACAAATATTATATTGGCAATTCTTTACATAAAGTGTTCAAAATATATATAAACCCCAAAAAATCCCTACACATATTTCCACAAAAATTGAAATTTTGTCATTTTGTCTCAGGCTTTGCCGCCATGTGGCAAGTGCGGCAACCGCAAGCTCTGATCCTAAATGCTTTCCTTGAGTACAAATGCAACCACAACACAATTATTGCCAAATACCAAAACAACAACTTTAACTCCAACTCCAACAACAACAACAACTGCAACAACAAGAACAACAACAACAAATATTGTAAAAAACAATCCCGTAACAAACCCCAAACAAATTAAATTAAATCAAAAACAATTTCACAATCGGCATACAAAATTTGTACGTATTTTATTACAATCCAAATTCAAGAAACAAATCGGCAACAACAAAATTATGACATCCATAGGTAAATTGGAATATCAACAAAAAAAATTAAAAATTCAACTAACCTGCCTTATATACATACCTATATACCTATTTAATTAATAATAAAATTTAACTATTATATCATTATTCATATTTATTAGAACTAAACTCTGGCTGCACACATTTTCCATTGATTTTCCCAGCACTGTAATAAATATAGCACACAAAACATATTTAATTTTTACGTATATTAATAACAGTTTACAGTTAAAAAAATCATGTTATTCTATTGAAAAAATAACAGGGATATTTTCTATATATAAAATATATTTCTATTTAATTTAAATAGTATTTTATGTGTTGAAAGATATATTGAATTTATTTGTGACATATTAGATTTCTTACCTTGAAAAATATGTTTTAGTTTATCAGCTTGAACATAAGATTTTAATTCAAAGCTATAGTAAATATATATTAGAAAAAGTCTGGAAAACTAGAGCATATTATGTTATATATAGTATTAAACAATTAATATATTTTTTTTTCAAATGAATAGCATATAAAATTGAATTCCTATTGAAGTTTGTTCTTAGCGACCTTTCCAAAACTCAAGTTTAAAAAAGCGGTTTTAAGTCGATCAACATTTCTTTATATAAATTCTGTTAAGAATTAATAAAATTATTTATAATAATTATCAATTTATATATTTGAATTTCGATAGAGCTGAAAATACTTAAAATTGATTTGAAAACCTTTGTGGCAAATCCAAGTTTTCTAACGTTGGAAATTCAATTTAGGGATTTTTTTAAGAAATATTTATTTTGAATTCTTTTAGGAAATATCAAATTATTCTTACTATAAATATGAACGTAAAATTCAATTTAAAATTCTTCACTCAAGCTGAAAATACTTGAAATGGATTTATGAACCTTTCTTAGGAATTATTAATATATTCTTTTCATAAAAAAAAATAATTATTAACGTGAAATTCCATTTTGAATTATAAGCTAAAGCTGAAAATATTTGAAATCAATTTAAAACCAATATAAAAAATCGAAGATTTCTAAACTTTGAATTACAATTTAGGAAAATTTTTTAAAATATATTATTTTGAACTTCCAAAATGCTGACAAACTACAATATAAATACATGGCCATATTAACTCATACCCTTCCTGCTGATCAAGAATATATATATATTCGAAGTGGTACATCTAAGATTTCTAAACATCGATATCAAATTTTGGGATATTTTTAAAAACTATTTATTCCTAATTCTAATCAAAATTATAAAAAAATATTTTTTTATAAAAATAATTTAATTTTGAATTTTCAGCTAAAGCTGAAAAAATTTGAAATTGATTTCAAAATCTATGTGGAAAATTTAAGATAAGTTTGGAGAAATTAATAAAAAAAAAAATTTTTTTTGAATTCTATTAAAAATTTTCATAATATACTTTATATAAAATAAAAAATAAATATCAGCGTAAAATTTTATTTTGAATTCTTCGCTTAAACTAAAAATACTTTAAAATTGATTTTAAAACCTAGATGAGCAATAATATTAAGGGAAATTTAAAAAAAATATATATATGTTATTCTGAACTTATAAATATCAGACAAAATACGATGAACTTCAATACGTCCAGCGAATCAAGAATATATATATTTCAGAATTGTCTTCTTCTCTAAGAAATATTAAAACCTTTTTGGCAAATTTATAAAAATGAAGTTAAAAAAAATTTGAAATTTTATATGCGAATAATACGAATATGTTAAGAAAATATATAAATTAAAAAAATATATAAATATGAACTCTATTAATTTGAACTGTAATTTATTAGAAAAGCTAAAGAAAAACATAAATTTATTTAACTTATCATATCATATAATTGAACAGAAATTATGCTTTTGTTTAAATACTCTGCAAGATTTTCAAATATTGAATTATTCAATAATTAGAACTGGACATTTTTTGGGCTTTTTTTTTAGTTGTAAAAAAGAAATAATTTATAACAAAAATATTGTCAAAGTTTATTTGTTTTTTTTTTTCTTAGATTAAAATTGATTGATTGAGGGGAAAGTGTAGAATTATTAAGTGTAGATTTCAACTGTAAATTGCAGTTGCTTTGCTTTCATATTCCTAACAATTCTGGAAGACTTTTGTACTTTTCCCCAAGTTCTTAGTTAGACCAGACAGGTGCGACAGCAGCAACAGTTGCTGCTGCTTGTGTGGGTGTTGTTGCTACCACGCGCCAGCAACAGATACAGATACACAACAAATACACACACGCATTTTTCTATTAGTTTTTTTTTTTTTATTATTTTTGTTGTTTTTTTTATTGTTTAGAATAATCTTGCGCTTGATAATGAAAATAGGTCAAATTTTTAAAAATACGTCGTTTTGGACTTCGTTTGTGGCCGCGCGCTCTCGGCAAAATGATCGTGGCATGCGTAGATACGGCATTAGATAGAGATACACACAGTCAGACACACAGATACACACACACACACACACACACACACACACATCACACACACATCACACATAGTTATCGCTGGGCCAACGCACCAGAGCCAGAGCGTCACAAATTGAGGCAGGCAGACAGACGAAATAGAAATAGAATTTCAGCTCTATTGAAAGTTTAGCTATAGCTCTCTCTCTCTCTCTCTCTATCTCTCACTCTCTCTCTCTATCTCTCTCACTCACTCTCTCTCTTATTCTCTGCCCCTTGCAGCATATATTTCTCCAGCTTTCGCTCTCTGCTTGAACTTACAACTTGCAACAAGATTGCAACACAATTTTCATTGTTGTTATCTACAATCACAATTAGAACTTTGAGGCAGCTCTCTCTCTCTCTCTCTCTCCCTCTCCCTCTCTAGTTGAACTTCTAACTTGCAACACAATTGCAACACATATTTTTTTTATTTTTAATTTTTGTTGTTATCGCACTAATAGATTAGAGTCTGCCCCCCCATCCCTGCCAAGCATTCTCCGACATTCTCCCTCCATATACATTCTTCTCTTTTGACCCATTTTGAGCATTTGTTTGTTAGTTATACCCTACAAGCGGGTATATTAGTTTGCTCAATGCATTTTGGAGCCTCGAAAGCGCATATATAAGTCTAAATAATTTTTACAATTAAATTATACTATTTTTTTGGGTTTGACAAATATGAATATAATAGAAAATATGAATATATACATATATATTTTATAATAAAATAGAAATATATAATATATTTTATATTGTTTAAATTTTGTTAAAAATCGCTTAAATAAATCTTATAGTTGCTTTTTTTGGAACAATCGAAAGAGAAAATAAATTGTTTATAAACAACTTTTCGATTCTTTTAGAAATTTCTAATAAAATTCAGAAATTCAACATTATATATACAGTATTATAACAAGCTGATAAAACTAGATAAATATCGAAAAAAAAAATAAAATAAAATATAATTTCGTTAATTGCTGCAACAGATATAGTATATATATTTCAATAATAAAAAATATATCGATATTATCGATATTTTTAAATTTCTTAATATTTCAATAATAAAAAATATATCGATATTATAGTTATTTCTATAAATGATAAAGCTTACTAAATTTTAGATATTTAATGCACTCCAAAAAAAAAAAAATATATATATATATATTTTCTTCAATTTTGCGCATTTCTTTCTCAAACTTAGTTGTTTCCATATAATATTTCAGGGTTGCATCTCCAAGCTCACATATCGATACAAACAATAATCGAAACTAAAACTAATAATCGATAAAAAAAATACGTAATAACATTCTATGCTTTATGCATCGTTAGATTTCAAATGTAAATTCAAATATTGTTGTCCAAACAATTGTTATTTTGTTATTTATTATTTTTTAAAAATAAAATATTATATAATTAAAAATAAATTAGAATAAGACTAAAAGTATGATTTTTTTTTCTTTTTTTTTTATAAAAGTAAATATACAGATATATATCATAACAAGAATCAGTTTGCAATTGAGTTTCTTTTATTATTTTATTTATTTATTTATTTTTATTTATTTATTTTTTTATTTATTTATTTACTTATTTTAGTTGAAGAGACTTAATTAATTTGTAACAAAGTTCGTTTACATTTTTCTAAGTGAAAGTGAATTTACTTTTATTGTTCCTGCTTTCACTTGCTTCAGTAATTTTGCGAATTGAATTCACTTTGCGTTTAGCTGACAATAGAAGGAAAAATTTTACAAAAATTTAAAAACTATTCTAATTTGTCATAGCGACAGGGTATTAAATCTTCAACATACCAAAAATTAATTTTGCTTTTTTTTATTTTTTTTTCTATTTATTTTATTCTTTTTTCTATCTGTTTTAAGCGACGAACAAATTAGCCATCAAATTGAGACCCGCGCAGTCTCCTCGCCTTATAAACCTACAGCTGAGTTTGCTAAACAACCAGTTTTTATTTTTTTTACTATTTTTTTAACGCTGCGGGGAAGTAAATGCAAATTTTGTTTTGAACAAAGTAAAAAAAAAAAATAAAAAAACATAAAACTTCCGCAAATTCGAAAGATTGTCGTTAATCGTGGCATGTGTTTAAAAGAAGAGAGAAGAGAAGAAAAAAATACAAATAAAACCTACTTTAGCTAATATATAAAGCATTCAAAATTTCTGCTAAATTTATGGGAAAATATTGAAATACTTTAAATATGCTTAGGGAACTATATAGACTCTATATATTTAATATAAAATAATTTAAAGAATTAAATATTTTTTGACTGCATTTGAGACAAACATTCTTAAACATTTTAAAATCAATTTAAATAAATTGATTTTTTTGTAAGAAAATAGAATAGTTTAGAATTTTGCACTGACATTGAAATACTCTTTCTAGTGGATTAACTGAATTTAATCAATCTAAAACAGATTTGATGAATAATTCATTAATTTATTTAGTAATGAAAGTCAGCAAAATATAATTTCTAATAATACTGTTCATCGTTCTATTGACATTATATATATACTGTAGTGTATAAAATACAAAAATATATAAAATATAAAGACAGATTCTTTGGAAGGTAATCAAGACTTTTTCCATATTCAATTCTAAGCAATTTCATTTGAATAAAGATTGTAAAATGTTTTCAATACCCAAATAAAATAACATAATTTGGTTTTATAAACTATATAAACAACATTTCGATAGTCTAAACTATTTTCTTTTCAATTCCAAAGCGGAAAGATATAATTGAATACAATTCTTAATAAAAAAAAATACTTGAAAATGAGAATAGGTTTTTTTGAATTATTATTCCTAGAGAGTATAGCTCAATTATCGCAGACAAATTAAAGAAATTCTCTCTAAAAATGCACAGAATATTTTCAATTTAGAAACTCTTCTCAACTTCACCTTTCCATTTAAACTATGACAACATTTACAATACCATTACCATTTTTTAGAAGTGTATCCAAAATGTTATTTAAAATTTATCGAAATTTCGAAAAATAAACATAAAATCAAGTTTGACAATATCATGGCCATGGGGATTGTAGTATCAGCATCTCTCCCAGACAGATAATAAGAACAAATCTTTGGCCAAGATAACTATTTAGATACTAGATGCAACTACAGTAAAATTAAGCTAAAACGGAACTAAAGAAGTTGCTCATTAAAAGAATATAGCTTTATAGAGACATTATATGTTCTATAGAAACGAAAACCCTTTCGAGTCTGTATTAGGTCGATTGCACTATAAGATATATTGGAAAACTGAAGTTTTTCCTATGAATTATAAATATATGTTAGTATAGTAATATAATATTTAGGAACAATTGAGCGACTTGCAAAGGAAATCTTAAAAACATAGTCTCGATAATGTATCTTTAAAATTAGTAAAGAACCAGAGCATATATAATTTTATTAATTTAAGTCAGAGTTATTGAACTTTTTTTTTTATTAATATAATTATTTACTTTATTATTTATTATTTTATTAATATAAAAAATTATTTTTTAATTCTTATTCAAAGATTTTTTCGTGTCACGCAAAAAAATATTATTATATTTTTTTTTTGGTTATTTAAAAATCATTTCATAATTCTAACAAAAAATTTTTTGTTTTGTTAGGTTTTTGGGTTTTTTATTTTATTTAAAAATCATTTCCTAATTTTTATAAAAAAAAATTTTTTTTTTTTTTTTTTTGATTTAAAAATTATTTCATAATTCTTACAAAAAAAAATTTTTTTTTTTTTTTGATTTAAAAATTATTTCATAATTCTTACAAAAAAAAATTTTTTTTTTATTTAAAAATCATTTCATAATTCTAACAAAATAATTTTTTTTTTTTTTGTTTTTTAGTTAAAGAATGTTTTTCATAAAAGGGTTTTCTATAATATAGTTTTCTGTTTCCTTTAGTTTAAATTGTGTATTAAACACAGAAAATCTTATAATATATGTAGTGTATGATATATTTAAAAGTAAATATCTGAATCTCAAATTTTTAAAACATTATTTTGTATTTTTTAATACATAATTTCTAAAACCGAATTGTTGCAAATAAAATTTGAAGATTGTATTTTTATTTCATTAAAATATATAATTTGATATATTAAAATATATGTTTATATATAATGAAGGACCGATCAACAGAGTTTAGGTAACGATCAGGAAAAGTTCTTATTATATATTAATGCTTCCCTTTCTCCACTCACCCAGGGAATTTCGGAAAATTTATTTATTTTAGGAAATATAGTTGAAGGGAAAAAATCATTGTAAAAATAGGAAAAGTAAAAAAGAAATTAAATATTTCAGGGCTTAAAGGATGAAATTTTGATTTGAATAAATATTCATGATAAGTTTATGTATTTATTTGTGTAAAACTTATATCAACTAAATTTTAAATATATAATTTTATATATTTATAAAATATATACAAAAAACTGAATGTTTGCATTTGGGCTGTAAGCTTCTAACCTATTGGAATCGATCAACAAAATTTTATTATCGATCAGGAGAAGGACTTAGTATAAACATTTATTCATTCACAAATACAGGGAAGTTCAGGATATTTTAGGGTTTCCTATCAAAAATATATAGGAAAATGTAAAAAAAATGAGATGTCTCAGGGTTCAAAGAATAATATTGAGATTTGAAATAATATAAATGAAAGTTCATATAATTTTTTTGTGTGTAAAACTTATAACAACATAATTTTAAATTTATAAGTTTATATAATGAAATATATATAAAAATGCTTTGTATTCGGAAAGTGAACTTTTTAGCTATTGGAATCGATCTACAGAGGATCAGGAGAAGGTCTTAAAATTCGGAAAACTTAGTTATTTTCGAAAATATTATCGATGGGAAAAGCAGAAGAAAAATTGAAAAAAGTAAAAATAATTAGATGTTAAGGGTTTAAATTGAGATTTCAAATTATATCAATGATAAGTTCATCTTTTTGAATATATAATTTAATATATCTAAATACTTATATATAAAATTGAATGTTTGCATTTGGGAATTAAACTTCTGAACTATTAGGAGAAGGTCTTATTATATATTGTCCCTTTCCCTTTTCCACTTTTAACAATACAGGGAAATTTGGGAAATTTAGTTATTTTGGGAAATATAGGCAAATGGAAAATTGAAAAAAAAATATAGAAAAGGAAAAAAAATGAGATGTTTAAGGGTTTAAAGGATTAACATTAAGATTTATAGAAAGTTTTAGAATATATTATCAGGGAACAATTCACGAAAATTGGCGAAATTTGGGAAATTTTGTTATTTTGGGAAATATAGGCAAATGGAAAATTGAAAAAAAAAAATATAGAAAAAGTAAAAAAATGAGATGTTTAAGGGTTTAAAGGATTAACATTCAGATTTCAAATATTATTAATTTTCTTTTTAACATTTAAAATTTCTATAAACAAATTTTTATGAATCTTTTGAAGAAGGAATATTTCTAACATAAGTAAAAAGGAATTTTCCGCTTTTCTTTTTAAATACTAAGTATAACTTTCTATTGCTTTTTTTTTATATATATCTTATATCTTATATATTTTTTTTTTTTTTCATTTTTGTAGGAATTATGACACTGAGCCGTGGCCCGTACAGCGAGCTCGATAAAATGAGCCTTTTTCAGGACCTCAAACTGAAGCGGCGCAAAATTGATTCAAGATGCAGCAGCGATGGTGAATCTATTGCGGATACGTCCACCTCATCGCCGGATCTGTTGGCGCCGATGTCGCCAAAGTTATGCGACAGCGGTACAACAACAGCAACAGCAACAACAACAACAACGACGACGCTGCCAGCGCTGCCGACGCTGCCGGCGTTGCCAGCAGCGGTGACGGTTACAGTAACAGCAGCAACAGTTGGTGCCGGTGCCGGTGCCGGTGTTGGTGCCGGTGCAACAGCCGCAACTGTTTCAACAAGCACAGCAACAACAACAGCAGCGGCAACATCATCAACATCAGCCACAGCAGCCACAGCAGCAGCAGCAGCGCCGTCGTCCACCAGCAACCTAGCTGCAACTGCAACATCAAAAGCAACAACAACAACAGCAGCAGCAGCAAATAATCAAGCTGCTGCTGCCAAACAACAACAACAACAGCAGCAACATCATCAACAGACTGAAATACATTCATCCAGCAATGCAATCACAGCGGCAGCTGCCTCAACGGTAATGTCGCCACCGCCGCCAACAGAGCTCAATCGTGTTGCTGCCACACCGCCGCCGCCACAGACGCAGCCCCTGTCGCTAGATGTGGCAGCAGCTGCTGCTGCAGGTGCCGCTGCTGTTGCCGGCGAGGCATTGTCCTTGACACACAATTCACGTGGCACTCCAACGCCGCCGCATAATAATGGTGGCGCCTCGAGCTCCAGCAATGGCAGCAGTCGCCTGGCCTCGCCCGATTCGCTCGAGGAGAAGCCCTCAACAACAACGGGACGCAGCAGCAATGGTTGCAGCGCCACTGCCAGCAACAGCAATTGCCTGGGCGGCAGCAAAATCAACAGCAGCAGCAACAGCGGCAACAGCAGCAATCTGAGCGTCATTCGAAGCGTTAAGGAGGAGCGCATCCTGGCCTCGCCCACCAAAATGTTAGCCTATCACCAGCAGCAGCAACAGCAACAGCAGCAACAGCAGCAACAGCGCGAGCGGGAGCAGAGAGAGCGCGAAAGGGAGCGGGAAAGGGAGCGGGAAAGAGAGCGCGAAAGGGAACGTGAGCGTGAAAGGGAACGTGAGCGGGAAAGGGAAAGGGATGCCCTGAAGGCCGCCACGGGTCATGTCACCGTCCTGGTAACGCCCACACGCATCAAGGCTGAGCCCCCACCACCCGCCTCGCCCTCATCGACGACGACGACACAGCAGCGAGAGCAGCGGGAACAGCGGGATCATCAATCTTTGGCCAGCAGCAGCTCCAGTTCCAGCTCATCGATCAGCTCCTCGCAGCATATAAGTCGCGCCAGTCCACCCATGTCACAGTCACAGTCACAGTCACATCATGGCTATGGCCATCCGCATTCGCATTCGCATTCGCATTTGTCGGGCGGACATCCCGGCCATGTCCTGGCGCCGTCCTCCATTGTCCAGACGCATCATTTGCACCAACAGCTGACACAGCCCCTGACGCTGCGCAAGAATAGTCCGCCCCAGGAGCTGCAGTTGCCGCAATTGTCAATGCAATCGATGCAACAGTTGACACAGCAACAGCTGCACTTGCACCATTTGCTGGGGCAACAACAGCAACAGCAGCAGCAGCAACAATCGCCGCAACATTTGCAGCAACATTCACCGCATGCTTTAATACGCATCAAGAAGGAACCGACAGCATCTGGTGCTGGGCAGGCACAGCGTCATCTATCGCCGCATCATCAGCAGCAGCAGCAGCAGCAACAACACCAGCAACATCAGCAGCAACAGCAGCAGCAGCAACACCAGCAGCAGCAGCAGCAGCAACATCAGCAACAGCAACAATCGCTGTTGCATTCAGCCTCGCTGCAATCGTTGCGTCATCCCAGTCGCGATGCGGCCATTTTGTTTCGTGTGAAGAGCGAGGTGCAACAACAGGTGGCCGTGGCAGCGGCAGCTGCCTCCTCCGGCCTGCCCCATCTGATGCAGCCCACAGCGGCAGCAGCAGCAGCGGCCGCAGCGGCAGCAGCAGCACAGCGCATGGTTTGCTTCAGCAATGCCCGCATCAATGGCGTCAAGCCGGAAGTTATTGGCGGCCCACTCTGCCCCTCGCCGCATCCCTCCTCCTCATCGTCCTCGTCACAGTTGTCGCCCCAAACGCCATCGCAGACGCCGCCCCGTGGCACGCCCACCGTCATCATGGGCGAGAGTTGCGGTGTTCGCACCATGGTCTGGGGCTACGAGCCGCCACCGCCAACAGCGGGACAGCAGCAGCAACAACAACAACAACAACAGCAGCAGCAGCAGCAACAACACCAGCAACATCAGCAACAACAGCAGCAGCAGCAACAACAACAGCAGCAGCAGCAACAGCAGCAGCAGCAGCAGCAACAACAACAACAGCAGCAACACTTGCTGCAAACCGCCTCCTCACCCTCGACGGGCTCCATAACGCCCACGCATACGCCGGGCCCAGTTACGGGGCCACAAAACAATGAGGAAGCCGCTCAGCTGCTGTTATCCTTGGGCCAGACACGCATCCAGGATATGCGGCCGCGTCCACATCAATTTCGCACACCGCATGCTTTAAATATGGAACGCCTCTGGGCCGGAGATTACTCCCAGCTGCCGCCAGGACAATTGCAGGCATTGAATTTGAGCGCCCAACAGCAATGGGGCAGCTCCAATTCGAACTCAAGTGGCAGCGGTCGCTCCCTGGAGGCGCCACATGAGCCCACAGACGAGGACGATCAGCCGCTGGTCTGCATGATCTGTGAGGATAAGGCCACGGGTCTGCATTACGGCATTATCACCTGCGAGGGGTAAGCAAATTTTGATTTTGATTTATTTTTAATGAAAAAAAGTGTTTCCTAATTGAAAACATTTTAAATTTAATTTTAATTCAATTAAAAGTATAGAAAGATTTAATTAAATTAGTCTCTAATAATGTTGGAATTTTATATTGAATTAATTTATAATTTAATTAGCAATAAAAACAGGAAACAAGCATAGTAATCCTTCCGCATTAGAGTGCTGCTTAAATCTATTCAAACAAACATTATTTGAGTACAAAATACATATCAAATTATATGAATTATTTGTACTCAAAACCAACTAACATTCAATAGAAATGAATGAGCATGAATACATATAATTCACTCCTGAGTTTCAATTCAATACAACTATAACTTATCTCATTTCAAATGAATTAAAATGAATAAATATAACTAACTCATGAGTTTCAATTCAATTCAACTCATTCAATTCAATTTAACTCATTCAATTCAATTCAACTCATTCAATTCAACTCATTCAATTCAATTCAACTCATTCAATTCAGTTCAACTCATTCAATTCAATTCAACTCATTCAATTCAATTCAACTCATTCAATTCAATTCAACTCATTCAATTCAATTCAACTCATTCAATTCAATTCAACTCATTCAATTCAATTCAACTCATTCAATGCAATTCAACTCATTTAATTCAATTCAACTCATTCGATTCAATTCAACTCATTCAATTCAATTCAACTCATTCAATGCAATTCAACTCATTTAATTCAATTCAACTCATTCGATTCAATTCAACTCATTCAATTCAATTCAACTCATTCAATTCAATTCAACTCATTCAATTCAACTCATTCAATTCAATTCAACACATTCAATTCAATTCAACTCATTCAATTCAATTCAACTCATTCAATTCAATTCAACTCATTCAATTCAACTCATTCAATTCAATTCAACTCATTCAATTCAGTTCAACTCATTCAATTCAATTCAACTCATTCAATTCAATTCAACTCATTCAATTCAATTCAACTCATTCAATTCAGTTCAACTCATTCAGTTCAATTCAACTCATTCAATTCAATTCAACTCATTCATTATAATTCAACTCATTCAATTCAATTCAACTCATTCGATTCAATTCAACTCATTCAATTCAACTCATTCAATTCAATTCAACTCATTCAATTCAACTCATTCAATTCAATTCAACACATTCAATTCAATTCAACACATTCAATTCAATTCAACTCATTCAATTCAATTCAACTCATTCGATTCAATTCAACTCTTTCAATTCAATTCAACTCATTCAATTCAATTCAACTCATTCAATTCAATTCAACTCATTCAATTCAATTCAACTCATTCAATTCAATTCAACTCATTCGATTCAATTCAACTCATTCAATTCAATTCAACTCATTTAATTCAATTCAACTCATTCAATTCAATTCAACTCATTCAATTCAGTTCAACTCATTCAATTCAATTCAACTCATTCAATGCAATTCAACTCATTTAATTCAATTCAACTCATTCGATTCAATTCAACTCATTCAATTCAACTCATTCAATTCAATTCAACACATTCAATTCAATTCAACACATTCAATTCAATTCAACTCATTCAATTCAATTCAACTCATTCGATTCAATTCAACTCTTTCAATTCAATTCAACTCATTCAATTCAATTCAACTCATTCAATTCAATTCAACTCATTCAATTCAATTCAACTCATTCAATTCAATTCAACTCATTCGATTCAATTCAACTCATTCAATTCAATTCAACTCATTTAATTCAATTCAACTCATTCAATTCAATTCAACTCATTCAATTCAGTTCAACTCATTCAATTCAATTCAACTCATTCAATGCAATTCAACTCATTTAATTCAATTCAACTCATTCGATTCAATTCAACTCATTCAATTCAATTCAACTCATTCAATTCAATTTAACTTGAACTTAACTCATTTCAGCTTGAATGTCTCAAATGGCATTTTGAATAGATTCAAGCAGTCCTCTAGTTCCTATGTCAGATATATATGATATAGTCAACCGATTTTGATTAGATTTACGCAGTTTTTCTAGACCCTAATGAAACTTAGAATTGCTAAATTTGCTAGAGATATTTCTTAAAACAAAAATGTTATTTAAACGCTTGTTTATCTAGATATATTGTTCCGATTTTTATAAAATTCAATCAGACTATCACCGTCATAATAATCCATCCAACTGGTGTACCTTCGTTTCGATATCTTAAAAAATTATATAGTTTTTCATACGCTATTTTTGCTATTGTTCAGATTGTTTCAGTTTATAATTCTACATTCAACTGCCAAGATAATATCTCTTAGCTATATGATATAGTGTTTCGATCCAGCTGATTCTGTTATATATGACCTAAAAGGGAATAAAGAGAATGTTAATAGGAAAATAGGAAAATAAAATAGAATTTAGTCTAAAGTATAGACACAGTGAGAGTGAGGATAGAAGTAAATCAAAAAAGACGCCATCCTGAACTCGCATTTATTATTATTATTATCCTTTCTAATTCTTACAGCTGCAAAGGATTCTTCAAGCGTACGGTGCAGAATAGACGCGTCTACACCTGTGTGGCAGATGGCACCTGCGAGATAACCAAAGCACAGCGCAACCGTTGTCAGTATTGTCGATTTAAGAAATGCATTGAGCAGGGCATGGTGCTGCAAGGTCTGTATATAAAACAATTCGAATTACTTAATTCTATATTTTATTTTTAAATAACTCAAATATTACATTCATATATTTATGTTTTAATCAAAATTACATCGCTTTACGCGTGAGCGAAGCAGAGTTTTCTGAGTTTTAAATATTTGAGTTATGAAAAAAAGCTAAAAATAAATCAGTTTTGTTTTCATTTTTTTGCTCAACAAATAGACTTAAAAATTCTTAATGATTTTTTGATTTTTTTTCGCAAGCAAATTAGAGGAACTTAAAAAAAATAACTTTTCAAATAAACTTAAAAACTCTTAATGATTTTTTGATTTTTTTCTCAGGGAAAGAAATAAGAGGAACCTAAAAAACAGAACTTTTTAAAAAAATGTTCCAACAAATATTTTGCTCAACAAATAATCAAATTTGATCCCTTTAATTGCATTTTTGGTATTTTTTTTTCCTATAAAAGAACCAAGAGAAACCTAAAAAAATATTTGTAAAATTACAAAAATTTTCAAAAATATTTTTTTAATATTTTTTTTAACTAGAACAAATTTTAATTGAAAATGCGCACAAATAAAAAAAATTGAATTTTCCTATTGTACGACTTTCTTATAACTAATAATAATACTAATAGGAATGGTATTGTTCTAAAATTGTTTAATGTTTATTTAACTTTCTCAGGTTTCGAATCACGTTCGTAGTCCTTGAATTGAGTATAGAAAATTCTATTCCAAGTTCTAAAAGGGTTTTCTTTAAAATATATCATTGTTTCTGAGTTCAGCCCAAAAGAACCATGAGCTAAGAAAAAAATCAGGATAACAAATGCAATCTTAAATTAAATCCTGTTTCGTGAAGAAGATTTTGTCAACTCTTCCAGACTTCGCTCGAAAGTTTTTCGAAATAAAATTCCTTTGTCAGCCATTATTTCTTTCTCTTTTATTAACTAACCTAACCAAATTGGTCGCAATACTTTTGTGCATCAGTGTAACATACACAGGACGAATTTGTAATTTTTATTTTTTTTGCTTTCTTTTTTTTGAATCCTTGACAGCCGTGCGGGAGGATCGCATGCCGGGTGGCAGGAACAGCGGCGCCGTCTACAATCTTTATAAGGTCAAGTACAAGAAGCACAAGAAGACCAATCAGAAGCAGCAGCAACAGCAGCAGCAGCAACAGCAGCAGCAACAACAGCAGCAACAGCAACAACAGCAGCAGCAGCAACAGCAGCAACAATTGCTCTCGCCCATACATCATCATCATCCGGCGAGTGGACACGGACATCCATCGCAATTGTCGCCGCATCATTTGCTATCGCCGCAGCAGCAACAGTTGGCGGCAGCGGTAGCCGCTGCTGCACAGCACCAACATCAGCAAACCAAATTGCTGGCGGCTAGCCATGCTGTTGCCGGTGATCTGAAGCCCATGTTTCTGGGTCCGGTGCTGAAGGCGGAGCATTTGCAGCCGCCGCCCATGCACAGTCCGGCACAGCAGCAACATCAACAGCAGCAGCAGCAACAGTCGTCGCCGCATTTGTCGCTATCTTCCCCGCATCATGTGCCGCCGCAGCAATCCGCCAGCCAGCAGCAGCAGCAGCAACATCACAATCATCACCAGCAGCAACAGCAGCAACAGCAGCAGCAGCAACAACAGCAGCAGCAACAGCAGCAGCAGCAGCAACAGCAACCATCGCTGCCAGCTCATCTGATGAATGGCACCATTTTAAAGACTGCACTGACCAATCCCAGCGAGATTGTCCATTTGCGTCATCGTCTCGACTCGGCGGTCAGCTCATCCAAGGATAGACAGATCTCGTATGAGCATGCGCTCTCCATGATCCAAACGCTGATCGATTGCGATGCAATGGAGGATATTGCCACATTGCCGCATTTCAGCGAGTTCCTCGAGGATAAGTCTGAAATAAGCGAGAAACTGTGCAACATTGGTGACTCCATAGTGCACAAGCTTGTCTCGTGGACCAAAAAGTTGCCCTTCTATTTGGAAATACCCGTTGAGATACATACCAAGCTGTTGACTGATAAATGGCACGAGATACTCATACTTACCACGGCCGCGTATCAGGCGTTGCATGGCAAGCGTTCATCGAATGCCACAACAGCAACAACAACAACAACAACTGGCACAAGTCCCTGCTCGGGCGCCAACAATCGTCACGGCTCGCCGGCACCAACATCAACGCCAACGGCAACACAATTGCCATTGCCATTGCACAAGGATGATCCGGAATTTGTCAGTGAGGTGAACTCACATTTGAGCACCCTGCAAACATGTTTAACCACACTGATGGGCCAGCCGATTGCCATGGAGCAGCTAAAACTGGATGTGGGCCATATGGTTGACAAGATGACACAAATCACGATCATGTTTCGTCGCATCAAGCTCAAAATGGAGGAATATGTTTGCCTCAAGGTCTACATATTGCTGAACAAAGGTACGTCTATTGAAATTACCCAATTCTGGGCCCATTCCCCTATTCATGTTAACCCTCCCAAAAACCTTGTACCTTAGCAGAAGTGGAACTGGAGAGCATACAGGAGCGTTATATTCAAGTGCTGCGTTCCTATCTACAGAGCTCATCGCCACAGAATCCACAGGCGCGCCTCAGCGAGCTGCTCTCCCACATACCCGAGGTAAGTGTAAAGAAAAATCTATCGATACTATCGAAACTAATATCAAAATATGATTAATAGTTAATAGAAAATAAATTTACTTAATAATTTAATGATATTATCGATAGTATCATCGTATTTCATAGTTAGAAAGTAAGCTTATCAAACTATCGATTGTTTTTGTTTTTAGTTTTGCTTAAGAACTAACAAGTGTAAAGAAAAATCTATCGATACTATCGAAACTAATATCAAAATATGATTAATAGTTAATAGAAAATAAATTTACTTAATAATTTAATTATATTATCGATAGTATCATCGTATTTCATAGTTAGAAAGTAAGCTTATCAAACTATCGATTGTTTTTTTTTTAGTTTTGCTTAAGAACTAACAAGTGTAAAGAAAAATCTATCGATACTATCGAAACTAATATCAAAATATGATTAATAGTTAATAGAAAATAAATTTACTTAATAATTTAATGATATTATCGATAGTATCATCGTATTTCATAGTTAGAAAGTAAGCTTATCAAACTATCGATTGTTTTTTTTTTTAGTTTTGCTTAAGAACTAACAGGAACTAACAAGTGTAAAGAAAAATCTATCGATACTATCGAAACTAATATCAAAATATGATTAATAGTTAATAGAAAATAAATTTACTTAATAATTTAATGATATTTATATTATCGATAGTTTCATCGTATTTCATAGTTAGAAAGTAAGCTTATCAAACTATCGATTGTTTTTTTTTTAGTTTTGCTTAAGAACTAACAATAAATTCTAGCGCCTTTGTTATCGATAGTTTGTTAGCAGTATTATCAATATTTATTTAGAATCTTTAAATGATTAGAAATTGTTTGAATGCTCAAATAAAATATGCTAGACTATGAGACACCCTCTAGCTAGGTCTGAAATAGTCAAACTCAATTTTTGTAAAACTTGTTAAAATTCGAAACATTATTATTATTTTTTTACTTATTTTAAAAAATTATTATATAAAAGTAATTGCGTGTGAATTTTACATACGTGTATAAAATATGCAATTCAATAATTATTAATATTATTATTAATTAAATATTTAATAATTATTTAAACGTGGCCTTAGAATCATATGTGACATTGGTTTTTTTTTATAAATATATATTTTTTTATTTTATTGATCAGTTTTTTTTATTTAAAAACATTTTTTAAGCTGTTCAAATAGCCTTAAAATAGAGATAAAGCTATATTTTTTTATTTAAAATTCTCTAAATGGTCATGTACTGCTTTCTAGATTTATTAATATCAAAATTTTATACATTTCCGAGGTAAACACTAGCATATACGTGGCACACACATGACAAAAAGTCTATAAATTTAACAAAATTGAAATAATTTTGATCATAAAATGCATAATTGTTCATCTAATGGCCGCTAGTTTAATTGTACATCAAAGGTCTAGACATTTCTGGACTTACCAGACTTACCACAAGGCACACACAGAGCATACACGTGGCACACAAAGTTGCCTGTTTTTGCCTGTAAAAGTTCATTAAAACAGTTTTAAATCGCTCTTTAATAAATTGATTTGTGTTTATTAGGTATTCAACTAATGAATAATTTTAAAAATAATTAATTTAATTAATTTATACCTAATTTTAATTAAACAATTGCAGATACAAGCGGCAGCTAGTTTGTTGCTCGAAAGTAAAATGTTTTATGTTCCCTTCGTGCTCAACTCGGCGAGCATAAGGTAGCAAATGCTTGAGCACGGCCTGCTGCCAGCAACCAATCATCAGCCGGAGCAACATATGACGACGACAACAGCAGTAGCTACAACAACAACAACAGCAACATCGACAACGAGGCGCAGAATCAGGCCACAACAGTTGCAGGCGCAGGCGCAGGTTGCATTGCTGTTGGATTTGCCTAAAATAAAGATAGAAATTGGTGCAACTGAGCAACAACAGCAGCAGCAGCAGCAACAGTTGCTGCCGCTGTCATTGTCAATGCCAGCAACAACAACAACAACCTCTTCCTCCTCCTCCTCCTCGTCGTCGTCCATTTTAAAGACTTCGCTGCTGAGCGGCGCAGCAGCAACATTGGCAACATTAACAGCAGCTGCTGATCAAATCGCGCGCAATTCAGCAACAGCAACAGTTGCTGGCTTGCAAAACAACAACAGCAATATGTCGGGCAAGACAAGCAACAGCAGCAGCAGCAGCAACAGCTTAGAAGAGAGCAAAAGACTTGAACAGCAACATCAACATCAACAACATCAACAACAACAACAACAGCAACATCAACCACAATATACATCAATATTGCAAACGGCCTTAATGTCACAACGTCCAATGTTAGCAGCAACCACAATGCCTGTTACATCTACAACAACAGCAGCAACAGTTGCAGCCACAACGCGTACAACAGCAACATTGACAACAGCAGCAGCAACAACACCACCGCCAGCGCATGTGCTCAAAACGGCTGTAACATTGGCCAGCCTAAGTGAAATTGCCACTGCCAGACAACAGCAGCAGCAGCAGCAGCAACAGTTGCTCGCCTTGCAGCAGCAGCAGCAACATGCGCCGAAGCTGCAACGTCGCATTATTAATTTAAATAGCAATACTGCCACAGGCACAGGAGCAATAACAATCACTGCCAAGCCCATGCTAAAACGCAACAGCAACAGCAACAATAACTGCCACAGCAACAACAACAATTGCCACAGCAACAGCAACAACAGTTGCCAGAATCAGCTTGCAAATGGTAAAGCTAATATTATTTTTATACAACTCTACAACAGCAACTAAATGTTTGACTTATTCACAGCAACAACAACACTGCCCAATGGCAACTGTTGCCACTTGGCGGCAACAACAGCCAGCACTGCCACAATACATACACAAACCGATGAGCTGTTGCTGTCGTCAGGCAATGCAAGCAGCAACAGCAGCAGCAGCAACACAACATCATTAACAATGCGCCCAGCAATGCAACAATGGACTGCCGTGTCGACGACACAACAACAACAACAGCTGCAACAACTCACAGCAACAACAGCAACAATACCAGCAACAACAACAACAGCAACAACAGCCACAACAGCACCACACAATAACAATAACAATAATATTAATATTAACAATAATTATCATAATAATAATAATAACAATTATATTGCTGCCACGCCTATGCGCCCACCCACGCGCACGCCCGTGACCTCAGCCTCTGTTACTGTAGTTGTGTTCAAAACAATGTTACCTGATGACTGAATTATTTTAGAGAACGTACATACATAAATTTAACAAAAAAACAAAACAAAAAACAAAAAACAAAAGAATGCATGTTTTTTATTATCATTATTATTATAATTACAATCGATTAACAAACCCCAAACACACATTTTAACAATTTATCGATTATTAACTACATGCATAATGTAGCGCATATATATCTAAAAAAAACTATTATATTATATATTATATTATATATATATTGTATTTTCTGTATTTCTACTTTTGTATTTTGTAATTTTTCACTCTCTTTTTTGTTTGTTGCTTCCAAAAAAAAACAAAACCTAAGCCCAAAAACAAAATAGAAAAACAAAAACTCCGAACCAAATAACCAAGCAATTTCTAAAAAAAATAAAAATATAAATAAAACTATTCAAAAACAAACACAAAACACACACAGAACACAAGACTGCTAAAGAAAAAAAAACAAATAATAATAATAATAATGATATTATGCAAATATCTAGAAACGCTTTGGTTTTCGCTTTTTGGTTCGGTTCAAGAACTGGTTTCTGTGTTTTTTTATTTTCTTAATACTTTTTTTTCAACTAAATTATGCTTTTACTATAGAAAATTATTTAAAAAACAACATAAAAAGAGATGAAAAAATAAAAAAATAAAAATAAATGCATAACTTAAGTTAAGTGTTAACATGTATCCCAATATGCATTGAGTTAAGATCGGTTTAAGATGAGCTAAAAAACAGTTGTATTTGAGAAAAATAGACAACACACACACACACACACACACACATACAGAAACATACACACTCACACACGCGGAGCTATTAGTATGTGCAAAGTAAAAATTGTAATAATATTTTTTTTTTTTTTTAATTGATTATAATATAAAACCAACAAATATAATATATATACACGCAGATCTGAATAGTTATATACATATATATATGTTTGTATGTATGCATAATATATATATATATGTATATATACATAGTTTATAATAGTCGTATTTAGCTAGTTTTTACTGTCGCCTCGTTTTTAAAGAAGAAAAAAAAAAATACTTTTTTTGTAGAGAAATTTGAGGGAGGGAGGGTTGTAAGGAGGGAGAGTGGGTATAGAGAAGGGCTGAGGTTGAAGGGGGCTGTTGGTTTTATTTTTTTTTTTTTCCTAGAAAAAATAGAGAAAAGTGTTTTTTATCGATAAACTTCGATAGAAAAGTTGCAAGTGAAAAAATTTTGTAAGAAATTCTACTTTAAATTATTACAAATGGCATATTATTATGTAATGTTAGTTTAAATAAACTATACACACACACACACACACATGTATTTGTGTATATATATAATGAAATTTATATTCTAACTGTAACTCTATATATATATATATATATATAAATATATATATATATGTCTTATAGCTTTGGTTACAGCCTAGAAACATGCATAAACTTGCACACACACACACACACACACATACATACATATACACACACACACACACACATACACTCACACACCCTCATACTACATTTTAACTTTAAGATTATATATACACGCATAATATTAAAAGAGAAAAAATGAAAAATGAGAATGTTGAAAAAACAAGAAGAAGAAATGTGCATACATTTGATACATCCTGTTTGTATGTTTGTATGTATGTGTATACACTTAAAACTAATTATAATTATTCATTTATACATCTATCCATATATATACTATATATATGTATATATATATATACACACACACATATATATGTATACATAATTTTTTTTTATTATGATTATTATTATTATTATTATTATTATTATTATAATTATATTATTATATATGGGTATATGTATGTATATACCTATATATGCATATACATACTAAACATAATTACGCATAGTACATACAAATTACTATATACTATATGTATATATACATATATATATATACTATGATATATATAAATATATATATACATATATGTATATTCATTTTTTTTTAATATATATTTATGTATATTAAATAAATATATATATATATAAACGCGATCGTTTTACCCTAATGCCCCATTTACACATTTGGGGCCGCATCGATGCCGTTTGTTATCGATATGCATATATATATACATATATCGATAACATATCGCACTACCTTTTATTTGTAAATGTATTAATTTTGTTGATTTTTTTGCTGTCTGTATACATTTTTTTTAAATAACATTTTTAATAAATGTAATTCTTAAATAATTTTTAATTTTTATTTTTGCCTTTTACCTATTTCCCCCCAAACAATTCCAGGACGCGCCGCGCCTCCCAGCCAATCCATATAACGAAATCGTCCTTGAGCAGGTTTTTGAGCTGCTTCTGAAATTTATTGCATACTTTTAGGAACCTTTTAATACAAATTTAAGAAATTTTAAGCGTTTCTACTGGATTTCAGCATTTCAGCAGAGAGTTAGTATGGTTAGGCCAAAGAATACTTTAGGAGAAATATTTTTCAATTAGTTTTCGTTAATTTTTTAAGCAAAAATGTCAAATTTCTATATTTTATAGAGTGGCGGGCGCCGAAGCAAAAATAAAACACTGACTTTAAGAAGCCCAAAATTTGTACTAAATCTACCCTAAGGAATCTTCAGAAACTAGAAATCTATTCAACTTATTTTATTATTATATACAAAAGTTTTAATTTAGGCATTATCAGCAACCATCAAACTGAGCATCGTAAAACCTGTAATCCAAAAAACAAAAAAAACAAAAACTAAATTCAATTCTTAGCATAATATTTGTAGATAGCTAAAAAAAAAAAAAACAAAAAAGTAGATTGAGGAAAAACCCTTGCTTTTTTTAACCCAAATGTTAACCCAAGTTCAAGTCATCATATAACCATATTCCAAGCGTCCCAATCCAAAAACACGAACACACACACTATATATATATATATTTATATAGATATATACACACACACACACACACACACAAAGAGAGTAAATTGTAGCTAACAAAATGCGAAAAGTTGGAAAAGAAAGAGTCTGACATCAAATTGCCTTCAAAAATGTTGTTTTTTCAAAATTTTCAGTAGTGAGTTTTAATTTATTTATTTTTCGTTCTTTTTTTACAATATACGAGTACATATATATATATATATATATATAAAATTAATATTTAAAGTACGTATAAAGGTCGCATAAAATACATAATGTTTTAAGTGCATAAACAATTAATACAAAAATAAAAACAAACAATTAATTATAATAATTAAAGCATATATACATATATTTATATAGTATATGTATATGGAATAAGAATACTCAAAATGATATAAACAATATAACATTTTTTGTAAAGCATCTGAAAAAAAAAGAAAAGAAAAACAAACAAAAAAATATTAAAAAAAAACAACAAAAAAATTAACAAAAAAAACAATGATAAATGATAAATGATGATGAAAATGGACGATGATGATACCATATTTTTGCACTGCGTGTTATCAAATAAGTGTTAGGCATTAAAATTGTAATTGTATTGCATTGCATTTGAGCTAGTAATGCCCCAGCCCCCCTGGCCCTGATCCACTTACTCACACTCTAATTTCAACTGATTATAGCTTAGAGACCAGTTAAACAGATATATATATACCTTATAATCCATAGAGAAGTAAAGAACAACAGAGTTGCACTGACAATGGCACCCAGCAAAACCCCAAAACCCCAAAAATCAACTCCAACCTCAATCTCAGCCCGAAATCCATCTTAGATTACCGAGTGTACTGTACTTTGGTATATCATCGGTTTGCTCTTATGTCTTTGTAAATAGCGAGATAAACAAATAAATGGAAACGAGTAACGAGTGCTATTTAATTGGAACATTAACATTAGCATCTTGTTCCAAATATAAGCACAACCACAATTGCATTTTCCCCCCTGGCATCTATCGATTAGTTAGCTAATTTTAATGAAACACACACACACACACACAACACACAACACACACACACTGAATACAGTTTACAGAGAAGTAAGAAATCCATTCCATAACCGAAAATGAATACGCATAACCTTAAAATGTAGCTGATCCTAAAAAATAGTAGTAAATATACTCGAAACACACACACAACACATACAGGCAGCACTCGCAAAAGTTGAAAAATAAATCGATTAATCGATATATTCAGTATACAGATATGGAACCATGCACTGTTCCAAGAATGCTCAACCCAAATATGACGCTTGCATATATAGAAAAAAAGAAAATACTGATTGATTGATTGATTGATTGATTGATTGATTGGGCTCAGTTCGATGTAGAGCCAGGCCCCCACTTAAAAAATAACATAAAAAATAAAATAAAATAGCGTATAATGTGAATGCCAGAGTTGCGAGGGGTGTAACAACTTTGAATGGTGCTTAACTCGAATCTTGAGACAAAAGAAAAAAAAAAATAAATAAATAAAACCCTCTAATACATAATCGATAATCGATAAACGATAAACCTAAAACTCAAAACAAATGGGACTGATGCAATAAAAAGCTATTGAAACATATATATATAATAAAATCAATAAATAATAAATAGAAAGAATATAATATAAAAAACACATTGTAGATCCTTCCATTCGTTGAGAAATAAGTGAACATTGTCCTGTGCGACATTATAGACAGAAAGCTAACAGCAAAAGAAATGCCATTGTTAGTTTTAAATGAATATAAAAAAAAGATAAAAAACCAAAAACAAAACATTTTTTGTGTATACCCAATTAGCGAATGAAACCCAAAAATAAGAGCAAATAATAATAATTAATAATGAAATGATATAATTACTGTTTTTTGTCGTGAATCGTGAATCGTGAATTCAATCATGGATTCTACCTACTGTACGAGTCTGTAGTCCAACAATTTGGACTGGCTCATACCTTTTATATAAGTATACAACAACAACAACAACATAATATATATTATGTATTTATGGTTTTTGTTTATTTTTTTAGATTTTTTTTTTTTTTTGGATTTGATATGAATGTTACTTGATGGATTAGTGAGCGTTTGATAGTGAAAAAGAAAACTGAAAAAAACCAAAGTATAATTTAACATTGATGTAATTACAAAAAAAAATAACAAAAATATGAAAACCAAATGAAATGTTAGCAAATATAAAGAAAAACAAATAAAAACAAAACTGATGAAACGAACTAAGCCCATAATTGAGAATTTTAAAGCACGATTCGAGTTGGATCGATCACACACATAAATTTATTAAATTACACATGTATTGATAATAAAGAAGAATACATAATAATAATAATAATATAAATTAATGAAATGAAATGAAATGTATTTACGAATAAAGTTAATATTATCACATGAAATGTGTACAAGATTTTGACTTTATTTTCTAAAAGGCCTGAGCTCAGATTTAAACCTAAACTTATTCAGCTGCCCCCCCATAAAATAGAATGCTTTTTTTCTGTCTTTTTTATTATTTTAATTATTTTAATAATACAGCTGTAAACTGTGGCTCCATAATGATCTTGAATTCCTTCTTTGGACTAACATGGGCCACCTCATTGATAAAGTCTCTGCAATAATTGAAAGGAGATTTAATTAAATTCCTTATCAAACAATTAAAAAAAAAACATACTCTTCGTTGGCCAGTGTAACATTAATGCGATCTGTGGAAACGCGTGTGGGACGTATGGCACCAAAGAAATCCGTTATGGGCACCTTATGCGGATCACGTCTATATAAATCCTTGCGCACGCCCACTGTAGATATACAGACACGCTTTGGACACACTTGTAGCTGTCGGTAGTATACAGAGTTTATATAATTAACAACTAACAACATGATTATAAATAAAAGACCAGGCTTACAAATTCGCCAATTGTGCGCTTGCTAAATGGTTGCACCTTCTCCAAAAACTCCAATGCATGGTATGTATAACGATCGATCATATAAACGCCAATCGAGGGATCTACATGATGCTGTAAAATAGGAAAAAAAATATATAAATCGTCAAATATAAAATATTTGCTTATATTGTCCGCTTTAAGCCTTTTGTTGTCATTTATAGTTTTTAGTTATTAAATATTAAAGGAAAACGAACCGTTTCTTTCCTATAAACATTTTAGAACAATATACAACAAAAGACAAGCTTAAACACATGACAATAGTTGAGGCAATTAAATTGAAAATGTAAACTAAACCTACTGATAGCGAATCCTCGCCGACCAAACTGCTGGCAACGGCCAGGACATTGGGTGATGTGAACTTTTCATAGAGCGAAGCTGCCTGGCAAGTGTCAACCATAAAGAAGAGCTCATTGTAGCTAAAATATATAAATATATAAATTAAAATGTAAATAACTTGCTTAATTCAATACACACCGTTTCTTTTCCCACATTTGCTGTATGCCATCAGCTAATTCCTGGCTGGTTATCTCCTCGGAATCTTGGAATTTCAGAAAACCATCACCACCATGTCCAGTCAAATAGATGAGAACATTGCTGCCGGCATCGGAGAGCAACTTTTTGGAGCGTGCGGTGCCATTCTGTGTGCGGCCCGTTAGCAAACGAACAAAATTCTCAACGGTCACCTCATAGCCACGATAATCGACCTCAACATCATCGCCATAGACATTGATATGCTGATTGGCATTGTTGTACACTTGGCCTGGTCGCGGATTACGCGCATTGCAGGCCATATCATCGGCAATCATTAATATGATTTGGGAGTCGGGTATTCCCAGTCGCTTAACAGAACGATAAATGGATAAGACATTGGCAACATGACGATAATTAAACCAGAAACGTGAGGCATCCACCAGCACTGCCCAGTTATTTGTATGCGTTGAACGTTGGGCGGCGTCTACATAGGCCTCCGGCAGCATTGAGGTCTCCTTGTGGAAACAATAACAAATATGATTTATACGCAATTTAATGTAATTAAATACCTACATCTTCAGCAGCACAGCAATAAGTAAATGCAAGTACTAGTAAAATGCATTTGAATAACATTTTTAATTTGTTTTAATAATGTTTTCTTATATTTATTATTTTCTATTATTTTTTTTTCCATCAGCCGGCGTTGCGCCAGCCCTGTTCCCTGTTGCAGCGCTGCCAGCTGTGTGTGTTATATGTGTGTTGCTAAACAGCTGATAGTGCTGCCATTCAGCGTTCTGGCAACGCTCAGCTGTGCGAACAAATGTCAAATAGTCATGGTTTTCATGTTATAATTTTACCTATAATAATGCCTTTTATAATCGATTTCTGCATTAAAACATACAGTTCACATGATGAACTATTAAATGTCAGCTAGAAATTAATCTCAAACAGTATTTTATAGCCTTAAAAAAGCATTAGAAAAATGCCAATGGCGCTTTTCGACAATCCAATATGGCGTAAAAATGACGCTAGCATGACGGACGAACAGACGAAAAGAGAAACGAAGCACGTCAGCCGACAAATACATATATACATATGTACATGTAAATATGTGCATGTAAACGTGTATATAAAGATGTGTGTTTCTATATGTACAAAATACAAAGGCATTTGGCTTTTCTCATGGCGAAACTAAAGAAAATGTTTCAACAACATTGCATATGAAAACTCTCTGAATTCGCCGCAAACATCCATCTCGCAATCGCGATCAAAGGCACTCTCACCATCTCTCTTATGTTCTTGACGATTCTCACTCTCTGATTCACGTGGGTTTTTCATATGTATGCATGAATGTGGGTTTGGTTACTCTTAGTCTGGGGCGACTACATATGTATATATGTTTGTATGTGTGTTTTTCACCATTTCGCGATGAGCTTGAGCTTTGCCGGAAGTTTTCTTTTCATTTTTTCATCCGTTTATTGTTGTGCATTCTGCCTGCACACTGATATTCGTAGTATATCTTCGTTTCTGCTTTGCCTTGAGATTCATGGTTGATAGCTGCGTGGCGTTTTGTCGGCCATTGCGTTTTCCAATTTGTATCGCCTTCAGTGCTTACATACAAAAACACACACAAGCACACAGATTGTCGGTGTACGTATGTAAGTATGTATGTACATTTTATAATTGTGGCTGCCAGAGGCACACACAAAGTTTCTACATAACATACTATGTACATATGCATGTACATACATATTTATATGTACATTTTACGTACAAAGGTGAAATTAATCGAGTGGGCGTACTGTGAAAGCCTGCAGAAAGCAATTAAAAGGCGACACTTTCCACTCATACATACGTACATACCTATGTAATGTGTGTGTGTGTGTATATAGTATGTACGATGTGTATGACATGACGTATTACTGAACAAACTTATCGATATGTTGTAAAATTACATTTTACATAACAATTTTATATCTACAAAATTAATTAACGCTATTTATGATCTGTTGCAGTCTCAAATGATTAATTTTCTTTTATAAAAATATTAATTCTAATTAAAAAAAAATATATATAATAATCAACAAAAACTCCTTGATCCTTGATCAAATGAAGGCATTAATTCAAAATTGTATACAGGCGCAACAGTTGTATCATAAAAGTAGGCAAGTTAAGTAAATAAACAATGTCCTAGTTAGGGCTATATCCTTTTGACCTTGACACAGTTTAAAGCCCAAAGAGATTGCATAATTTATGTATGTACATACATACTTATTGTATGTAACGTTGTTAACACATTGTCATTGTTAACGAGGCGCATGATATATAGTATAGGTCTATTGATTTTCCCTTTGCCCTTTGCTCGCCTACAAATAGCATGATGAGAGGCTTTTGTAGGGCAATTAAGTTTGCCTTTAACCCACATATACACATGCAAGTGTGTGTATGTGTGTGTGATGTCATGAAAATGAAAACAGGACTCCGTCTGCCACTTGCAGGATTGTTCATGCCACACTCAACTTCGCACACTTGAGCACGTTACAACAAACAAAAAAAAACAAAGAAGAAAATAAAAACAACAAATCGAGAGCGTCACGTCGCCGTCGGGGCTTTCGTATATGTGTGTACCCATACCAATACTAATACAACTAAATACCAACACCTAAAAGAATAGCGAAACATTAAAAAATAAAGCATTAATTTGGAAATGGGAAGTTCAAAATTGTTTTTTTTGTTGTGCTAAATATGCAATGCACTCGTTCGGGACTTTAGCATTTGCGCCATATTTGAAAACACACAAAAAACCCATTTCCTCTTTCATATCCGATGCAAAAAATAAAAATAAAAAATAAAAGAAAAGCAACAAAAGAGAGAAAACCAAAATGACAGACGCAGCAGCAGGCAGCAGCTGCGGAGACGGCAGCGGCAGCAGCAGCAGCAGCAGCAACTGTCAAAGAAAATCAGCGGCAAAAGCGATATGAATAAATGAATTTGCATACGAAAAAGCACAGCGAAAATCAGCAGCCACATCAGGCGAATCGTTGTACATTCATGCATATGCATATAGAATACATATGTACACAATATAGTGTTCCATAAGCTGCTTGAAAGTCTTTAGTTTTAGTTTTATTGCTACCCCCAACCGTCGACGAAGCATTCACTCTTCTCTTAGCTGTTTGTAGTCCTTGCAGCGTCAGACCAAAACCCGCAACGCGGCAGAGTGTAAAACAAGTAAGCGTAGTCATTTTTTGCCGGCACAATGGTCGACTTCCGCATACGCTACATTCATTGTGATATACATAAAAAAGTGTCTGAGCCGCCATTTAAAATGTACACATTTGAAGAATGTATGTATCTTGGTATGCATGTGTAGAGCTGCTCTGACAGCAGTCAAACTTGCAACAGCTGGAATGGTTAAGAATGCAATATGTATATCGATAATTTGGCGTTGTGCATTGATAATTATTAGCTAAATAATAATTTTTTTTTATTGTCAATTTGATTATTCTATTCGTTTATGCAAATTATTCCACAATGTTTTTAGTTTATCGTCGAATGTGTAGGGCATAAAAGTAACTTGAAAATAGCACTTGCATGTGTTTTTCGAGTCAGAGTCAGCGGCGAATACATATTTCGCCGCTGTGACGCTCTCTCTCGCTCGCTCATTCTCTTGGGCTCTCTCGCTCTCTTTGGCATGTTGTACGCTGCCATTTTGCCCTGTTATTTCACTTCGTACCGTGTTTGCGTTCACAACTCTGTCGGTTCGGGTTCTGCATTTTATTTTATTATTATTATTTTTTTTTTGTTTTTCTCTGCTTTGGCTTGTGCAGTTTATTTGTACATTTGTATTGAAAACTGACCGCGTTTCCACCGTGCTTTAAATTCGTATATGAATTGATTTCGGGTACAAAAACAAAAAAATATAAAATTGAATAACAATAAATGCGGAAAATTCGCAAATGATGCGAAGGCGACTCTGAAAAAAAGAGAATTAAGTAAGTATAGTCGTTGTGTGTGTGTGCTTGTTGTGTGTATATATTTATATATATATATATGATGTATATATATACATATATGTCTCAGTAGTGTTTATATATGTGTGCGTGCGAGTGCTGTTTATGTACATACATGCTTACATACATTCATAGCTTTGCATGTATGTATGTACATGTGTATGTGTATATATGGCAAATCATTCGCAAACAAAAATGCTCCATGCATAATTTTAAAAAGAAAACTTCAAAAAACTAAACTTGAACAAATTGCACGTAAAAATTATGCGCAAAGAAAACGACAAACAATCAAAAAAAAAAAAAAACTACAACAAAACAAACAAAATAGAAAAAAAAAACACAAAAAACTTAACTTTAACTATTCGACATTTATCAAAAATAAGCAAAAATTGCGCACGTTCAATTTTGTGTTACCTGCGGCAGGTGAATTCTCAGTGGCAGCTTCTTCATCTGTTCTTCCTCTTCTACCATTTACCCGACCACCTGCTGGCTTGTCGTTAGTCCCGCCCACACCCCACCTTCCCAACACACAGTCCCCAAGCTTCGTCCTTTCAACCTTTGCTGCTAATCCTGTTCATTAAATGTGTTGTCAATGTGTTGTAACTTTAAGTAAACATTTTAAAATATATATAGAGATATTACAAAAATTCAAAGTGATGTTAAAGTTGCTAACTATAAACATTAATAAGCGCGTAAACAAATTTACAAATTCTTATTTACAAGCAAAAATAAAATAAAACAACATATTTAAGAACTTTCGCCAACTATTTGTTTACATTCAAAATAATAAAATAAATAAATTTTTCTTAATTTCATTTAAACTATTTTTTGTTAATGTGAAAATGTCAATATTTAATATTTATTAAACACTGCAACACCCGGTACATACATTTTTTTTTTTTTTGAATTTGGCGGCACATATGCAACCCTCACTCCCCGCACAGCACCTAACCTGTAGCAGACCTGACTCAGCCGCCCGACCCGTTCTGGTTTTGATGAATCGCTCAATGTAGCACGTGCAAATGTTCAATAAACATAAACAAATATTTACATTTTTAAAATAAAATTGCTTGATAATATCAAAATATTAAATATTTATCTTTTGTGCGATATTTAAAATCGAATTAATTGCAAAATAGTTGCAACTGTCAAAGGCCATTGAAATATCGATATCACGCCGCATATGTAGCTAGTATCGATATCTTGTGCACGATACTTTTTTGTTTGTTTGTTATGACCGCTATCGATACATTTACCACTACAGCCCAGCGTGCGGCAACGCCGTGCAGACAAGAAGCCAGAGATTTAATCAAACGCTGGCAGCAACATCAACATTTAAAACAAAAACTAAAGCGGGTGTTGTTTTTATTTTTTTACGTAGTTTTAGAAAGTAAAGTGTAGCGTTAATTTGGCAATATAACAATAATAACAAATTGACAGTGAAATATTAATGAAAAGCAACAAAATACACAGGACCAGAACGGGGTACTGCTGTGACTGTGACTGCGGCCGCGGCTGCCGCTGCGTGCGCGTGTGCTATTTGTAAGTGTTTACAACTGCATTTTTGGTTTCAATTTATATTGCTTTTCGCTCTTTTTTTTTTGTATATCATTTTGACATTTTTAATTTTGTTTTTTTTTTGCATGCAGTCTTTGCTTGCATTATTAAAGTGTGTGCGTGTGCGCTTGTGTCATTTTTTTTTTTTTGTGTGTCTTTTTTTTATGTGCATTATTATGTACTTCATTTTGATTTTGTGTTATTTGGCATTCGCTTTTATTTCCTTTATTCGCTGTTTGTTGTCGCTGGCTGTCATTTGTCTGCCGTTTCCACCGCCTTCGTTCGTTGCAGAGGGTGGTGGCGGCTTCGGCTTGTCAGTTTTATTTTTTTTCTGCTTTTTTTTTTTGTATGGGAGAGCGAACGAGCGCAGTGCAGTTGTATTGGTGCGATGCGATTGTGTGTGTGTGTTGTGTATTTCTGCTTGTGTCAGTCGAGAGTGTCATTAAAATCCGTTTTGTGCGCTTGTCGTGTGTAAGTGTAAGTGGGAAATGGAAATGGAGGTTGATTTTCTCCTGCTTTGCTTGCAAATGCAATTCGCAGCTGAAGAATTGCATAGACCAGGCGAAGGTCGGTCGCGTTTTGTGTGTGTGTGTGTGTGTGTTTGTGTGTGTGCAAAATGGAAATTTATATTGCCATCAACCAATTTTGTTACACACTCTCTTTCTTGCGTTCTCTCTCTCTATCTCTCGCTCTCTTTGTGTGTGCGTGTTTGTCGCTGTTGCGCTGTTTTGTTGACAGGCAGCGGAAAAAATGGCGCCTGTCATATCGCACGCGCGTCGTCGCTATAACAATAAAAATGACAGGATCAGTATTTGAACGCCAAACATTAATTTTGTTGTTGTAACAATTCGCCATGTGCTCTCGCTCTCCCTCTCTCTCTTTCGCTGCGACGCTCCAAATTCGCTTCTAGCTAATGTACGCTCGCAATTTGAATGGCATTATACGCTGCGGCTCTCACAAACAGCAGCAGCGGCAGCAGCAGCAGCTAGCACTTATTGTAGTTTCTTCGCTTGGCCCCAGCTGCTGCTGCCGCTGCGGCTGTTGCTTTCAAACTCGTTTTGCTTTTTGGCTGTCTTGTGGTGTGGTAGGGTTAGAGGGGGCTCTATTAGGGGTTAGGAGGGGGCATAAGTGGCATTCACAATGCGACGCGTGTTTTTTTTTTTGTTCAGTTATACTTGCCATTCTTTCTCTTCCTGTCCTCCATCTTCTTTTTACTGTTTCGCTTTTCGCAATGTGCGTGCAACTAAATACCGTTGTATTCTACACGGCGTATGCTTAATATTTTTTGTAATAATGTATTCTTATATTTGTTTATACAAATAAAAAGAAAATATTGTATTTCTAATTAGTCTATTTATTTTTACCATCTCCTCCAACTGGACACTATATAGGAATTTATATTCAACAAGAATCTTATAAAGAAATTCTATTATTTAAATTTGTATTCGATGAAATAGTTTTTTTCAAATTCGTTGTTAATAAATTTATTTATGTTTTATAACTATTTTTATTTGACTACAATTCAGCTTTGAGTCGAACTATAAAATTGTCCCAACGACTCAGAGTTTTTAGCCTTGAAATATAATTTTGCATTTTTATCTCCTTTTTTTATTTCGATTATATTTAGTATATACTTTTTTTACTCAGTCTAACTGAACATTGTTGAATTAAGTATATTAATAATAAATATAAAATTTATTGCAATTTTTTCATAATATTTTTAATTTTTGTTGGCCAAAACCCTCTAATTAAGAAATAGCAAAATTTTTCTTAAATTTTATTTTTTTATTTTAAATTTGAAATCAATTGCATAAAAAACAATATATAAAATATAATAAAAATAAAATTTGTCCAAAACGCCTGTTAAGCAATCGTGACAAAAAATATAAAATCCTTTGGAAGAGTATCCATATATTGGTGTTACCAATATTTAAAAATATATAATAATATAATAAGAAAATTCGAATAGGAATAAATAATATAAACAGCTTCAATTCAAAAAAATATTTACATTATAGAACAATAACATTAATAAACAGTAACATTCATAAATAAAAATAAATAATATAAAAAAGATAAATAATTTAAAATACATAAATAATATAAGAAAATAAATAATAAAAAATAAATAAAATATCCATTAAAAATGCTTTAAGGTTTAAACTCATTCAAAAATATTTTTTAAGTAAATAAACCAAAATGATATGAATTCGAAAATAACTAATATATATATTTATAAAATTAAATATTCGATTTAATTAAAGTAATATTAAAATTTGAAATATAAATTAATAAATAAATTTATTTTCATAATAAGAATTACGCCAGAAGGCATTAATTTTAAATAAATATAAATATATTTATAAAAACAAATACAAATTTAAAGAAATATAATTATTTTTATTAAATTAAATAAACCAGAACGTATTAAATTTAAATTAAGAAAAAAATTTTTTTTTATAGATAGTTAAATATACCAGAATGCATTAAATTAAAAAAACTAATTTATTTTTATAAAATTGAGAAACCAACATGCATTACATTTAAATAAATAAAATGAACCAATCAAAAAAAAAATAAAATATTTTTTAAATAAAATAAACCAGAATGCATTAAATGTATATAAATCAATTTAATTGAATATAGAAAAATAAAATTATATTTATAAAAATAAAAATGTCAGAAATGCATTAAATATAAAGAAAAGGTAAAATTATTGTCATAAATTTAAATAAACCATAATGCATTAAATTTAAATAAATAGATGGAATTTAATGTAGAAAACAATAAAATTATTCTTATAAAGTTTAATATATGTACAATAAATGTACGGATTTTAATAAAATAAATTAATTTTTATAAAATTATATAAACCAAAATGCATATAATTTAAATAAAAAATCGAAATAAATGTAAAAAAAAAATCAATTTATATTTATCAAATTAAATATACCAGAAATGCATTAAATTAGAAAAAAAAATACAATTATTTTTTTTAAAATTAATTAAACCCGAAATTTAAATAAATAAATCGAAATGTAAAAAAAATAAACCAGAAATGCATTCAATTTAAAACAAAATAAAATTATTTAGAAAAAAATTAAATATAACAACATTACATTACATTAAATGAAAATTAAGAAATATATATATTTAATATTTGAATTTCTTAAATCTTTTCAGGTAGTCAACAAATGGGACCAAATCACACGGAGTTCAAGTGTTTAAAAGTGCAGCTAGAGATTTGCCTGATTCAGGGTGAACGCAGGCAGAAGGAGAAGGAGCAGCAGCTGGAACTGGAACTGGAACTGGCGACAAAAGCGTCAAAATAGGAGCGTCGACATCGTCGGCTTTGTCCAGTGACGGCTCGAGGATGTCGACGCGCAAGCCAACGACAGCAGCAGCAGCAGCGGCAGCGGTGGCACTGGCAGTGGCAGGGGCAGGGGCAGGATCAAAGTCTGCCTCGCCAATACTCGAACTGGAGGCGTCGTCACAGAGCGTTGAAGTTAAAACAGAAACAACAGTTGCAACTGCAACAGCAACAGCAGCAACTGCAACAGTTGCTACCGAACAGGCTGAGGATGTGGATGAACAAATACCTCACTCCGATCCTTTGCCCTTGTTAAATGAATGTGGCTCACCACGCAAATTATCCTCATTAAATGCTGCAGCCACAGCCACATCCTCATCCTCCCCCTCCACAGAGCATAATAATAATCCTTTGAGCAATGCTAAAAATGTGCGCATAACGCGTCATTCGTCGCCGCTGCTGTTGCTGTTGCCCAAAAAGGATGCAGCCGAGGCATGCAGCGATGGCAGCGAGGAGTTGCCAAGCGTTAGCCAAGTTAGCAGCCAAGTTAGCCAAAGAAAGAGCGCCTCCATGGAGCGTCAAAGCGTTGGCGGCGGCAACACTAGCAGCGCCACATCCATACGCGGTCGCAAATCCATCAAGGATCTAAAGGATCTTAAGGAAGCCAAAGAAGCAGCCGCTGTCAAGACCAGCGAGGATTTGCCCAGCGCTGAGCAGCTGCAACCAGATGCCGCAGAGGATATAAAAGACGTTAAACTGGAAAATAAAGATGTAAAAGACAAAGAGAAGGAAGCGAAGGAAACAGCAGCAGCGTTTAAGGAGAAAGAGAAAGAGAAGGAGAAGGATAAGGACAAGGATAAGGACATTAAGGAAACAACACCTACACCTACAGCCACAACACCGACAACAACGCCAACAACAACTTGCAACCGCATGACACGCAAGGCGCACGCACAGGAGCGCGCTTTGGCCAATCATAATACGCGCGTCACCCGCAATCGCCGCCAATCGGCAACAACAACAACAACAACAACAACTGCAGCAGCAACAACAATACAAAGCAATGAGCGGCAGCCACTGCCAGCGCGTGGCAGGCGAAAAAAGGCAGCAGTTGCCCCAACAGCAGCTGCCCCAACAGTTGCAACACTAAAACGCAAACGTTCGGATGATGATAATGAGGCAGCCAATAAATATTCCAAATTGGATGAGGATGAACTTGAGGTGGCAACAACGCCACAGCTTAGTATTAAACTGGAGCCAGCTGATGGCGATGAGATCGTGCCACAAACTGCGGCCAGTTGCTCGCCCACGCCAGCGCCTGCCGCTGCTGCAGCGGCGGCCAATCGACGTGGACGCGGCAGGCCACAAACGAAGCAAACGCCTGTGGCAGCCACAACGCCTGCAACAACAGCGGCAGCAGCTAGCAATAGCACGCGTGCCACACGCCACAGCAAGGCTGGCTCACCGGGTTTAATTGCCACAGCTGCAGATGCAACGCCCGCCAAGCGACGACGCTTTGGCTCCGCCAATCGCAGTTTGTTGGCACAATCGAAAGCGGCTTCGGCCAGCTGTAGCTCCTTGGCAGCCAGCTCATCTGGTGGCGCCACCGGCCAGGCAGGCGATGAGGACTCCAAAGATAGTCTGGCCTCCAGCTCAATGGATGAACTGTTGCTGGCCGCAGCTGAAATAAAACAGGAGAAACTAATCCTAGACTTTGAAGAGAGCAAACAGCCTGAAATTGAGACAGAAAATGTTGTTGCAACTGTTGCAACTGTTGCAGCAACAGCAGCCAATGGCATTTTGCCGCTACTCATTGATACAAATCCAGGCAAAACAAATGAAATTGAAGCTGCAACTGCAGCAGCAACAGCAGCAGAAATTGAAGCTGCAACTGCAACAGAAATTGAAACCGAAATTGAAACTGAAGCCGAAGCCGAAAGAGATGCCGAAGAGATTCCAATTAAAGCGGCATCCCTAAGTCCCGAAATGATAAGCGAGGGCGTCAGCGTTATCAGCGTTAAGCAATTCTACAAGAAACCCGAATTTCTAGCCAACAATTTGGGCATTGAAAAGGATCCCGAATTGGGGGAAATTGTACAAATTGCAACAGAGGCAACAACAGCAGAAGATGCAACAGCAGCTACAACAAACAATGTGGAAATTGAAACTGAAACCGAAACCGAATTGGAAACTAATTTAGAAAATGATTTAGAAACTGATGTTGAGCTGTCGAATAAAGAACATTCTTTAATATCAATTGAATTGCGTGTCGAAGAAAGCGACGACGATGAAACAACAGAAGAAGCAACAAAGAAACTAGAAGATGTAGAAGATGAAGTAGAAGCAGTAGAAGAAGATTTAAATGATGTTGCAACTGTTGAAACAAAGCCAGATGATTATGATGTATTCGAGAGTGAAATATTGGAGCAGTTGGCCAAAGAGGGTGTCGTAGATGCTAGCGGGAATGCGCTAAGTGCGAGTAAACAGCAAAATCAGGACAAGAATAATGAATGTGATACAAAGAAGAGCGAAGAAAAGGCGGAAGATGAAGAGGAACAGCGGGAGCAGGAGCAGGAGACAGAAGAAGCAGTTGAAGAGTTAGAAGCGGTTGAGGCAGCAGCTGAGGCAGAAGTTGAGGCAGCAGTAGAAGAAACAGTTGAAGAAACAGTTGAAGAAGCTGTAGAAGAGCAACAGTTGGAAGAAGATGACAAAACGGAAATGAAATTATCTGAAATTGATAGCGAATTGATGCTCAGCTTGGAGGTGGAACCATTTACAGAGGAACAGGAAGCGGCAGCAAATGCAATGGCCGATGCCGATGTGGAGATGCCACAAATCTTGAGCGATGAATATCCCGAAGAGAACAAGGAGAATCTAACAACAACAACAGCAGCAGCAGCAACAATTGAGGCAACTGCAGCAGCGGCAGCAACAGTTGCCACAATGGACACCAACGAATTGACACAGAAATCTGAAGATTTGGAGGAAGATAAACCTTTAACTGAACTAAAAGCCACACTGCCCAAAACCGAGGCAAATGGCAAGTTGCAGTTGCAGTTGCAGGATGTGGACGATAAGCTGCGACGCGACAAGGAACGGCACTTGCAACATTTGGGCCTGCTGACGCATCAGGCAGCCGAACAGTTGCGGCAGGAGTACATGAATGAGGCACACACACGTGCCGCGCAACAGCAGCAGCAGCAACAACAGCTGCAACAGCAGCAGCAGCAGCAACAACTGCAATTGCAACACAGTGGCAAGCGTTCGGCTGCCCTTAAAGCGGGCTGTGGCAGTGCCGCACACATTGAATCGAGTGGCACGTTGAAGACGGTCATCAAATTGAATCGCAACAGCAATGGAGCTGCTGGTGGCACCGCAAGTGGCTTGCCAACGGGCACAGTTATACACGAGGTTGCCGCCGCTGCTGTTGCACGCAAAGGTTGCCTCGCTGCCGGCAGCAACAATAATAATAATAATAATAACAACAACAATACAACAGGTGTGCGACGTCAATCGCTCAAGATGACATTCCAAAAGGGTCGAGCTCGTGGCCATGGCGCCGCTGATCGTGCCACAGATCAGCATGGTGCACACAATGCCGAGGATTCCTATTATACCATACAGAATGAGGTAAGTGCAACATTTCAATTTATATTAAATATATATTCTAATATTGCATTTTCTCTTCTTTTTTTTTTTTTGCTTTTTGCAGAACGAAGGTGCGATTAAAACAAATTTAAATACGGGTAACTCATCCGCCAGAAAGACTAACAATCGTTTTAGCTACACTAACAACAATAACAACAACAACAATATCAGCAACAACAACAGCAACAAGCAGCAGCAACAACAACATAATAATAATATTAACAACAACGCATCAAGAGCTTCCCTGGGTGGGTTTTGGCTCTAGTTTTTGTTATATTTTTCAATGTTTTTGTTTGCTTTTCGTTGTTTTAATTAGAGATTTGAGTTTAAACTAGAAATGTCGAATATTTTTGAAATATTGTATCTACGATATTTTCTTTTATATCTATATATTTGATATAATTAATTATATTTGTTATAATTCATATTTTTGCGCCAAAAAACTTTATTTTTATAAAAAATATCGCTATATTGATATTTTGTTATATTATCAGCAAACCTAGTTAAAACTTGTATTTGCCAAGTATTAAATAAAACTCCAATTAGTTTTCAGTTATAAAAAACTAAAAATTCAATAATTTAAGTCTCATTTATTTGCTTAATAAATAAAACTCAAAATTCTACCATAGCTAAATGTGTAAAAAATTAAAACAAAGCTTAAAAAAAATATTTAAAAAATAAATATTTTCTTAGTTTCGTCTTAGCCGCATTTAGCTATAAAAAAAGTCGTAAGAAAATATTGAGCAAAGATAAAATAAAACCCAAATAATTGCGTTTATTTTGGCGTTTTCATTTTTTATTACTCAACAAAAACGCATTATTTTTGATTAATATATGAAAAGTTCTAATATTAATAGTAATATCTGAAAAAAAAGCTTTTAAAAAATATTAATATCTTAAAGAAAATATGTTGTTGCAAGAATTACATAAATGTACTTTGTTTGTTCATAAAGTTGTTGCAAGTATAGGAATTGATTTTCTTTGATTTGAAGTATGTAGAATTGTAGATGTCACAAATATGTTTTAATTTTATTATTTTAATTTATATTTTTAAGACGTTTGTTAAGCAATTTTTTTATATTTACTTTTCTTTCCATACAATTGAAAAATAGGACTAATGTATTTTTAAAATTATTTAATTTAAAAGAAAGTTAGAAAAGTAGAAAAATGCATTTTATATACATTTCTTTTCACACAATTTTAATTGAAAAAATGCGACTAACATAGTTGACATATAAAATTATTTAAGGCAGGATATATTTAATTAGAAGCAAAATTAGAAACAAGGAAAATTTTGTAAAAAAAATTTTGATAAAACTTAATAATCTGCCGGAAGGTTAAAGAAATTAGGAGAAAATATAAGAGATGGGATATTGGAGAAAATATAGGTGATAGGATATAGGAGATAGTATATAGTATATAGGAGATAGGAGTAAATAATTTGGCAGGAAGTTTGTCTTCTCAGTTGACATTCAAAATCTTTTTTTACCAGAAGTATTGCTCTACTTTATTAGGAAGTTTTAGTTGCAATAAATAGACTGGTCACATTATTTATTGAGACTTTCAATTCCTATTATTATTATTATTCAAAATACACTACCGTCAAACTAAGCGCTTAAGTTTAGGCAATTTGTTTGTCGATTTATTCAATAGCTTTGTCAAGTTTGCATTAGAAACTTAATTATAATATATGTAGGCTGTTATATCAATTATAATCGAATTGCTCTACTTAAGAAAAAATAGATTTCTGTTATTAAAAAAAAGGAAACCTTTGAATAACAAGAAATTACAGAAGTTTTTAAAGTATACAAAAAGATCTTATAAAATGACGCAATTATAATAATAATTGTTGATTTGAATGTAATTTAAGACTGTCGAATGTTTACGTTTGTGAAGAAATGTGTTTATAGGTCGCACAAATAAATGCTTTTAATTACAGGCTTGCCAATGAATAAATATTTATGAGGCATAGATTTTTTTTTATTTTTAAAATGTAAATACAAGAAAATTGTCTAGGCTGCAGTTTGTAGTTGAAATTTTAAATAATACTTTTTTATAATTAAAATCTTTTGTATAAAATTTGTCTGCTAAACTGTAGGAATTTTGTTTTTTAAATAAAGTTAGTTACAATATTAGATTTAGGTTAATAGAGTAGCAAAAAAATCGATTAAAAAACAAAAAAAAAAAACAGTTCAATATTTCTGAACTATTTTCATAATTTTTGTTTAAAAAAATAATGTCAAACTCCTGATTTATATATTTTAATTGAAACTTTGATAATTTATTATCAATTAAATAATAATATAACTTTTTAAAAGTTAAATTTAATATTTAAATATATTATTAACGCGATTCAAACGATTGTGTAGGCAGAATATATATATTTAAACAAAGATGTAATTATACATTTTTTATATTTACCTTTATTATTTATATTTATATTTATCCTATATTTCTATTATTTTCAATTATATTTAAACAGATTCCTCACACTCGGAGGGTCACAGCGGCGGTCAAATGGATCATGGTTTCTATCAGATGGTGAAAAAGGATGAAAAGGAAAAGATTCTTATACCGGAGAAGGCATCGTCATTTAAGTTCCATCCGGGTCGCCTCTGCGAGGATCAATGTTATTATTGCAGTGGCAAATTTGGACTCTATGACACGCCCTGCCATGTGGGCCAAATCAAATCCGTGGAACGTCAGCAAAAGATACTCGCAAGTATGTGGGCATAGGCATTGACACACTCCCTGAATAGAGATGTTCTCATAATATTATTACCTCTGGTTTTGCAGATGAGGAGAAGCTGACGGTGGACAATTGTTTATGTGATGCTTGTTTCCGTCATGTAGATCGTCGCGCCAATGCGCCGTCGTATAAGAAGCGTCTGTCGGCGCCGGGACATCTCGAAACGGGCAATAATAATGCCAATAATAGTCTGGATAAACATTTTACGGGCGATTCGGTTGCGACTGATGCTGACTTTGCCACAACATCAAGTGGCGCCGTCTCCGGTTCGGCATATCAACGCATTTGCTTTGTCAAGGATTGTACGTATGATGCAAGTCATTCGTTGCGTCGCAAGTGCGTACGGAAGAGTGCGAAGAAGTGTATGCTCAACTTTGAGTTACCCGCGGGCACCTCAAGCGTTTGGCTCTGCGAACCTCACTACAATACGGTCATACAATCCTCGGGCTGTGTCCTGTGCAAGCGGCGTCTTGGCAAGAATCACATGTATCACATAACTTCGGTGAGAATTTATTTATATATTTGTTTTAACTATGCCAATTATGACACATTTATTCTTTAACTCCCCGCAGGACACTGATCGCTTGGAGAAGGCGCTTTCGGAGATGGGCATACCTGTGCAACTTGGCGTCGGCACCGCCGTTTGCAAGCTTTGCCGCTACTTTGCCAATCTGCTAATGAAGCCGCCGGATACCACCAAGTCCCAGAAGGCTGAATTCGTCAAGAACTATCGCAAGAGGTAAGCGAATTGTTATTTCAATTATTTATTAAACTGCATATAAAATAAATATAATAAAAGCGTTGATTCTATATCTAGAGCTAATATCTTTGTAGTTCAATTGTTTTAAAAATAATCTATAAAATTTAATTAATATTAAAACCGAAGAAAATGCTTTTTCAAAAGTAAAAGTATCTAAAAAAATGTTGATTATTCATTTTTATAACTTTAGAAAAGGGTAAAAATTTGATACAGCTGTTCATTTTTGTTGCAGGCAGGTATATATGTCAGAATCAGCTGAATTATATCAGAATTATAGATCTGAAATGGGAACAATGAGTCGAGAAAATTTATTTGAAAATATATATATATATTTTTTTAAAGATATCAGAACCAAACTGGACAAATCGTTGTAGTATTTTGATCTAAACAATCAAAACAGGTTTTTATTAAAATTTGACCATTATATTTTATAGCCGCCATAGGAAAAATCGGTTGACAATATGCTTGTATCAAAACATTTTTGTTTTTCAAAAATTTTGAATCCAAACTTAACTGTTCCATATTTTATTATATTGAAAAACAATATGATTAAATTTGATTAAAGTAGGAACAATCGTTTGAAAATGTTTTGCTTAAACAAACTTTCTAGTTCTAATATTTATTACGCTTTAGATAATCTGATATAATTTGATCAAAATCGAACGACATTGAAAATTTCGCGTAATTCAATTGAAATTTGTAATTTTTTTTAGAAGAGTTTAAAGCTTTGGTATGTCAAAGATAGCTATTTCACTCTTGTTTATGAAATTCAAAGACTTTATCTTTAGGAAATAGATTTCAGAAGGTAAAATAGTCAATGGGGGGAATGTTACTCTACACTTTTATATAACTGCATTTTTGGGTATCAAGAATTCTACAATTATGCCTAAATATACAACGTGTTATTTATATAATATAAACAGTAAAAATGCGTTTATTTTTTAATAAAAAAATAATATTGGGACATTATCGCTTGATATAACCAAAACCCATTATTTTCGTCTGAACTATTGAAAAACACAATTTATACCTTAAAAATCATATTTATAATTTTTTTTTTTTTTGATTTTTATTAAAATAATGATTGTTTCCATTTTTTTTAATTGGATTAATTAAGGGCGGTGTTTTTTGATTTTTAATAAATATTTATTATTTATCCTACTCTTCGATAGATTTTGTACCTTTTCCCAGCGAGTATTTTTAATTTTTATTTAATTTTTAATTGAAAGTAAATGTTATTTTGTGCAATAAAAAAAAATTAAAAATAAACTCAATAGTCGAGAATAATGTTCTTTATTCAAAAACAAAGATTTTTAAACATTATGTTTTTTTTTTTAAATAAAATTAAATATAAAACAAAAGTAATTTTTTTTTTTGGCATTAAAATTCAATTTTTTAAATTTTTGATTTAATTTAAGACTTATTAAAATTAAATTTTTTAAATTAGACCGTGTATTATAAATTTAAATGAAATTAATTTAATTAAACTATAATAATAAACATTTGATGTTTAATTTACAGGCTGTTGAAGGTGCACAATTTGCAGGATTGCAGCAATGAGGCCTCCGAGGTGGATGAGGAGGATGCGGCAACACGTGTGGCAGCAGCAGCAGCAGCAGGCACAGCAGCAGCTGGTGGCGTCGTCAGCGGTGGCGGTGCAACAATTTCAGCTGCGGCTGCTGTTGCCGCTGCGGCAGCTGTTGGCTGTGATGAAGCCTCCAGCGAGATGCCCATGGTGGTGGACTATGATGGGCCAACAGATTCCAATTCGAGCAGCTCCTCCACAACGCCCATTGGGGGCAACAGCAAACAAATGTCCAAGCTGCAAGCCATATTGCAACAGAATCTGGCTGGTGAGGCAGCAGCAGCAGCAGCAGCGGCGGCAGCTTCCAATTCCAGTTCCAATTCGAATTCCAATTCCAATTCAAATTCGAATGCCAAGGGCAATAAAAGTCAAGATAGCGCTGATATATCAAATGTGCTGCGTGGCAATCCAAATATCTCGATGCGCGAACTGTTCCATGGCGAGGAGGATCTGGGTGTGCAGTTTAAGGTGCCATTTGGTTGCAGCAGCAGTCAACGCACACCGGAGGGCTGGACGCGTGTCCAAACGTTTCTGCAATATGATGAGCCAACGCGTCGCCTCTGGGAGGAACTACAGAAGCCATATGGCAATCAAAGCTCATTCTTGCGTCATCTCATACTCCTAGAGAAGTATTATCGCAATGGGGATCTGGTTTTAGCTCCTCATGCCTCCACAAATGCCAGCGTTTATACGCAAACCGTACGCCAGCGTCTCAATTCCTATGATCATGGTCATTGCGGTGGCCTGTTGCCAGGTGGCAGCAGCACCAATAATAATGCCAGTCCCAGCAGCAGCGGCAGCTGTGGCAGCTCCACAGCCTCCTCACCCAATGCCCCAGCTCCAGCTCAAGCCACAACAGCAACAGTTGCAACTGGCGCCGAGAAACAGCTTGGTGGCAATAATCAAACAGATGCCGTCATTCCCTTGGTGGAGCTCAACGATGATGACGATGAGGAGGAGAAGGAAACAAACTTTGATTATCAGCCGGAATACGGTCTAATGCCGCTCGATAGACTGCGCAACGTTTCGGTGGACAAGCTGACCAAACAGCTCAGCTCCAATGCGGTTACAATCATAGCGCGACCCAAAGAGTCAAGCAAACAACAGGCAGCAACAGTTGCAGCTGCAGTAACAGAGGAGCAGCAGCAGCAGCAGCAACAGCCAAAGTTAAACAAGGATGCGCCGCCTTTGATTGCCACAAATGCAGCAAATAGTCGCAGCATTTTAAAGACCAATCTGCTGGGCATGAACAAGGCTGTGGAGATTGTGCCGCTAGGCACACAACAGCAGCAACAGCAGCAGCAACAACAACAGCAACAGCAGTTGCAACACGCGCAAAGCAACAACAACAAGCCCGCCTCTGCCACCGCCTCTGTTTCCGTTGAGAAGCCGCACAATAAGCTGCCACACAATGAGAAGCAATCAATTGCATTGCACTCGCTGCAACAGAAGCAACAACAGCAGCAACAACAGCAGCAGCAACAACAACAGCAGCAACAACAGCAGCAACAGCCTAAACCAAAACCTTTAGCTGCCACTGCAACAACAGCAACTGCAACAATTATGCCCACAACAACAATATTGCAACAGCTGCCAGCAAAGGCAACGCCATTGCCAAATGTTGCACATTTGCTTAGCTCGCCGCCAGAATTGATCAGTCTGCAACGACGTCGCACTAGCGGCGCTGCTGCTGCTGCTGCTGCTGCTGCCACCTACTCGACGCTGCCCTCCCTGGCCGGCAAGCGCTTGCAACTGCCACGCACCTCAACAACAAATTCCGGCTCCTCTGGTTCGAGTAATACGCCCAGCATTATCATATTGCCCGAGACGTTGACCGCGCATGAGCGTCACGAGTGCAAGAACTGGAAGCCCACACTGATACCGCTCAAGGAGCATCATAAGATTCCCATCAAATCATCAACATTATTCCAAACTGCCGACGGACGACGTCTGCCCGCCCAGGTGCAGGTGCAGTCCAGTGGCAAGCCATACATCATATCCATTATTGATTACAATCGCATGTGCATACTGCGACGCGAGAAGTTGCTGCGCGATCAGATGGCCAAGGCCACGGCCAAGCTAAAGCAGCAGCAGCAACAGCAGCAACAACAACAGCAGCAGCAGCAGCAATCGCATTCCAGCTTTGCGGCTGGCCTTATGTCCAAGGTGCAAGCACAACAAACTGCGCGTCATCAGCTGCAACAGTTGCAGCAGCAGCAGCAGCAACACAAGCATCAGCAGCAACAGTTGCCAACGTTGCAACCTGGCGGTGCCTCCAGCAGCAGCGGTCTGCGTCTGGCACGCCTTGCGCCCAAGCCCATGCCACCGCTCAGTAATCCACAAAACTCAACGGGCAGCGGCAGCGGCAGCTCCTCCTCGCTTCAGCCGCTGTTGACCAATGCGCTGGCACATGCAGCAGCAGCGGCAGCAGCAGCAGCTGTGGCACAAGCAACCAACAGCAGCAGCAGCACGACGCATGCCACCAGCGTGGACAACAACAGTTCGTGGCTATGGAAGAACTTTCCGGATGCCAATCAATATCTATTGAATGGCAATGCCACAGTGGGAGTCAATAAATTGCCAAATCTAACAGCAAAGCCAGCAACGGCAACCAGCAGCAACAGGGAGGGATCAGGAGCAGCAGCAGGATCAATTGCTGGCGGTGGCATAACATTTACGCTTAAACAGCAACAACAACAGCAGCAGCAGCAGAAGCTAATTGACAATGTCATCATGTCCAAGATACCCAAAAGTCTAACTGTAATACCGCAACAGCCAGGCGGCGGAACAGGATCAGGTGGCGATGCAGCAGCTGCACAAAAGGAATGATGATTAACTTAACAACTAAAACTAGTTATAATACTAAATATCCTGCCAGTGATGGGAGAGAGCAAATCAAATACAGAAGAAACTAATAACAAAATATATATATATAAAATAAGAGAAAAGTGAGAAGAGCGAAGAGAGCGAGAGAAGAAAGCGACGAACAGTCGGAAGAAAGATCGCTTGCATTTGAACAGAAGAAATACGTTAAACTTAAGAAATTTTTGAAAGTGGAAAAAACAAATTTTTTAGTTATTATTTATTAGATTGTAACAAAACTGAGATCTGAGATCAGAGAGTCACCATTTAGTCTATAAGCTATATATATATATATATATATATGTTTAATCAAATGACAAATGCATATTCCGTAATATCATATAGTCAAGCAAAGTCGATTTAAGTTATTTCTAAAACAAAAACAAAAAATCAAACTTCCCGCTTATAAAAACGAAAAAAATACACAAAAAACACAAATGGAGAATACATATATATATATATATATATAATTTGTTAAGTAAATAGTTTAAGTGAAAAGTTATTAGTATTAGAGTATATACCTTAACTACATATACAGCTAGAGTTGAAAACTATACTAAATATATAGATGAAGAAGAACAGGAAGCAGCAGCAGTTGAAGGATATATGAATGAGAATTTTGAGTTATACACAAAAAACGATGAATTAGCATAATATATATATTTCGATTAAAATATATATATATATATAGAGGAGTTGATTTAGTTTTTCTAGAAAGTTTTTGTTTTATTGCAACATTTTTGAAGTATGCCTTTAAATATTGTAACACGATACTTGAGAATACACACACACACACACACATTATATCTCACATATTAGTTATACAAAATATATATATATATATATTTTTTGATTGATATAGACAGTTTTAATGAGCGCATGCCAGGGCTTATAGTTGGATTATTAAGAGAGCACAACCTAAAATTTCTGATTTAACTTTGTGCCCCTTTTTGTTGCAACACACATTTAATTTCTACACACACACACTCTCACACATGGTAAAAAAAAACAATTAGTTTTAGTTAACTTTTATTTGTAAGAATTTTTTTTTTTATTTTTTTCTTCAATTTATAATTAAATTATGCTTATCAACGAAAAACACTGAAAACAAACAAAAAAAACCCAAAACAAATTACAAATAGGATTGTACGGCTTTCATTATATATATATACATATATATATATTTATAAAAATATCTATTTTATGTTTAATTTCAATTATTACTTGTACATACTTATTTATAAACAGACATAAACAAACAAAAAACACACAATAAAACGAAACACAAATAATCAATAAAATTAAACAAAAAATCATTTTTTTTTTTAATACATCCGACCAAACGTGTTCCAATTTCCCGAACCGTAAGCTATTCCATAATTTAAAAGAAATCCTCAAATATCCTTAAGGAAACTGATATAACTGACCACAATACATCAATTCTTCAAATAGAAAGCTTTCAAATGCAAACAAATAAATGATATATATACAGATATATATATATTCGCATACACATAATATATTTATATATTTTAAGCAGAGATATATATATATATACAAATATATATATAATTGTGAATTAGCTCGTTAAGCATAGATATATTTATACTGCATAGAAATTCAATTGTTGTTGTTGAACATTGAAAATGTATTTATAAAAAACAAAAATATGAAATTATGAATGTTAAAAAATATTTCGGTTGTCGAACATTTTGCCTATAAGAGAGAGTAGATACCTATTTATATATATATATAATATACACGCAGAACAATATATATATATATGTACAATATATATATATTAAATCCAAAAATATGCATGGGCTGGGACTTAAAAACCCAATTGAACCCAAAACTGATCCACAAATTGCCTTCTCGAACCTGATTATTTGTATGCATGTGTGTGTGTGTGTGTGTGTGTGTGTGTGTGATTGTATGTATGTATAGTGTTATGCACCTTAACTCATAAATAATAAATAAATAAAAATAAACCTTGTATACCACATATACATATATATATATATATATATTTACCATTTGATGCATATTAATTTCCGTTTTTGTACATTTAAGAAGCAAAGATCCAATTTAAATGCGATCTCCAGTCTTTTGTTATCGTAAGAGAAATTCAAAAATAAATCCCATACATTAAGAGTAATATCATACAACAAAAAACAATTTGTTTTATTTATGGCATACTGTAGGAAGAACCTGAAAGATCAATCCATGAAACCTGAATATTTGTGCTTGTTATCATTTAGCAGAATATTCAAATTGATTTACAACTAAACATAAACAAATTAAAAGAAATTTAATTTAGTTCGTTTGTTCTTTTTGTTCACATTCATCGCCAAAATTTTTCATTTTGTGAGTTGTCAAATAGCCAAAATACCAGGCGAACAGAAATTGCAGGTCGTTGTCACTTTTAACAGCAGCTGTTAATTAACTGCCCCTAAAAGTATGCTACAGTATTTGTTTACATTAGCTTTACAGCAGAGCTTTTTGTTACAGCATGCAATGCTGGGCCGCTGGCTGCTGCTCATTTCTGTTCACCTGGTATTTTGCCCAATTGACAGACTCGCATTGGGACGAATTTTTGAAGAAAAAAATATATGTATATTAAAAATATGCTAATATTGCGAATTTATTAATGTGTTCTAATTTATTTTATTGCCATGAATCAGCCTTCAAATTAGACATGACAGGTGACTTAACGCATAAAAAATAACCACGCTTCATCTTAGGACAGAGCTGTATACGTATTAAAATAAATATGTTCTTGATCAGTAGCAGCAGCTGATTCAATGTCAGTTGTCTCTCAGTTTAAGAGTCATCCATAAGAAAACTTGCCACAAATACTTATTTTTATAGCAGCCAATTCAAATGTGTGTTGAGTAAAATCCACGTCGAAACACTATGTATATATTATAGCTGAAATAGGAAAAATCGGCCGAGAACTGAATGTTTCATATAAAAAAAAAACTCTTTCCAAGCGTCTTACAACTTTGTCATCCTTAAGAAAGCTTTTCCTGCTGCATCCATGTCACTAGAAGAATTTTGCTCTTGCTAATTGAATTTTAGATGGTAAACTAGACTAGACTAGCCCAACTTAGTTATTGGGGGTATATAAAGTCAAGATGTACAAGATTCCAAGTGAAATTGGCGTAATGTATATTAAAACACAATATCACCAAATAATCGCTTTATTTCACTTTCTCGTATATATTATATGTAAGTATGTATGAATGTGTGTATATTTATGTATGTTTGGGTAAATCATTGTATGTTTTGTTTATCGTTTAATGTAAAAAATTTGAAAATATTTTTTAGTTTCGAGTGCTGAAAATATGAAAAATAAATATGAATATACGAGTAGTTTTGTGGATGAATAAATAGCTACATATATAAATAGTTTAGTTTATTGGCTGATATTTCATATTTTTTTTTTTTAATGTTTTTTGTTTGTTAAAAATGTTATATATGTTTTATATATATTATTTTAGCTCTGCCTGTACTCCGACATTAAGTAAATATCTTTCTCTCTTTTTATATATATCTCTCTCTCTCTCTCTCTCTCTCTTTCTCTCTCTGGGGACGTTTCATTTTGTTAGATTTTCATTAGCTTTTCTTTTCTTCTTTTCTGTTCTGTGTCTACGTGTGTGTGTGTGTCTCTCTCTTTCTACCTGTCTCTCTCTCTTTCTGTTTGGTTGTGCCTCTAATTCTTATCGTTACCATTTCGATAGCTTATCGATTTGCTCGCCTTCTACTTGTTATCGTTCGATCTGTTGTTTTATAAGTGTCTGTTGTATAGAATTTGGTTTGTTTTTGTTTTTTTTTTGTTGTTTTGTTTTATTTAACATAAATTTCAGAAAATAATGTTTTTTAAGACGTTTTTGGATATTCGATATGCATTTGTTGTTGTTGTTTTTCTGTTTACAATCGGCTTGAAGTTGTATGTATGTATTGTATTTAATATGTATGTCCACAAGTATGATATGCATACGAGTACATCGAGATATACAATATATAGTAAATATATATATGTATATATATATGTATATATATAATTGGCCAAAAAAAATTATAATATGCTCATACAATAATTGTTTTTCCTTTTCTTATTTTTCCTTTTGTTTTTCATTTTTTTTTTTTGTTTGTTTGTTTTTGTTTTGTGTTGAAAGTTACCTTTACGAGTGTAATATAATAATAAATCTATGTTTATTAATATTATTATTATTTAAAGTTTATCAATTATTATATGATCTTGGCTGGCTACGGGCCTGCTTGCTGCATGCGGCGGCACATAGGGAGAGCTCTCGTCTCTGGATTTCGTACTTTTACAAATCGGTCTCGCCATAGAGAGCTGTGCTAAAGGACATATAATCGAGGGCGCCGGGCACGCCATTGGGTCCTTTGTATGGTGGCATACGCTGAATACAATATTCGGCCTGATCTGGGGGCAATTCACGGCGCAGCTCATCGGGCAATATGTATGGCTATAAAAGAGAGAAGTTGCAAATATTTAGTTTGTATTTTTTTAGGGATTTTTAGACGCTGCAATTCTGACAAGGAAATTTGACTAGCGCGCAATATTGCATGTAATTTATGTTCAGTGCAAGAAAATATTGCAGGACACTCGTGCCACATTTTAATGGGCTAAAAATTTGATAAGGCAACTTTCTTCTATGAAAACATTTAACATTGTAGAATATCTGTTAGTTAATTTTTAACTTAATTTCGATTCAATTTAATTTCAATTAAAATGCAATTCTTGCACGCAACTTGCAAAAAACTGAACCACATTTAATTTGGCTCAGAATGCGATTAAGACTGTTGTGAAAACATTTTATATTTTAGAATATATTTCAGTTAAATGTTGCCTCAGTTTCTTTATTTTTTTTTAGGATTTTTAGAATTGCAGCATCTAAGAAAATAAACTGATTGTTGAATTTACCTTGTCGGCTGCCAGGATTCTGAATGAATCAATGACTTGCTCGGCAGTGTCGGTGTCGGTGCTTTCGCGGGTCATGAAATCGAGGAAAGCATCAAAGTGCACATAGCCAGTGTTGTTGGGATCGACAACGGCTAGGATGCGCTGGAAGTCCATATCGCCCTGGCGATCCTTGCCAATTGAATAGCCCAGCGAGACGAGGCATGATTTGAATTCCTCGGGCGTCAGACGGCCGGTGCGATTCTTATCGAAATGATTAAAGCTGGAACGGAACTCGTTCAGCTGCTCCTGGCTAATGCCCTTGGAGTCGCGTGTCAGTATCTGATTCTCAACCTCATTGATGTTGCGATTAATCGAGGTGAGCAACTGCTCCCAGCCGACGCGCAGCGTTTCCATCGTGTAGTTCGTGTAGCGGTTCTCAAAGATCATCGATTCCTGTACGGCCTGATGGATCTTCTCCAGCTCCTCAATGTTTGGCTTATACGCATAGACAGCCTGTTCGTATTCCTTAAGACGATGCAGCTGATCCTCCAGCGAGCCCTGCATGCCCATGCCTATCGCCGTAACGGCATCCATCTGCCTCTCAATCCAGGGACCAACAATGTTGGCCTTCTCGGCAAACTGGCGACGCAGCATCTCGTTATTCTGCTGCTTGCGCAGCTCATTGGCCAGCGTCTGGTCACGCTGTGGCACTAACTGGCGGACATCGCTCCACTTGCGTGTCATATCGTGGGCGGTCAAAGTGGTATAGGGATTCTCCAGGCCACCGGGTATCTGGTGCTGCTTGACAATCGATTCAACTTCACGCACCAGATTCACAATCAGATTGAACTCCTTATCGGCCTCGCCGAGTGTCGCCTTGAATTGATCGTGCGCCTGAATCAGGCCCTGTATCTCCTCCATGGTGTGAACGATGAACATATCAACCAGATCCTCGCGTGTGCCATCTAACCAGTTATTAAATGGCGCCGCACGCTTCGCAAACTCCAAATGCAAGATGTCAATCTTCTCCAGAATGCGCTCGGCCTCATCCAAAGCGGTGCGACGACGCTGAGTCAGTGCACCCAAGCGATCCCATTGATCGCAAATGCGCTGGCAACGTGCATTCACCGACACACAATCGTGGTACTCCAGAGTGCTATGAGATTATAATTGAAAAAAGTAAACAGAACTTTATTAGTCTTGACTAGAAAATGAATCTATAAATGCTGATCGTAAGTGAAGTGAATAATGAAATATTGTGATCCTCTTGAATCCTGACTTAATGGTGAATTTGTGATGATCATGCTCATGAAACTGAGTGTGAAAAGAAACTAAGGAATTGATGGACTATTTTATGAACTAATAATCAATAATGATCAGGAAAGCTTCAGCGATTTAAATTAAAATCATGTGTCGTCTGTCATAATCACGATCATAATTGAATATGAAGTGAATGACCAGTAAAAGGCTGAAATGTAAATGAATAAAAAATAAATAAAAATGCGATCTCTAAATACATGATCATCCATGCTGATCACGATCATTAAAGAGACTAAACTTCAATTAAAATAGAAACTAAAGAGTTTTAAGATCCTAAATGATCATCATTTGATTATGTATGAGAAATGAGCGTTAAATTTGTAATATGACACATGAATATTTAGAAAAATTATTCAAAATCTATAAAGATCATACAACCTAACCTCACACTTTGTATTGTTGCATCAAGGCAAGCATTAGTAATAAATAATAATGGAATATACAATTGATAGATTTATCTATTTATATATTAAAAAAAAAGGCTCAACTTACTTGAGCTCCTGGGCAATGGCGGCAATTTGTTCGACGCGATCCTGATGGGCGGCCAGATCAGACTCAAAGGCTTCGTGCTTCTTCTTGAGGGCCTTCAGTTCGTTAAGCTTGCATTGACGGAAGTCCTGAGATTGCAGCATCTCCTCCTTGCCACGTGTCCAGTCCTCATGAGCATCGGCCTTAAATTGAAATTAATTAAATTACATTCTTTTAATTGATGATAAATAATTGGACTTACCTTATGCTTGAACTTCTGGGCCAAATGTTCGAGACGCTCCAGGCGCATTGTCTCAGCCAGCAGCCATTCCTCGAATGCCTTCTCGGCAAGCTCTAGGCCCTTCCAGGAATTTGAGATGTCAGAGACGGTCTTGCCCTCGGTGGGCAAATAGGCTGGACGGTTGGACAGACGCAATTTTGTCTGCAGCGTATTAAAATTAGTTTCGAGTTTTGCTTTCTGCTCAACACGTGGCGGCTTGTGCTTGCGACGGTACGTGCGGTACTCCTCGAGCTTCTTCTGTACTCCAGCCAGAGAGTTGTCCGCTTGGCGAGAGTTGAGCCAAGGCATGGTGCGACGAATCCATTCCAGCAGCTAATCAGATATATATATAGGATGTGGAGGGAATGTTAGAGTAAGTAATTATGAATTGTAAAACAGAGAGAGATTAATAGTTTCTGAATTCGACGATAGAACATTCGAGCGAGTAAAATTACTCGTTAGTTATTGAGAATTGCAAGTGAACGAGTAAGATTACTCGATGCTTTTTGAGAATTTCAAGAGATCGCGTGCACATTTGGGAGAGTAAAATTACTCGTTACTTTTTGTGAATTGCAAGTGAACGAGTACACGTTTGAGCGAATAAAATTACTCGTTAGTTTTAGTAAATTCGAAGTGAATGAGTGCACGTTTAAATGATAAAAATTACTTAACACTTTTTGTGAATTTTAAGTGCACGTTTAAGCGAGTTATATTACTCGTTACGTAATTTGAATTCGAAGTGAATGAGTACAAGCTTGAGCGAGTAAAATTATTTGTTACATTTTCTGAATTTCAAGTGAACGAGAGATTATTTAGGCGAGCAAAATTACTCGTTACTTGTTGTGAAATATATTTATAACAGTTTGTGAATTCTAAGTAAACGAGTGAACATTCAAGCAGGTAATATTTTATTCGTTAACAGTTTGTGAATTCCAAATTAAAAGGACAATTAGAACGAGAAAAATTACTCGATACTCATTTTGAGTTTCAACTGAAATAACTAGTTAAAAGCTCGTAAATTCCATATAAATGAAAAAACAAATGAGTATTTACTCACTCGCTTTTTACGCTTTTTAAATTCAAAAAGAACAAGATTAAAGCGTGTTATATTTTACTCGCTTATGTTTGTAAATGAAAAATAAATGTTATTAAATATTTATAGAATTTTTTTGAATACTTACATCGCTGGCCAGACGTTCGTACTCCTCCATGAGACGCTCATTCTCCTGGTTAACCTTGAGCACCTTGCAAATACGGTTTGCCGCCGTTTCCGCCTGCCGATTGTGAAGTTTAGAATCACGTTAGAAATACATTTAACTCGCCAGCCAATCACTCTGAGTGTAAGATCAGAAAATCAAACTCAGATTTTGGATAGCAAACAAAAAATGACGAACGAACAGCAAAAAAAAAAGAAGAAAATTTAACACACAAACTGAAACTGCACAAAAAATCTAAGCAAAAAAAAAAAATAAAAAAAGAGTATATCCAATTCGCATTAGTTGTGGTTTGTTTGACAAAAGCCCAAACGAAACTCAAGCAGGCAGGCGCAAGCAGCGTTCCATGAAGCTCTCATTAGAATTTTGGATGATTTTTATTTTGTTGCGAATCACATTTCCAGGAATAACGCAAAATCCTTTTTTTTCTTTTCTTTTTTTTTTGTGTAATTGGAAAGTGTGTGTGTCTGTGGTGTATAAAGTGTTTATGGAATGTGAATAGTTCTTGAAATGGACATAAAAATTTCAATAACAAATTTGCGCACCTTTAAAAATAGCGAACCTATGCGCGATAGTTTAACTGTCACCAACATATTTCAGCGTTTTCTAAAATTACTCTTTGTTATTATTCTTTTTTTTTTGAATTACGAAAAAATGGATTTTTATAAATTTAGTTTATTATTGAGGATGACATTGTTGGCAATGATTTGATTTTGTAAACAAAATTCTATAAAAAATGGGATAGCTGAAATTGGGTTAGAATATATATAATCAGCACACCCCCCAAAAAAAATGATAGATGTTTATAGAAAGTAAATTTGTATAGAAAAAATCAGCACATATAAATCCCCAAAAGAGAGAAGCTTATAGAGAAGTTTATAAAAATTTAAATTGAATTAATGAATATGCTCTGAATGTTCGAAATTTTCAATCAAAAATATTAAAATTAATTCATATATTCTAAATTTACCTAAAGTTAGGAAAGTTAGCAATTCAGTTTACCGCCCAAAAGAAAAGTTTTTAGAAAATATCTTTTAAATAAGTTTAGAAAGAAAAAAAAACAGATAAAATCAAAAAGAATCTATACAAAAATCGGAATTCTTTCAAGGGATAAGAGTATATTGTGGATCTTAAATGGGAATGTGCGTATTAACAGACCTTTTGGGCGCCACTAAAACAGTGATAATACGATGATACATAGGTCATGACCGCTCTTTCATCGGGTAATGCAGTATTTTGCAAATCTTTATGAACGGAACGAAACGAAACGAACGGGAACGGAACGGTGATATCGTGATCGTGGTGAACATGGTGGTGGTGTTGTTGTAGTTGTTGTTGTTTTTTGTTGTTATCGATTTTGTATTATTTATATATTTGTTGGGAATTTGTAGTAGTAGTAGTAGTTGTTGTTGTTGTTGTAGTTGTAGCAATAGCGATTGTTGTTGTTGTTGTTGTTGTTAATGGCGTTGTTTTTTTTTTTTGATGAGGCGAGGCGAGCGCATTCGCAAGAAGTCGAGAATTTCAGAGAGCGAGCGAGCGAGCGAGAGAGAAAGAGAGAGAGAAAAAGAAAAAAAAAGCAACAAAACATACAAAAATTCAATTATTTATCGGTTAGTCTTCGGGCAAGGCAATATTAACAATTAGCAAACCACTCAATATACGATCAAATATACATATACATCTATTTTTTTTTTTCTCAATATCTGAATATACAGTAAAAACTCTTCTTTACTCGAGATTCCTTTAAGTTTCGTTTTCAATTTCACGTTTTCAATTCACAATATTTTTTGTAGGCGCAGCCAACTTAATGCAGCTAAGAAACTAATTGGTGTTGCCAGATAGCTCAAAAAAACTTACGAAAAAATATCTACACAATTAAAATAAAAAAAAAATTGTAAGATATTATAAATAATATTATTGTAGTTTTCATAAACTACCCAAGTTTTAATCATTTAATTTTTGCTTTAATAAATTTATAGAAACTGGAAATATATTTATTTCCCTATTGATTTAACAGCTAAGCAATAAATTGACTCTGTCTTTAATTGATATTAAATGTATACAAAACACAAACTATTTCAACTAGAAATTTACTTACATATTCCAAAATATGATATGCTAACTTTAAAAATATAATCCCCATTTAACTATGTAAATTATTTGAAAGTTTTATCAGTTTTCACTGTACATGTAGAATACCATAAGCATATAGATATATATAGGTAGCATTATATCATATATTGAGTGCGTTAGTAGCTTAACATTCATAACTTAAAACATGCCTAGATTAGCGCACAAGCACTTGAACTCAAAGCACGCTCTATATAAAATTTTAAAAAAATTGTCATTGAGAATTGCATTCTCATTTTTGCAGACGTAAGCATGGTTTGAGTTCGTTGTGCTGCATACTTATATATAAAGTACATGAATTGAACATAAATTTAACATAAACAAGGTAAAACGTCTGATAAGGTCAAATGCAATTAATTTTAATTCGTATTCGTATTCGGATAAAGTGCAACACATGCAGCAGCAGATGGGTGAAGAACAAACAAGGGAGAGCGCCAGCGTATGTGAGAGAGACAGAGAGTTTGAGAGAGCGTACGTGAGCTTTCACACAGTTGGAATACACGTATGCGTGCAGTGTATTGCTGTGTAGCTGCAGAAGCTGTGAAAGCTTTTAAAGCTCACCAATACTAATGCACGCGTGTACACACCAACTCTCTTGTATTAGTAGGGAGTTTGTTAATTTATGGCTTGTTTATAGCACGAGCAGAGTTTTTGGAATAATTTCTTTGTGGCATTAAGCAAACTTTATATATGTACATACACACATATGTATATACAGATATATGTATATGAATTAGCAGCGAGAGCGCAGAGCTGTAAGCTGCATATCCGAATTGAGGCATGTATATAAAAACACACACACACACACAATAGATAACAAGTAACAATATATAAAAAGCGATTTGAAGGCTTTTTGGGGTTTGCTTTTTTTTTGCACATTTTCCAAAAAACAAACTGCAATATATAGAACAAGAAATGGAATATATATCATATTTAAGTGTATCGATGTGAAGTTTAGTCACATTGTAATTATTCGGGACGTAGGTGTATTGTCTTGTGGGTTCGGGTACATGCGTCACATTTCCAACCTGTTGGGCTCCCTGGAAGGCGTGATAGTAGCAGGAGACGTACGTCATGATGGCACGTTCATCCGGTTTCGGAGTGTTGATTAAATCTGTTGTTGTTGTTGTTGTTTGGTGTCATTTGATTGTTGTTGTTGTTGTTGTTGTCGGTGCACAAAATTACATTTGCAAGAGAAAATTGAAGCATGAGCATTAATAAAACTATGGAACCTAACCCTAAATAACTTTTGATTAACTTGAAACTATTACTAAAGTATTACTTATTATCTAAAAGACGGTTCTGCTTAAGCAAAATTTAAAGTTCTACATACCATCTGGATCCAACATCCTTGGAATATCAAGATATTTCTCAGCAACATCGAAGGCAGTGTTCAGATTCTCCAATGGATTGTCTTTGGATAGCTTGGCATAATCAATCAGATCTGGACGATGACGATGAATGAGCGCACAGAACGCCAGACCGTCCTAAAGTACATGCGTTATAAAGAAATATTATTAACTAAAACGAAACTATTATTAATTGCATTTCTAACTAACCTTGAAGGACAAATGGAAGTTCTGTACGTTGACGTTCTTATATGGCGCCGTCTTGCGCTGGCACCACAACAGCAGACCCTCCTTGGCAGTCATCTCCTCAACGGAAATATCCTGAATGGCAAAACGCAAGATGATTGTCCAGATCATGCCCAGCGTCATTTTGAGATTGCCATCGACGATCTCCTCAGCGCCAATTGACACCAAATGTACACCCTTCGATGCAATAAAATCCAGCGCCTTATTCACATTGGCAATTTTGTGGAAACGCATCTTGCCGCGATCGGGCTTGGGCAGCGTCTCACCAGAGATCACCTCCAGCAGCAACATCAGCTTGAGGCCATTACGGAAATCCTCCTCGATATTGTCAATGGCGGTACCAGCTTTACGCAAATGACTGTTACACCACGCGGTAAATGTCTATATTGGAAGATAAAGAAATATAGAAATTAGAATTTTAAACATAAGAAAAGTAACAAATATTTTTATAAAGAATTTTTTATATTTTTGTTTTATCCACTACTTATTATAAAGAAATTAAGTTTACAGTCTTTAAGAATATGTTAATAGAAAATTTATTGAAATATATATAAATAAGTTTAAAATTTGTAAATAATTTGTATCTTAATTTCTAACAAAGATTTTGATTTTTAAATTATATATAAAGCACTCTAAATATATATTTAATATTTAATATAAATTATTAATTTTGAATTTCAGCACAAAACATAAAACGATATGATAAATTTTAAGGCAAAGCCAAAAGAAACCTGCATTTTATTTAAAAAACTTAAAATTAATCTAAACAGCAAACTAGTTTTCACTTAAAACTAAACTTAACATGAAAGTCGAAAACTTGAAAATCTTAATAAGAAAGTTACCTTTTACGAATGTTCTGATAGATCAAGTTTTTAGTTTTTCAGGTGGAACTAAGCTTAAGATAAGCCAAAGCTCTACATATACTCTGAACTGTTAAGCCTGATAGCTGGAAAGGAAGCCTTGAATTTTGACAAGCCCCACATAAAATTGCAATTATTTAAAATTGATAAAAGCTACAAGTGTATGAATGAAAAGCTTTTGAGAGCTTGAAACATTCCTGATTAACTTTCAACTAGGGCGAGCTCACAACAGAAAGCTCAGAATAAAGCTCGTCTTGAGCCGGTCTGGGGCTAGGCTGGCCCAGCTGCTGAATGCAATCGCGACCGCGACGTCGACGACGGCGACAGCAGCGGCTGACAGTTGCAGTTATTTTTCATCGAATGGGGACAGACAGCACAGAACAAAGAGAAAACAAGAAAAGACAATGTATATGTATGTAAGTATGTAAGTAAACCAGTTTGTTTTATTTTATACATATGTATGCATACATATACATATCTATATATCGTATATATATTTTTTTTTGCAAACACTTCATTATTTTGGAGCCGCCGTATGCGATTTCGTTTGCTTGTAAATTTACAGCTTTAATATGCATTGTTATTGTTGCGTTGTTTTTGTTGTTGGGCACAAAAGCTTGCGCTCATATGGGAAATAACAACAAAACAATAGCACGCCCACACGCCCACAACATGCAGTTGGAAATAGGCGTGCATATGTATGTGTGTGTTTGTTACAAGAGAGCGGCGCATTCGATCAATGATCGAACATAGTGTGAAAAGGAAAAGGAAAGCGCTCGATATATTATTGATATCGATATGCATAACAATAGAACTACCGCTATGTATAAACGCAGGGATGTTCATTTAATTCTCTGGGAAAAAGAAAAATCAAATGTAAAAGTATATTAGAAAGAAGATGCAAGAATGGGAACAAGCCGGCTTGTTTTATATTGGCCATTTAGCAGCTTACAGTTACGTGCGTGCGTGAGACAATGGGACAGTCAGTCAGTCGCCATGCAGCTATCAAACTTAAGTTGAATTGAATGCTGTTATTGCTGTTGATGTTGCTGCTGCTGCTGCTGTAAGACGAGCTTAGAAGAGTAAACGGCAAACCGGGCAGCTAAAGAACAAGAAATGCAACTGTTAATGCAAATCGGTGTTAGTCTGACTGCTTGTCTTTGTATAGGTGCGCGCGCCCGTGTGTGTGTGTGTGTGTGTGTGTGTGTGTGTGTGACAATCAAAACGGTCGCTGGGGACAGATTACCTCTGCATTACATTACCCACACACAAACAATAACATGTTCAACTAGGCCAGCCAGCAGCAGCAGTGGAAAGAGAGCAACAATATACATACATGCAGAGCATATGTACATACATACAAATGCATAATGTGCATACGCTGAGCATTAAAAGATTACGTTCACAAAGTTTTATGTTGCCTTAAATAATAAAAATTATTATAAAGCACATTTGGGCAAATGTAAGAAACTGGGAAAATTGAAGAAAATATAATATAAGAAACTAAAAGCTGAAGAAAATGTAATATACAAAATGTTGCATAAACTTATGTTATTTCTTGCTGATATATTTTATAGGCTTCTCAATTTTACTATATTACCTTAAAATAATGATTATTTTAACGTAAACAAAAATAAAATCATTTTCTAAGAAAAACCTTATGAAAGAAGCAACTATATCAATTTAATCCTTAAAGGATTATTTATGCATATCTCAAATGACTTTTTAACTATATATATAAAACTGTTCAACCTGACTGACTGATTTTTACTATATTTTTTTTATTTATTTTTTTTTGATAGTATGATCTACTATATATGCAAGTTTAAAAGTTTTTTTTTAATATATTTATAACATAAAATTTCCATTTTAATATAAAAATAATAAATGATTATATTTCAGTTTTTCATATAAATTATAAACTTATTTATCTTGTCGGATCATATATTGCATTGAAATGCATGACATAGATTTTCTTGTTGACTTTAAATAGTTATACAACACACACATTTCTAACTAATTAACATAATTTCTAACTAATTTATTTGTTATTCAATATGATATTAGGTAATTAATTTCTTGTCTGTTATTATTTATACGAACAAAAAAAAATTGTGGTGACATGAGTAGAAACAAGAATGTTCTGAAAGCATTTTGAAATCTTTCAAAACCCGAAATTAAGAAGAAAATATTAACATATATAAAGTTTTTTTCTTTTCAACAATAATTTACATATTGTAATCATAATTATGCATAGAATTATTTCGAAGAAACACGTTTGCTTTTAATAGGGCTACTCTATGCAGCTTGCAATGTTAATGATTTTCTGTGCGTTAACTTTTATTGCTGGCTGTGTTTTTTTCCTTCTATATATAGAGAAAAAGGAGTGTAGAAAGAAGGGGGGAGGCTGGTGGCTCTGTTATCTGCAGTTTCAGTGCGTTGCCAAACGAGTCGCTGGCGCTTACCGCTAGTTAGGCCGTGTTAGCCCCGTCAGACTAGCGCATGGCCAACTCTAACAACATGGTTAAGTGGTGTTATGCTGCTGCTCTGCCGTTTGCCTGCCGCATTCCGCCGTCAACCCGTTTCCGTGTTGCAGCGGCAGCCAAAGCTGCGCTTAGCGCAGCAGTTACCGTTAGCGGGCAGCGACAGCGGCAGCGGCAGCCTTGTGTTGCCTAGTTCTAAATGATCTCTTTTTGGCGCTGCTGCTGCGGCGATTGAGCAATCGTTGCGAGCATACACACACACACACTCACAGTGATGAGTGCGCACGCGCCAAAAGCTACATAGAAAAAGAAAGAAGCAGCAGCATCAACAACAACAAAAGTAAAACAGTTGCCGGAGCTTTTTCTCAACAAAAAAAAAAAAAAACAAAAAGCAAAAAGCTCTAATTTGCCACTCGCGCACTCGCTCTCGCACACACCATTTTTAGCTGAATGTAATTTGAGCGGCCTCATAGCATGGACTCATTCGCACACAAAACCAAAGCGTACCAAAGGCAAACAAACACACAGACAAAACAAAACCCGACAAACGTAATAAGGTGAAGAAGGTGAAGAGCAAAGAGTGTTGTTGCTCTCGTCAATTAAATGCAAAAAAAAAAAACTAACCAAAAATCTATATGCAAATACCGATAAGTAGCTGTCAATAAAAAAAATTGTCGCAAACAATTTTTTTGTTTTTGTTTTAGTTGAACTCATTGTATATGGGGGCTATCCTGCCAGCTGGCAAATGTCTAACACCTGAGGCACATACATACATACATATATATTGCAATGTTGATGACGCATAGACTATTGAATCACACACACACACACATACACAGAGCTACAGTTGTATGTGTAAAGCGGGAGAGAGTGTAAGCAAAAGATTCATCGACAATACAAAACCGCCTACGCCCACTACTTTGCCCCCCCACCACCTGCACACAGCTGCCCACACCCCTCCCCCAGCCTGCGTACCTAACACCCCTTGACCATCTACCACCCACCCAGCCAGGCAGCCAGCTTGTTCACACACTCATCAGCCTGCCATTTTGGCCAATGTAAACACATCAAAAAAAAAAATAAAAACAATTTTGTTGCTTTCATTATTTTCAACTGCTGCGCGTCTTTTATAATGACGAGACGAAAACACAAAATTCTGTTTTGTGCGGTAATTTACGATTACGAAATTTATATATAGATCAACTACCAGATGATATATATACATGCACATATATATATATATATAAATATATATAGATAGATATGTATGCCGTCTCGCTGTGTGTGTCAAGCTCAAATCAAATTGTTTTAATTTATTTTTTTTATTATTATATATTCAAGATCTAACTGTAATTAGTCATTGCAATCCGTATTTTTATTTTTTTTGTAAATTTTAATATTTTCGACAGCATTTTATACTATATTGAAATATGCTGTTCATATATAATTTGTCATTGCAATAATATTTTAATTTCTTTTTTTCTTATTGCACTTTTTCCGAAAATATTTTCTATTTTTAATATTAAATTGCTTGGTGCGCCCGCGCCCCCTCTGCCGGCCTCTGAGCACAGCGTGTCAAAATCACAACCTTGCACTAAATTTTCGAAAATTTTCTAATTTTTTTTTTTTGTGTTTTTTAGAGCATTATGTATATAAATATCTAAAATATTTGAATATTTGCATAGCTTTTGAAGCTATATAGACGGTTCATTTTAATTGTTTTGTATTTTGATTGATTTTTCTAGAATAAACAATGTGTATTTAATGAAAACAATTTATTTTTGATGCGCTTCATTTGAGTGTAAAAACAGACCCTAAATAACAAAAAACAAAAAACAGTTGCCAATTTGGTAATTGAATAAACTGATGAGACATTGTTATTTAATTAGAAATTTCATTTTGATTTAAATTGGGTTTTTTAGAAGATTTCTCATCGTAAAAAACATAACGCCATAAAGTAGTTGTAATTAGCTATAGATACAGTTTCTATCAGTTAAAAATGTAAAGAAAACTATCTGTAGTACTTCTATACTATACTATATTGAGTCATATCTAACCAATGTATCTATATATCTATCTATCTATCGATTGAGCAACTATTTAGACAGTGGCAGCTTGTTATTGTTGTTGTCGCTTCCGTTAAAAAAAAAAAAATTAAAAAAAAAAATAGAAATAGAAACAGAAACAGAACAAACAGCAGATAGACAAACAAATACAGAAAGAAAAAAAAACTATAGAACAGAGGAGTGGTAAGGTAGAAACTGAATGGAACATTATGTAGTATAACCTTCAGTGGGTTGAGAAAAAATAAATAAATGGGGGCTGTACCTTGTTGATAGAGCGAACATGGCCTTAACTTTGCTTGTTGACAAACTTTTTAGTAAATTTGAAGCAACACACACAATCAGTCAGAAATTGGCTTTTTCCAGTGATAAATGATTGTGGCAAAAATTAAAAAAAAAAACACTAAAAAAAACGATTCTACGACAACAACAACAACAACAACAATAATATTACTTATTTTTGTACACAACATATTTCAAACATTTTGAAGCAAAAAGAACCATGAAACGAATCTATTTTTAAAATGCGCGCTGAGCTTTTTTGACTCGACGCGCGCACAAATATTGAAACATAATCGAAGAAATATACATATATATATATATATATATATATATATACATATATTATATATGTCTAATATATATATATGCTATGTATATATACATAAATGTCAGCTATATCTATATGTATTTATACATACATAAATCTTTATCTATTTTAATATGCGCATTTTCTTTAGATTTCATAGATTTTTCTATATTATTTTAAAGCGTTTACTATTTTTTGATAGTTCTATAGTTATCTATATTAATTAAACCCTTAAAAATCTGTTTTATATGCTTTGCTTAGTAAGTTTTAAAATATTTATCTTCATTTATCATCATAAAATATAGAAAAATAACTATTCTATAACTTAGTTAGTTTTTTAGTTTACTTTAGATAATTCTCTAAATATATATGTGTATTTATCCGTTTTATAAATATGCTCTATAATCATTAATTTTTTTATCTTATCTTATTTTATTAAAATAAATTTAAATAAAAATATTTTCATATAATATTTTGCATAAATTATGTATTCTTTTTGGGGAAGAATTCTCATTTGAGTTAGCCTGATTGTTCAAAAGTTCTCTAAGCATTTTATCTCCTTTTATTATACACTAAAATTTTTGAAATAGATACATCAATCTAGACTCTAAAACAATTCCGAAAAAGTTACTTTTCATGAATATCGTTTCCGTTTTGACAAAGTTATGGAAATTTCGCTTAATATTTTTCATGAAAAAAAATAAATAAATATAATTTTCCATAATATATTTATGTCTAATATCATTAGAACTTAAATTCAAGCTTCCCATATCATTTTTATCTCTTCTAATCTTATAAATTATCTTAATATTTTGCATGAAAAAAAATTATATAGAATTCTCTATAATATATTTATGTCTAATATTATTAGAACTTAAATTTAAGTTTTCCATATCATTTTTATCTCTTCTAATCTTATAAATTATCTTAATATTTTGCATGAAAAAAAAATTATATAGAATTCTCTATAATATATTTATGTCTAATATCATTAGAACTTAAATTTAAGTTTCTAATACCAGTTTTATCTCCTCTAATCTAATTTTTATTTTATTTTAGTTTTTTGAACTTACCTTCTTCTGTTGCTTCTCCCACGCTGGATCTAGCAATCCCTCGCGTTCCCATTCCTCCTCCTGCTCCATATAGCCATCTCCGTACTCCATGGAGATACCGTTCTCCATCATCATTTTGTGGCTGTTTAGTTAGGATCAGTTGTTGGTGGTGCAGTTGCTGTTTGCTGCTGTCGATTGGGTTGCACTTTATTTTATTATTATTATTATAATAGTGTTTTGATTGTATATATATTATTATTTTTATTATTATAATTCTCTTTTTTGACAGTTGTTGCCAGTTGCAGTTGCTGGTTGTATGTGTGTGTGTGTGTGTGTGTATTTTTATTGGAGTCTATTTCAGTTTTTTTTCCAACTTTTAATAGACCTTTGATTGATTTAAAAATTTTTTTATTCGATTTCGTGCGTGTTTCGTTGTGGTTTTTGGTTCACGTTTTTTTTTTCAAAGTTTCAGTTCGTTAGACATAAATATGTTGAGAAAGAAAACTATTTCAACTTAAAAAAAAAAACAACAAAATAATGATGATCCTTAAAATTTAATCTGTAAAATGTCCGAGAAAGAGAGAGAGAGAGAAAGAGAGTTGAAGCTTGATAAGAAGAAACGGAAACGGAAATGGGCAGACGAACAACAAATTTAGAAACAAAAAAAAAGCTCACACAAAGTTTCGAATTGAATGCAAATAATACAGGTGGTTGGAATTTGGATTTCTTGGCTTTTTCGATTTCGAGTTTTTACAATTTACAATTTCCGATTTTTGAACTCGATAAAAATACCAAAAATAAATATTATATATATGTATTTTATATAAAGAAATAGCGCAAAAAGTAATACAAAAAAAAAATTGTTGTATAACACGATAATTTGCTGCTTAATTATTTTGTGCACATTTCGCTCGTTTCATTCCCAATTCATTTCGTTTCATTCCGTTTCGTTCCGAATATTTTTTTCGTATTGGTATCGTTTTAAAAATAGTGTTTTTAAAAAATTTTATTTTCGGCGTCAACGTCAACGTGTGTCGGTGTACCGTTGAGGGCGCAGGGAGGCAGACATAGGGGAATTTCGGGTTGGTTTCGATTGTGTGTGGATTGTGGATGTAGTACATACATATTTGAAATAATTTTTTTTTTTTTTTTTTTTTTGAAAAAAATGTTCGCTTGTTCACACACACACACACACACATACACATACGCATACACATACATAACTTATGTGTGTATGTAGGTATATATAGTAAAGTTTTGCAGACTTTTTTCGATTTTTTTTTTTTGATTTAGATTCAGATTTAGAGTACGAATACGAATGTTCTATATTTTTATGTATATATGGCGTATATATATTTGTATATGTGTAGTATATATAAAGCATATATATATATGCATATATATATATATATATGTGCTATATAATTGGTTTCGTTTCAATTTGAACACAGATTTTATTTTAGCCAATTTCATAGTCGTATATATACACAGCTGTATAATATATATAAATATATATATATATATATATGTTATATATATCCAAATATATATTTATATATACATATCCAACTCACGCACATACACACACACGCACACACACACACATATATATATATCAACACATTCGTAATTCGTACGTTGGAAAAAGCTTTTTTATATATTTTTTTTTAGCTATGTATATTTTTATATGTATTTAATTTAAAAAAAATTTTTTTTTAGTTTTTTTCATTTTCTGTGTTTTTCTTTTCGATTTTTTTCTTTTTTGAGTGTTGTATACCAAAATAAAGCAAATAAAAAAAATTGTAAAAAAAATATTTTAGGTTTTTTTTTTTATTGAAAAAAAAGAAAAAAATATTATTATGAACCAACAACAACAACAAAAACAACAAAACAATATGTGGATATACAATTGGTGGAAATATCTACGTTTGTCGCTTGCAAAGAGAAAGACCCGCTCGCGTTGATAGCCAACTCAAAACTGATGTCGCGACAGCAAAAACTGAATATCGTACGTATGCGACGACCCAGAAGTGGCAGCAGCCGCCAGCAGCAGCAGCAAGCAGCCCGTTGAAGAAAACTGTGCAGCAGCCGTCGTCGCAGCAGCAGCGCAACAACAACAACAAATGCACGACCACGACGATCGCCTCTCGTCTTCGTCACAACATACACACACACACGAAGATATACCGAGTGAGCGAGCGTACAAGCACACACACACACACACACATGCATACAGTGGGAGTGGGTGGCAGCAAAAGGCAAAAGAAGAAAGTATGAATTCGACCAAGAAACATACAATTTGTTGTTGTTGCTGAATGATGCTGTGTATGCATGTGGCTAAGTGTGTGTATGTGTGTGTCTTTGGTATGCCAAGAGACTCGATAATTATCGATATGTACGAATGCAAGCGTACGTACAACAGGTAGAAGCTGTTAGCAAAAGCCGTTAGCTTTGGCAAATGCAATAGCAAAAAAAAAAGAAGAAAAGAAACATTAAAAGCGCAGCAAAATAAAATGAGACACCCTGTGTGAGTGTGTGTGTGTGTGTGTGCAGCAACAACTTGTTGTTTGTTGCAGCTGCTGTGGTCGCTGCTGCTTGCTGCTGATGGTCAAAGCGTGCGTCTCGACAGTTTTGACTCTGTCCGTCTTTCAGTCTGTCTGTCAGTTCGGGGTCGTACTGTCGCATCATACGCCCACGCATAGTTACAAAAATAGCAAATGGTTAATTTCGCTTCGAAAACTCTTTTCCAATACACACACATACGCATACAAAAAAGGGGTGGGCGTCGGGGGATAGAAGCAGCACATGATTTTATTGGCATGCCACTTGGTTTTTCCGTGCAAAACTAAAGCATATTGAACATTTGTATGTACATATACTATATATACATATATGTATATATACTATATATATATATAGACAGTTTATTTATGAAATTGATTAAATATTTTATAGCGCTGCCGCAAATCTAAATTCAAATCTAACGAACTATGTTCTCTACATATACACACACACATGCACATACATATTTACGCGTGCTTGCGCTTTAGTATTTGTGAGCTTACTTATTGCGCTCGCCAAAGGACTACAACAGCTGAGTAAAAGCTGTCTCTCGCTCTCTCTTCTTCGCTTGATCTCCAGACCGTTATTCGAATTGCTTAGATAAAGAACAAGAAGAAGAAGCAACAGCATCATCAATACCAGAGGCAGGGTATTACGTGGTCGCAATAATGCTGCCGCCCCAGTATTAAGAAGAAGATCGAAATCATTTATTTTTGGCACATAATGTGCGTCGTCAGCGGCAATTTTTGTACTTTTTGTCGAAAACAATATCTATTTTTAAAACGTATTTTGTGCGTTAATACCATATTTCTGAAAATATGTATTTAAACGCAAAACATACATAAATTTAATAAAAATAAAAAAAAAATTGAAAGAAAAATGCCTTCCACAAATATTATCTACATTTGTATATAAATATATAGATAGTACTACAGCAAAGAAACGCAGGCAATTTTTTGGCTAAAACGAAGAAGCTACTTAGTAGAACCATCAAGTTGAAGCAGCGGGCTCCCAAGTTTCGTGGGTGGCATACACCGTTGCAAACAAGTACAGTAAACCCAAATTTATTATACCTAACATTTTTAAAGAAAACCTAAATTTATTTATTTTTTTTTTTTTGGTATTTTTTAAAGAAAATTTTAAATAATTGTGATTCTTTACTTGAAGACAACTTAAATTAAAATAAAAAATTTTCATAATTTTCTTCAACACAAAGTGTGTAAGAAGTGAAATGGATTTTGTTTTTCAAATATTTTTTGAATTGAATAAAAATACGCAAACAAAAAAGAGAAAAAGAATTTTCTTTAAATATTTTAATAAAGGTATTTTTTTCAAATAATTTTATGAAGTAAATAAAAATAAGCGAAAAAGTAAAAAAGGATTTTCTTTAAATATTCAAATATTTTTATGAAGTAAATAAAAAAAAAGCTAAAAATAAAAAAGGATTTTCTTCAAATATTTTAATAAATACAATAGATATTACATAGTGGGAAAATTCGAACGAAATTCTTTTAAAACTTTTATGACATTTTCATGCTTAATTATATCAAATTTTTACACTATTGATTTTAATTATTTTAAACATATAAATGTTTTATTTATCTTGAAATTAGTGTAAATTTGATTCACATGGAGAATTCGAATAAAATTCATATATCAACTAATTCATTGATCAACTATATTTTAGTTTTTTCTTTAAACTTTTCTATTTCCTATTTATATTGAGTATTAAAATTAATACTGTATTTTTTTAGTAAAAGTCTCAAATAACAACTATCTTTAGCTATATTTATGTGTATGTTCTTAATACAAATAATATATGAATAACCATATGTATTTTTAATTATAATCAACAAAATTGTAAACACTGTAAAAATTGGGATAAATTTTAATAAAAAAAATTTTTAACTAAATTTAATCCTTCCATAAAATTTCAGAAAAAGTTTTAGTACTAAAAACTTCAATTAAAAAGTGAAATATTTTATTTTTCAAATACTTTAATATTTATATTATTTAGTATTTTAATACCACTGAAAAAATAAAAATTGATTGATTTTTTCTTTCATGCCCATGTTGACTATGCGAGAGCGTTCACTGTACTTGAATATATATATATATATATATATATATATATAAATATTTATTTCCAAACATTATGGTGTCCCCAGTTCCGTTCAGTTTTGGGATTTGGACAAGGACGAATTCAAGGCAAGAAATATTGAAAAATCAAAGAAAAACAACAACAATTCGCACACATATATAATATATATATGCACATGAGTATATATATATAAATATATGTATATATATATTTAATTTTTTTTTTAATATATTATATTATAATTTGCATGTATTTTATAACTTGTGGGTACAATTATTTTAAGAAATAATTACAATTTGTTTATTATATATATTTTATTTATATATATATATGTATAGATTTATGTAAGTATGTACATATGTATGTATGTATGCAACAGCTAAATATATATACATACACATAACTATATTTTGGGTGTTTTTTTCTTGTTTTTTTTTTGTTTTTTATTTAATATTATAATTATTTTTATCGTTTAAAATAAACGCAGAGTTGATCTCTTTTGTCAGCTTAAGGAAAACATTTTCTAGTTTGCAATTATAAAAAAAATAATTATTTAAAAAAAAAATATTACATATTTATAATGTAAGTTATTAATAATAATCATATTAAATATTCATCGTTACAAATTAAAAAAAAATATTACGAGAGTTAGGGAGGAGAAATGCAAACAAACTCAATCACAATGAAACAATTAATCGATCCCGATTCCGATTCCGATCCCGATCCAATCGATTATCGATCATTTCTCATAACATAACATTTCTAATATCGATCGCATTTCGCATTTTCATTCAGTTCTCAGACCAGGCGGTGGCTGCGATTCCAACTGTTCGATAAATAGCTCCTCCAGCGGCCGATCACTGATGATGCGAAAGAAGAATAAATGATCGAGACATTTGAGACTGATCGAACGCAATGCGGGCAAGCGTAATAATAGCTGAGCAAATCTGCCATCATCACCGGGATGCTCCTGACGGCAGTGTTCATCCAGGCAGGCATAGACCTTCTCCCGGCACAATTCAATATCGGCACGATTCTTAATGCCGCGTATATCCGGATTGTATAATATTATTGCCTTTAGGCACGACAGTTCACGTCTATCCAGATTTAAACGTTTCATCTTAACGCTCAACTCCGATAAGATGCGATCAAAGATGGCATGTACGCCCGCTTTGATCGCACTATTGCGATGATACGAAAATGTTTGACTGAGAAATAGCTGCTGGGGCTGCATGACGGGCGAGCGACGCTCGAAGGCGCTATCATGCCCCAGGCCGGACAGGGCATCGTCCAGTGAGCCGATGCTGCACCATGCCACATTCGCTATAAGCAGCTCATTCCAGGCGGCCTTCAGCAGTATGACCTGATCGTCAAGTGGCAGTTGGGCAAAATGTGGCATGAGACGTGCATATTCAACCATTTGATACAATTGCTTGTTTACCACTTGACATAGCGCCGAAACGGCGCCTTTATAATCCGGCTGAACTGTGGAATTGGGACCAACCCGTAGAAATGACAGTGCACTGTCGCCGCTATGCGCCTCCGCACGCTGTTCGGCATCGAGGAGACGCTCAATGGTGAAATCGCGGGATACGCTATTGGGTATAAAATCATCGCCCGAGCCAATGATGCCGCCGCCGCTGCCAGAGCCAGAGATGCCGCCACCGCCACCACCAGAGCCACTGCCAGTGCCACCGCCAGAGCCACCACCACCGCCACCAGCGCCAGCGCTCAAACGTCCAGCGCCTGTGCGTGCACCACGTTGTCGTTCCTCCTGCACTGCCTCACGCTTCATGCCGCATGACAAGCACTTTTGATAGCGGCAATATTGGCAACGATTACGCTGTCGCTTATCAATAATACAATTGCGATTCTCGCGACACGCATAGGTGAGATCTTTGCGCACAGTCCGCTTAAAGAAGCCCTTGCAGCCCTCACAGCTATAGACGCCATAATGTTTGCCACTTGCCCGATCGCCGCATATCGAGCATAAATGCTTTGAGCCGCTTAATGGATGATTTGGCGGATATTGTTGTTGTTGCTGCTGCTGCTGTTGTTGCTGTTGTTGTCCTCCTGACGCCTGCGCCATTTGATTTGGATTATTATTATTATTATTTCCAGCTGTTGGCAGCACATTTACCATATTCATGGCCTGCAAAAATGGTCCAGGACTTTCGGCCTTTGGCGAGAAGCTGCTATTGTTGCTATCATTTAGTTGGGATATATCTGGTTTGACCTCCTCCTTTATTTGACCCAAACGAAATCCGGCATCCTGATCGCAATTGTCCATCTCTTTATATTTATTATTATTGCTGCTTGTTGACTGTGTGGCTCTGTGTGTGTGTGTGTGTGTAGTATCTATGTGTATTGCTGCCGCTGCCGACTTTCCCCTCCACCTGCAGTTTCACTTTGTCGTCGACAGGAACGCCACCGTGTCTCTGTTTTTATGTTGAATGCTGCATTAATTGCAGTTTATTGCATTTACATAACTTTACGTTTAGTTTTGGCTGTTTGTTGCTGCTGACTTTATTGGGCATCCACAACAAATTCTTATTTGCGCTTTTTCAGCACACACACAACAAAAAATTTGATGTAGTCTTGAATATTTGACTAATGATTAAATGCTTTTCGCGTCGACATTTTTTTTCTCAACAAAGGCGAAATTCACCACTGCAAGTTCAATTCACCAGCAGCCAGTGTTGTCCAGCGCATGCAAAAACTGTGGCGGCTATTTTATGCCAACAATCATTTTGCTGCTGTTCGCAAATCACACATACACACAAATTAAATAAAAGCAAAATCAATTGGTAATTGTTTTTTTTGTTGTTGTGCATTGTGTTTGTCAAATGCTAATTAAATATGCGTGCTCTGCATTTTTGCGTGTGCAACAACCCTGTATTGTGCAGACCACCACCAAATAAGAGATGTCTGGCTCTGTTCACAATTAGCTCAAGTTCATAAATGAATTTAAGCACTGCACCGAGAAAATTTAATATTTACTAACATTATTCAATTAAAAACCTCAATTTATAAATTTATATTAACACATTTGAAAGCTGCACTTAAAAATTTCTTAATCAAACACAAGGTGTTTAAAATATTTTCATAATTAAGAACCTTCTTTAATCAAATTTCCTAGTAGGAAAATATTTTTATTTTTAAATAAACATATTTGTTTATATATATTATATTTTTTTATTTAATGGCTTGTTATGTTTTTCATTTTTTATTTGATTTAAGGCACTTAATAGCTGAGCCTTTCCTTTAAATTATCGATTTAGTTCATCAGACGAAATGAACATGAACTTATTCATCGAATTGAGCCAACTCTGTACCAAATGAGTACTCACCACAAACACACAAGACAACTCTGCGTCTGTCGCAATACAATTTTTGTTGTACTTGCAAATGCAGACACATAAACACACACACACATACACTAGCGCGCTGAGGCAGACGCAAAACACACACAGACAGCATCGACCCTCCTTGCAATTATGTACGGCATATGCAAAAAAAAAAAAAATACAACTAAACATACATGCACACATACATGTTTACATATGGACAAAGCGCCAATTCCCCGGCTCCGGCCTCGGCCTCAATAATCGACAAGGCAACAAACCAACAACAAACAATAAATCCCGCGTATACGCAAATTCAATACACTTTTTCTTTTTTTTTTACACAATGTCAACAGCAAACAAATAATTGAGTTCACATCCAAAAACCAAAGTCGTATTAATATCAATTGTATTATAAGATGAATGCTGAATGCACAATGCAACTTACTTGCATGCGCACTTGTTTGATTTCACACAAATCCGACGCTCCGGTTGTTTAACAATTGTTGCACTATCCTTAAGCATACACATACAACCACACACACAAATTAACAGATTGATGGTAAAAAAAAAACAATTGAAAGATGCGTTTATTTGTAATTATTTTTACCGAACTGATCTGCCGTCGAATTCAAACGCAATGCAAACAAAAAATACTTAAATATACCAAAAAGCACTAAATTTGCCTGCTTAAAAATACGATTGTGACAATAAATAATCTATCGATAACTGAATATTGATAAGGCGCCAAAGTGCAGCCATGTGTTAACTTCAATTCAAGGGGAAATTTAAATTTAATTTTAATGCTGCGTTGCAAATGTTACATTTAAACTCATAATTTAGGCCAATTTACAGTGTATAATAATTTCTCGAAATTATTTTTCAAATTATTTAAAAAAATAAATTGTTTAGCGTGTGGATATTTGAAAAAGTTTATACTATGCAATTTAATCTGAACTAATTAACTGAAGTTAGGGCAAATTTCTTGGTCATATCTTCTATGATTTGTTCACACGCTAATCTGAATCGCTTGAATTGTTCCTAAAAAGTCTATTATGCAGCGTTAAATGCAGAATACGGGCATTTAAATACTCTATTTCATCACGAAATAGTTTCGCCTCATATAATAGATTCTCATATTCCGTCGCATCCGCGCTTTGATTGTTGTTTTGCTGACGATTCACTTCCTCATTTGTATTCGTTGATCCACTCTGTGATTGATCCAACTCTTCAAAATTCAAATAGATTTGAGTATAGTCCGGATTTCTATCACGACAAATGGGACATCTTCTTGATCTGCACATAAAAAAAAATATAAAATAACACATGCACACACAATTCAATTGATAATTAATTAATGTTTTTAAAATGACTGCACTTACTCCTCCCACCAACGCTGCAGGCACTGCCAATGGAATACATGGCCACAACTGCCAGCATAGATTTGATCCGCGGCATTATAACACTCGGAACAGATGACACAACTAATTTGAGTTTTACGGCGATTATTAGAGTTAGCTCCTGTTTCATTCATGTCTCTGCTGCCGCAACTGCTGCGACTGCTACTGCTTCGATTGCCACTCATTATAATAATGAGCTTCCAATGCTGCAGCAACAGCAACAGCTGAGTAGTTGTTCATTGCAACGCCTTATCAGCAACATTTGCCACACCCTGCGCTTGCATTTGCCAAATCTCTTCAAATACAATATTAGTACAAGCCGATACGGATAAAATAGACAAAGGGCGAAATTTTGTTCCAAATATGGATGGACAAATAATTCAGGTCAACTGATAGAATCATGACATCTATGATGCTCTGTGGGCGTGTTTCAAATTGTAACTGTTACTGCTGCTCTCCCACTCAAGATGATAACCAGGGAAAGATTAGCATGTTTATAGTTTGATTAAAAGTATTGTAAGTATGTAAATATTGAGATTTTACTGGGCACATACAAAAAGTTCTTTATAATATATTCGATTAATTCAAGTGCATCTGTTTCTTTTTTTTTATAATATATATAAAAGTAGTTAGTAAGTGTGCGTTCTATAATAGGTACAATCAAACATATATAAATAGTTCTACAAATACAAAACATATATGTGTATATATATTGGAAATATATGGAATGTTTTTTTTTGAAAAAAAAAAAAAAAATAGCTATCAATTAAGGCCAAGGTCCAAGCAATAGAACCCCACCAATCAGATCTTAGCTGATCTAATAAAATGTATATTAAAAAAAATTTAAATGTATATAAAAAAAAATATTTAATTTAAGACTATAGTCGAAAACGATCGACCATATAATACCCGGCACCCTAAGCTGTGTGCATAACATAATGTTAAAACAATTAACATTTGCTATCTATGTTATTGAAATGTTAACAAAAAATGAATTTAAAAGTTGCAGAACAAAGCAGCAAAAACTATTTAGGACACATTTGTTCTATGATTGGAGTAAACTAATTAATCTTTTGTTAAAAGAATAATACAACTCAATAATATTATATAGGTTAGTTACGAACAAAAAATAAAAATCTGTGGACAGTTTGAAGAGTGCGGGGTATAAAAGACAGACTGGTTAATACTAAATGTGGGCAACGATAAATAGCTATAAGTATAGTTATGATTACGACATAGTTGTACATAATGTAAACGATATTGGAGTATACGATATAACATTTACGATATACAATATACGATATACCATTTACGATATACCATTTACGATATATTAGCTACGATATACCATTTACGATATACCATTTACGATTTACCATTTACGATATAACATTTACGATATAGCATTTACGATATACCATTTACGATTTACCATTTACGATATAGCATTTACGATATAACATTTACGATATAACATTTACGATATAGCATTTACGATATAACATTTACGATACACCATTTACGATATATAATTTACGATATATCAGTTACGATATACAATTAACGATATAACATTTACGATATAACATTTACGATATACCATTGACGATATAGCATTTACGATATATGCATACGTCTACTCTCGTTTATAACGTTTTGTCTTTTTTTTTTGTTATGTGTCTTCTTCTATTTATGGCTATGTAACATTTACGATATTTGGAATTAAAGCATTTCGTTAGTCTTTTGGATTTGGAAACTTTTTTGTTGTTGGCACCTTGCTAGCCAAGTCCGGGCTGTGATCCTGGACCGGCTGCTGTTTTGTCGGTGCATCCTTGTTGACTGGAATGTTGTCGCTATAAGATTGCATTCTCTTCGGACTGTTGACATTCATGTATATGTGGGATTTCATGATGTTTATGGCTGGCACCACCGGCGGCTGTGGCGGCGTCGGACTGGACGTTACGGGCAGCTCCTCCTCCTCCAGTATGATGTCGTCCCCCACCATGGTGATGCGACGCAATGGCGCTGCCGCTGTTAATCCGCTGCTGCCAGCTCCGGGACGATAGACGCTCTGGCTGCTGTTCCCGCTGCTGTTGAAGCCGTTGTTGATGTAGGAGTGATTGTTCTTCTTGAGCGGCAGCCGGTGGCTCCCGTTGGCTGCCACGTGAGCTGCTGACGTTACCGACGTTACCGATGGTGGCGGCGGCGCCGGTTGGGACGTAACCAATGGCGGTAGATTCGATTTGCATATCAGATCTGGTCCTCGGGATGTCAGCTCTAATGACTGCGCTGACTTGGTCATTGCTGGTTGCTGATCTGACGGGGAGTCGGATTTCAGTGGCATTGCCGTTGGCGTTGCTGATGCTGCCGCCGCCGCCGCCGCCGTTGCTGCCGCTGCAGCCGCTGCTGCGCCGGCGGACATCTGGGAGACGAGGGTGCGGCTGTGGTTGTTGCTCAACCCGGTATCTTTCCATATCTCTGAAACGATTTGTGACCGTGACTTAGTGGACGAAGTTCGCATGCAATTAAATCTATATCAAGTTACATACCTGCGGCACTGCTAGCTCCATTTGTCTTCCCAAAGGGCAGCAGGAGCCGTGCCGGCTGGCAGAGGACAACCGTTTTGTAGGCCTTGCGATATTGCTTGTTCATGATGACATAGATGATGGGATTGATGCAGGCGGATAGATATAGCATAATATAGCTGAATATATGCAAGCTGGGATGTTCCACATCCTTGTCGGCCACCTTGACAATTGTTATGGGCAGATAACATATGACAAAGGATAAGAATATGGCTAAAACCATTTTGGTAATACGCCATTCGTTGCGCTTCGCGCGCACCTCACGCTGATCCTTCACCCGTGTGGGCGGCTGCTTGCCCCCAGGCGTTGCCAACGCCTCCGGCACATCTGTGGAGTAGCTGCTGCTGTCGGAGGATACACGACTGGCGGGCACAGCTGTCTGCGTCGTTGCTGCTCCTGCCGCTGTTTGCTGTGCCTCACCCGAGGGCAATGATGTGGCCGTTGCCACAGGTCTCAGATTATTGGGTATAGAATTCTGTTTATTCGCATGACGCTTCAGCCGCTGCTCGGACTTGTGCACCACCCAAAAGATCTTGGCATAGCAGGCAATGATCACCAGACAGGGTATTACAAATGCGGTTATAAACAATGTTGTCTTGCTGCTATGTCCATGCTCATCGCTCATTATGGAGCAAGTCTGCAGCCGGGCATCGTAGCCAAAGCGTCCCCAGGCGCCCAGCAACGTGGGCAATTGCATTCCATAGGAGACCAGCCAACAGGCGGCGATCATTACGGCAATCCAGTGTCGCTTATAGATCCGTGCATAGCAGCCATGATGCGTGATCATCACATAACGATTGATCGTGATCATTGCTATGCACAGCAGCGAGACACCAATGTTACCATACTGGATAAAGGGTATCAGGCGGCAAAGGATCGCGCCATGACGCCAAGTGCCCTGAACGAAGCGCAAACCCTGAAAGGGTAACACCAAAGCACAGAATAGCAGATCGGCAATGCAAAGGCTAGAAAAGAAATTTATTAAATTAAAAATTAAAAATATAAAATTTTCTAATTAACTTATGTTAATCTCTACCTGATGATAAATGCAGCGGCCACATTGCGCACCTTGGGGCACTTGAGCAGCGCCACAACTGTCAGAAAGTTGCCACAGATGCCAACGATCATGATCAGAAATGTCATGATCGCGGCAAAGGTCAACAGCGAATGTGAGAATCTAAAAATGAGCAATTAAATATAATAAATATTCAAGTAAGTAAATTGCTGTCGAAAAGGAATCGACAATTTTATACTCTGTTTGCAGTCTCTAAACATTGGGTTTATTTTAATCAGAGACTACAAATAAGAGTGAAATTTCAAGTCAATAAATCATTATGATGATTAAGTGTTACAATAACTTTCAGAACATCAAAAATCTTATTTTGTTTTGGTTTATCATAAATCGCAGAAAACTCCTAATTATGTATATTTTTTACCATACAAAATTCGCTTTGATAATTTTATTTAAATTTACAGAAAATATATTAAAATAACTCTTAATTTCAATTGATTAAAAAATTAAAAATAATATTTATTTTATAATTTTAAATTTAAAAAATATATATATATTAAAATAACCCTTACTTTCAATTTATTAAATAAAAATCAAAAATAAATATTAATTTTAATTATTAAGAGCTATTTTCATATATAGCGTTTGTTGATAATCCAGACTAAAATCTGATTTTTGATGTCTCTCAGTTATTGTAGATTTATTTATTATTGGTTTTTAAAACAAAAATTGCCTTAAAAATCTCTGATCTATATATATAGGTATCATAATTATAAAAATAAAAATAATAATTGAAAATAATGAAACTTGGAATTGGTAAGTTTGGCTAAAATAATTCCGAAAAAAACAGTTGTTAATACTCTAAAAAACATATTTTTCAATCAATTTCGTTACGAAAGCTATAAAATATATTAGACAGATTTTTATTAAATGTTGTCTGGCTTGTATAAATCATAATAAAAATTAAAAATTCTGAGCGTGTTTGCAATAACATAAAACACAAAAAAGATTTTTTGTTCGACTATTTATTCCTATGGCAGCTATATGATATCATTAGTAGTCCAATATAGCGGATTTTGTCATACATATATGCTACTTTTAGCAACATAAAACATTTATTCAAAGTTTCATTCTGAAAGTATATCAACTGAGACTCTAGACTCTAGAAATACTTAAAAAAAACTGGGCTATATCAAGAATATTTATGCGGTCAGAGACCTGATTTTGAAAAACTTTGAAAAATTCATTTGAAAATACAAATACAAAATCAAAAACAAACAATTTGGAAAGAAAATATTTTTGATAAGAGAAAGTTCAGATAGGTTTAATAAAATAAAAAAATTCAAATACCTAATATATACATTCGACGCTCAGAAATTAGAACCACATTTTTTAAGGTTATTCTTCTAAAATATTCTAATTTCTGGTTTTTTTGCGCTTAAAACAAAAAATTGAGAAATTGTACTTTAAAAAGCTAAAATAAAAATCATTTTTTTAGGTAATTCTATTAACAAAAATAAGAAAACAAATGATAAGAATTCAGTGCAATGCATATAAGTTTTTAATAAATAAAAAATAAATGCAACAAAAAACAAAACATAAAGATTCATATCTCCCAAGGGATTAAATTATAAATGTACATAATATCTTGCTATTGAAAATTAAATTGTTATTGTTATTATTAAAGAGATTGGCTCAAAACAGGAAAAAAAAATAAATAAATAAAGATTCTCTTCAATTACATTAAATATACTATTCCAGTTAAAAATAAAAAATTGATTTGCATATATATGTATCGATTTTTACAAAACAAACTTAAAAAATGTCTTAGAAACCCTTATTCTAATACAGAAGTTTTTAATTTGTGAGCATCGACTGTATATGTATTATTTTAAAGCCTAATATGCTAGTTTAACGCCTTGGAAACAGAGTATAAAATTGAATAAAATATTTGAATTGACAGAGTATGTTTTCTTAATATGCTGGGTAATATAATAAATGCAGTGCTTCAAAATAGGATAACATATAGTTGTTTAATTGCAAGTCTTGTCAGCTAATCAATTGTTGATCCTTTCAAACGATCCATAATCGAACTTTAGCCTTTTTTATATATCATATACAGTTTCCGCTAGAGCTATATAAGAATTGACATCCATTGTTGTCTTGAATACACTCACATTGACAATCATTCATCTTTTTGCTCTTTTAGTCTGTATTTGCTGCAGACGATCGTTCGGATTTTTTAAAGACGCTTGAAATGGACCGCGTAATATTAACGATCTGTTATCAGACCTTTCACACTGCGCTATAATTACCCAGCTCAGTACACTGATAGGGTCGAGGGCAAATACTACAGGCAACCTACCCGCTTTCATCGATGCCATCCAGGGTGCTCGTTGGGCTTGGCTGGGCCAGTGGTACCATATCATCGCCATAGCCGAGACTTGGGGTTGTGTCGTCACTCATGCTACAAGAAAATAATATTATGCACAGATAAGGAAGACAGCAGCCACATGAATTAAATGCTTGAGGCAGGCACGAACTGTAATTCTCAGCTGGTAGTTCTACCTAAAATATTTTCTTTTCTTTTTAAATTGAAAATCAAATATGCGTTTCAATTTTCTTTATCACAATATGTAAATATTAAAAAAAAGAAAGAACACACAAATCGACAACCGACAATCGTGAACCGTCCACTGCCAACTGGCAACTAAACATCATCAAATGTTCTGCGAACTGTAAAGCGGTACCGGGTTGTGCCTTACATGGGGGCCCGGACCCGAACTCGAACCCGGTGCCGGTCCCTCTCTTATTCTTTTGTTTTCACTCACAGCACATTGGCTGTGTTCCTTTAGACTACAATAAATTAGTGTCAATTAAATAATTTAAAGAGGTCACACACTCGGAGAGTACTCTATATACCCAATGCATTCAACATTGCCCATCATCTCTTTAGCTTTTGGGTGCAAAGATCAACGCCAAACCTTAATTAATTGAGTATGCTTCAAGTCTGCTTCAATATGACACGATGTCGCAAATGTGTACAGAAATGCCGGAACACTATACAATATAGTATTTCTGTTATTTCTGGAATAGTAGCTAACGCCCAGTTTATACATAACTGCTATCTTACACATACAATTCTTGAGCAATGACATATCGAAAGATGGATACAATGTTCGATAGGAATATTGTAGATGGGTAGATCGATTTACAGATTTTAAAATTGTTAGAGCGGACAAATGTTAAATTGTTTTTAATGTTAATCCTTAGAATTTTAAATTCCATAGCCTTTAGATCGTTATATTTGGCAAATAAATAGATCTGTATTTTATATATTTACTAAATAGATGAATAGATAGTTTGACAAATTTGTAAATTGTAAGATTGAACAGTTGTTGGATTTGTAGATTGTTTTATTTGTCAATTCTTAGATATTCATTTATATTTCTTTGCTTTTAGATCGGTATATTCGGCAAAAATTTATAGATTTTTAGTTTTTAGTTAGGCTACCCAACAAATAAAACGGTAGACCTATAGATTTGTAGATCAATAGATTAGTAGATCGGTAGATTTTTACATAAATAGCTCGTAAGATCAATAGCTTCGTAGATCGGTAATTCGAAAATTGGTTAGATTGTTAAGCCGATAGATTGCTAGATTGTTTAATTGGCAGATCGATCGCTTCGTAGATCGGTAATTCGAAAATTGGTTAGATTGTTAAGCCGATAGATTGTTAGATTGTTTCCTAGAGCGGTAAATCGGAAATTGGTTAAATTTTTAAGTCGATAGATTGTTAGATTGTTAAAGCGTAAGATCGATAGTTTCGTAGAGCGGTAAATCGAAAGTTCGGAAGATCGATAGATTTGTAGTTCGGTAAATGGAAAGTTCGTTAGATTATTAAGCCCGTCGATAGACTATTTGGTAAATTAATACAACGATCGGTTTTTTATTGCGTATACGCAATGTCTAACAACTGTAGATCGTTTGGAATCTCAAGCAGCCGCTCTACCTTAGCTAAAATTTGTTTGCTATACATATTATAGATAGATAGATTGTTGTGTACATAGTATGTAGTATATACTGATATTATATATTTACACAAAAATCCTATCTTATCTACACAAGCGTCGAACTCACCTCGTTTATTGGTGTTGCACATGCGATTATAATTAAATTTTGTGGACAAACAGCTGTGTTGACATTAACGATCGGTTATGCCACAAAAAAAGAAAAAAAAACCAATCACTGATCACTAATCACTACTGATCACGGATCACTCAAAATTTTCTGATCAAAAAACACGAGCGCACTCACAATACTCTCTGTCTCTCTCATAGATCGGTAGAGTTCTTATCAGTTTGTTTGTTAAGTTCGCTTGACCGTTCACGTAATCACAACAGCTGAAGTTGATAATTATGAAAAATGCTCGCAGATGCGTTTCATTCGGAGTCAGAATCAAGTGTAGAAGGCAAAAGTTGAAATATCAGCAGTTGAAATTGGAGTTGAATTCAAGGCCCAAAGCGCTTTCAGGTGTTATTATGAGTAATACCTGAATGAAGCTCAGCTGAGCAATGTAAACAGTTAAAATGCGCTCTCAGTTGCCGCTGGTTATTCATATGCTCAGCGGTTTACTCTGGGCTCCGTCGTCGGGGGGTTATGGTTGGGGGTAGGGGTATGTCGGGTGATTCAAATGCGGCAACGACGATCATGACTAATCCAGTTGGGATTTAAACATTGGCAGACTTTCGGTTGCTTATACATTTTATACGTTATATATTGCCGGGCAGGTAAAAATGTTGCAACACATTGGTCACGTTTAACTATCGACTCCACCTTCAGGCCATCTTTCCGTTGTGCTGTGTGTGTGTGTGTGTGTGTGAAGAGCGCGATCACAACAAAACTTGCAAAACTAAATTAACTGTAACGGACAAATTTGTACGCCTTCGCGCTTGCGTTTGCCTAGACCGACTGCACATTATCGAGTGCTCCTCTTTGGTGGGCAACGCAGTCGCTGTCTCAGTCGACGTCACTGTTGCTGCTGCTGCTGCTGCTGTCAAATGATATTGGCCGTTTGGCTGTTGACAATTCCGCTCTTCACGCTCTCTTGCTCTCCCTCTCCCTCACACTTACTCTCTCGCTCGCTTGCTCTCGCTCTTGCTCGCTCTTTCTCACTGTTTGGCTCGTTCTGTCACAATTGCTGCTGTTATTGTTATTGTACTTACATATCTGTCCAGACAGCATTGAAACGGGGGCGGGGAAGAACGATTGGCGATCGCGTTAGATACTCTATATATGTGTGTGTGTACATATGTATGCAAGTGTGTGTTTGTATTTTTGTGATAGCCGACACGCATGACAAGACGCAACGCGCAATTCATATTCCCATCAGCAAATGCGAATGCAGCTATTGCCCAGTGTGAATCACATATTCCAACATACTCTATATGTATGTATATATGTATTGTACATATGTACATTTGTATGTAAGTAGGCAACTGCAAACTGTCGCAATTGGCATCCATTCCTTGAATAAATGAATGATGCAGTTGTCATAGCTTAGTCCAAGTACTTCAACTGCCACCTAAGAAACAAATAAGAACAGTTAATTTCCGGGTGTCAGCTGGAAATTATGGAATCGTTCATGGGCGTAGTCTGCTTTCCATCAAGCGGGATAAGGGGACAAAATTCCAGTTTCCCCAGTTGGGTGATTTAATCTGTGTATATAAAATATATAGAAAACTTAATAAAATAAAACTTTTTCCAAAATTATCTTTTCAAATTCTGTTCCCTTTAATGAATAGTACATCTGAAGTAGGTTGACGGTAGGGCAAACCCTCTGTCCTTAACTAAACCCAATTAAAAGCACTTTTTGGATTCTCAATTCATTTAACTTTATCAAAATTCTCTAGTTCCTTTGGCTTGAGCTCAATTAAACATTTTATTTTTTTAGAATTGAAAAAAAATTCTATACTTAAGCTTTATTCAAAAATTTGATTCAACAAACTGCAAAGAAATCGATTAAGTTTCGACAGAGATATTTTATTGATATTATATTAATTGTAGAAAGTTAAGTGACATTTTCCATCATATACGAAAAGTTTAAATAAATTTGATCGAAAAGATTAGTGATGAAACAGAAATAGTTCTACAAAAATAATAAAAGGAAGCTTAAAAAAATGAATAACTCTCTAATTCCAGTGCATATAGTGTTGATATCGATATATAGTTTTATTATTAAGCTCTATTTCAGGAAGAAGTAGTCAGATATTTTATAATTACCGAAACAAAGAATTTGTTTTTTTTTTTATTTTATAATTAAGTAAACAAAGAATTTGTGACTCTGACCAAAGCTTTTAATAAAAATGAAAATAATTATACAGAGCTCGTAATACTTATCAACAAAGCTTCCTTAATGCACAACTCATAGATTAAATTTGCCTGAAATTGATACAATTTGGGAAAATCGGGAGAATGGCCTATTGAGAAGAAATCAAGGTTTTTCCAGATAGAGTTTTAACCTTAAACAAAAAAATAATAAACGCTTTTTGATCGATTATTTCCATATTCTAGAAAATATATATATATATATTTAAATGGTACATAGATATTTTATTATTAATTTAGTAATTCATTCATTAATTATAGATTAATACCGTACTAGATGATAGTCGAACAAACACTAAAAAAAGTAGTTAAAAATTCAAATATGTGTAAACACTTGACAAAATTTTGATTATTGTATATTTTATAGTAGTAGTTGGTAAATTCAATGAATTGAATTGCAGTGTATACTCGTAAGTATGTTGTTAAATACCCGGAATTACACGCCCCGCTTGAATTGATATTGATAAGACAATGGAACGGAATGGAACAGTTTCAAGTTTGAGTTTGAGTTTTGGAATCGCTTTCGTTTACTCAAATGTTTACACAAATCGTCGTAGACGATGTTATATTGTTTATTTATTTGTGTGAAGAACATGATCGTTTATAGATATCTAAATATGTGTGTAGAAAGAGTGTATGAATGTTGAAAAGAAGGGCAGAGAGTGGGAAAGGCATATCTGAGTGTGTACCAAACATTTCAAACAATTCTGAAGAGTTCTGTTTGAAAGTTTATCTGATTAGTGGCCTGGTCAGTTAGGAATCGAATGCATATCAAAGTGATATATGTATACTTGAAATATACTTGATGAGAACTCTGTAAAAATATATAGAACTGTTGAAATGGAGACGAAAAACGGCGCCAAAGGGGCGTTGCCGGTCAATTTTCAATTATTACCAAAGAGTTTTTCTTCTGACTCAGTTGTTTTTTTGAGTACACACAAGCGAATTAAACACTCTCACTCTCACTCTCACTCACACTCACTCTCACATTACCATTTCCCATACCGTGTGCATTCTCTGTGCTCTATTCAATGAACCCCAACGAGCCGGTATACCCGCACCCAGCACCCTATATACCATCGTGTTCATTTATTCGATTGTTATTGCTGCTGTGCGACTTTTCTTCTTCTTTTATTTATTTCTTTATGGTTTGCTTGATTAATTAATTAAGACTTTCATTTCACGATGACGCCTTTGGGACCCAGCCCGAACTGAAATACTTGGAACAATTCTATTGAATCTACTGTGTGACGGCATCGTAATCAAAGGCTGAATATTGTTACGGAGGTCAATATTGAGTTCGTTTAGTTAGAAATCACGCTTAGTTTAGTTATGGATTGAATGCTCTATATTGTAGACACTATCCTATATAATCAAAATTAAGCTATATACTCTATAAATGTGTATTCTATATATTTCAATTTCTACATTAATTGCAATTAAATACTTTAGTTTCTTTTTACTCTATAAGTTTCTATATTAAACTATTTCTTATATTGCATACTTTATTATCTATGCCCTACAATTGAGACTCTCTGCTAAATACGTTTTTGTGCTCTTTAAATACTCTTTTTCATACTCCATTAATTCTATAATAAACACTCTTACACTCTAGATTCTATAAATACTTTAAAGCTCATACTTTAAATATATGCCTTATCCATTATTATATATTTTATATATCAAATGCAGGCTATTATCATAAAGTGATAAATACTTTATACACTTGAATTTAACATTATTTAATCTTTAAGTCCTGTATACAGTTTAGAGTTAATAATTTATTGCATTTTATTTATTAACTCTTTTTGAGAAAGAGCCAAAAATATAACAAAATGATCAAAATATCAAATTACAAAATAATTAGCGACTATCTTTGCGTTTATTATAATAATTCTCTAAAATAACTAATAATTTTAACATAAATCTAAGAAAATTATTATTTTTGAGCAAACACGGTAATATTTGCGGTTTGTTTTTTTATAATTCTCAAAAATAACAACTATGTAATTTTATTATAAATCTAAAAAAAAATTTAGTTTTGGGCGAATAAACATAGTTTTTAATAAGAACAGAGTATAACAAATTTAATATGGCTTCGATAGTTACTTTAGTTTCACTTTATGGGAATATATAACAATATTAATATATAACCTTACATAAACACAATTATTGAAAAATCATTTTTAATCCTTGAGCGACAACATAACTCTTATTAAAATCCTGGTTTCTGACTAATAAAATTACTGAATTTGATTATTTTATTTAAAAATCATTACATTTCATTCAAGAATTTTTTACCGTTCAAAAAGTGATTGTTATTTTTTTGAGATTTTTAATAAAGTTAAATATTAATTGTTATATCATGATCGATTGAAGAAAATCACAAAAATAATTATTGTCAACTGATTTTTTATAATATAAAAATGCTTTAAATGCTTGCTCTAAAGTCTATATTGTTTAAATACACCCTTAACTGTTTTAGCCTTATCTTTATACTCAATTTCCTATTCTATTATTATTATATACTCTTCTCTCTACCCTGTAATTTGTGAGTACTTTATGTGTTCCATTTACACCTTATTTACTCCATATTTTATAATCCAAATTATATATTATGTATTCTCTCGCTCTCTCTCTCTCTCTGTACGGTCTTTTCAATGCTTAATATTTATAAATCCTATATACATATATTAAACTTTCTATGTTCTCATTTATATCTTATCAATAATGTATACACTTCATAAAGTACTCGAAAATCCAAACGTGCCCTCAAACTCAATCTCTAAGAAATTCTCTAAAAAAAAAAAAATAAAAGAAAAATCTCAAAAAAAATATTGAAAATGTTGTTATGCTCTTTTAGTTTTATACTTGTTGCCTACTCGTTGTTTTATATAAATAAATTTAATTCATTTAGCCATTGAATACGAATGTATTGAAGAAATTGAAATTAGAAAACATTTTCTGAGTGAACACATTCCGTCAGGGCGTTGGGTTAAGAGTTCGTAATATTGGCATATTTTAGAATTAATTAGCTGATGAAGATAACATAGAAATTGCAGCTAGATGCCGCCCTGGTTTTTGTGTTGTATTTGAAAATTCCAAAAAAGAAACAATACCAAAAACAAAAAAAATTAAATCAAAAAAGAAAAAAAAAAAACAAAAAACAAAACAACAAAAAAGGCCAAAAGTATAAGAACAATGTAAACAAAGCGCTATGCTCATTTCAAATTACCCGATGATGAAGTCAATTGTTGTATACAATAAAAAAAAAAACAAAATTGTTGTTGTTTTCCTAGTCAAAAGTTGCGTTTCGTTTGCGTTTTTAAATGCCCTGTAAACAAACAACAAAAAGGTGCAAAGTGCAAAACTTTTGTTAAAAAACATTAATTTCAAATATCGGACTATCTGAAACGAAATCTCTCAGGATCTTTACAAGCTGGAGCTAGCAAATTTGGGAAGAGTGCTCTCAAGATATGTGTTATTTTAATAAGAATGTTGAAAATAATAGATTTTGCTCAAAATATCAAACAAACAACAAAAAGGTGCAAAGTGCAAAACTTTTGTCAAAAAACATTAATTTCAAATATCGGACTATCTGAAACGAAATCTCTCAGGATCTTTACAAGCTAGAGCTTAATAAGAATGTTGAAAATAATAGATTTTGCTCAAAATATCAAATTTAAATATTTTTACAAAATATATTTAAAATTTTATGCAACTGCAAACAATATTTATTTACATTAACAAGAGGTATTTGTTAGTCGCGCATGCATGCTTTGTAGAGCTCTTGAAATTTGTATTTTTTTGTTGTACATTTTTTTCCCATTTCTTTTTTTTTTGTTGTTGTTTCCAGCTAGATGCTTGGCTATTTGGGCTAGTGTATAGATATATAGAATTTAGTTTAGTACAAAATCGGCGCAGGAACGAACGCGTCATAGTTTCTCAAAAACGCTGCATTCCTTGAAGAGCAGACACATACTCTTCTCTCCCCTTTGAAATCTACTGATATTATCGCATCCAAATCGGAGAGAGTTGGAGCATGTTTAGTCCATTGGATAGTCCGGCTAAATTGCCCATATTACAAACATTGATCAGGAAAACTGACGGTAATCGAAGCAGTTTTATCCAGCTGACGGCAGAGGAGGAGGAGAATCAGGAGGAGAATCAGGAGAATCAACTCTTTGAGGGCTATTCGGATGAGTTATTGAACTTTGCCTGGATGGCCTGCATTGTGTTTATCATAGTCGGTGTGCCCGGCAATCTATTGACCATTGTGGCCCTGTCCCGTGGCAAACAGACACGCAATTCTACGGCAATATTTATTATAAATTTATCCTGTTCGGATTTACTATTTGGCTGCTTCAATCTGCCCCTGGCCGCGTCCACATTTATGGAACGCGCCTGGACACACAGTGATCTGTTGTGTCGTCTATTTCCATTGTTGCGTTATGCTTTGTTGGCGGTATCTTTGCTCTCTGTATCGCTGATCACCATCAATCGGTATATAATCATTGCACATCCGCGTCAATATCCACGGTAAGTGATGGGCTGTGAGCGACGTCGGTCTATCGATAGTATCGATAGTTTTTTATATTTTCCTTAACTTTCGTTTTTTTTGTCTACTCTCGCATTTGTTTATCATGCAATACCAGGAAATCTTTAAAAGTGAAATGTTGAATGTTAAAAATGAAATAATTTAAAAAAAATCTTTTGATTTTATATTCCAAAAAAAACCAAAATATATTTTAATTTAAACCATACTCATGAGCAGGCCTAGAAACCTGCAATTTTTACTGTAGCTTCCTCTTATATCGTTGGTTATATCGCCAAAAATATATCGGAAAGTTTGTAGAAAATGCATTTTAAAATTATATTTAAATCTTAGCTGGAGCATTAGACTACAATAATAATGTCATTATAGAACGCGATTAGTTTGCTTTCTTTTTTTCCTTTTTCTTTTAATTATTATTTTCATGAGCGAGTCGTAGCAACGCACGCCGGCAGATGATCTATTATTTATATATATTAATTAATGAAATATTTTGAATTAAATTATTTTCAATAGTAGAGGCACTATCGAAATTTTTGAGGCTCTATGTAGACTCTGCTCCTGCTCCTGCTCCTATCTAAAGTCCATATCTGTTTCTTTTAGCATCTATCAGCGACGCTATCTGGCGCTTATGGTAGCCGGCACCTGGCTGATTACCTTTTCCATAATGATACCCACATGGCGTGGCGTTTGGGGAAAATTTGGCTTGGATACCACCATTGGCTCCTGCTCCATATTGCATGATCAATATGGACGCTCGCCCAAGGAGTTTCTATTTATAGCTGCCTTTATGCTGCCCTGCATTTGCATTGTCATCTGTTATGCCCGGATCTTTCTCCTGGTGCGTCAGGCGGCCATTCGAGCGGGCGCCAATGCGGCCAAGAGCAATGAGGTGGCCACAACGCCAACTATACAGATGCCCATGCAGAAGATAACTGAGTCTAAGGATAAAAACAAGGTTAAAGGCAAGGATAAGGAGAGGGATAAAAGTAAAGATAAGGATAAAGATAAGGACAAGGATAAGGATAAAGAGAGCAAGCCCAGCACAGATGCAGACTCTGCCAGCCAGGAGACAATGCATCCTTTTGTTGTCAACGAATCCTTGGCCTATATCGATGATAATACATCCTTGGAAAGCTTTCCAATCTCCTACAGCATCAAACAGAAAACGCCCATTGATGCCAATGTCGTGTTGCAGGATAATAACATTCACAAGGATGTAGCTACAGGTTCCAGTTCGGCAACAACAGCGGCAGTGACAACAGGAATGGGAACTGGAACTGGAACGGGAACGGGAACTGGTACTGGAACGGGAACGGTAACGGGAACGGGTACTGAAACTGGAACGGCAACTGGAACAGCTGCAAATGACACTTCCATCAGCAGATCACAGACCCTTATAGAACAGGGCAGAAACTCGTAAGTAAAATAAATATTGGAAAGTAATTTTTAAATTTTATAAAAGAAATTATTCTGAAATTTAGTTGAAAGAGTAAAAACAACTATTAATATAATTTAAACTATACATAAGTCAAGTTATTGCAAGTAGATAAATAATCTTTTAAACTTCAATATAACTTTTAGGTTCATTATTAGATACGATCACTTTTCTGCTCAAATCTACAAAAAATATGAATTCTGTGTAAACCATTCTATTTTTATTCAAGCTATATATACACTTTGATATCCGGCGAATAGTAAGAGTATCAATATAATTAGAAATCGCCTGGGGTATTATCTACTTCATTGTTACATTGGAAATGTGAAACATTTTATTAAAAGACATAAGATTAAGAAATAAATATGTATGAATATTCTTGATCTGTCGTTCTAAATTCCAAATTTAAATTCTTGATTTACACGGTATACCCTAGACTTCCTGAATTTTCCAGAGTAGTTTTTTTATTGCAAACCTGATAAGAGATTACTATATGAGTCTGTTTGTCTATCTGAACAGTCAGATCTCGAAGACTATAAGAGCTAGGGACGCCAATTTAGTTTTTATATTCTAATAGATCTTTTTAATTCCTATTTTTTTACAGTAAAAACCCGATAACCACTTCACTGCGCACATCCTTTACACGTTTCAGTCCACGCAAATCGCATTATGCGTCCATGGGGAATACATCAAATGCTTCATCTATATATCCAGGTCGCATGAGTGCCAAGGATCGGCGATTGCTAAAGATGATACTGGTGATATTTGTATGGTTTGTCATCTGTTATTTGCCCATAACGGTGGCCAAGATCTGGAAAAGTGCCAACGATGTACACGTATTCAATGTAATGGGTTATCTGCTCATCTATCTGACCACCTGTATTAATCCGCTGATTTATGTGCTAATGAGTTCCGAATATAGACGTGCCTATTGGAATTTATTACGTTGTCATAAAACCGAGCAACAACAGCAACAGCAACGTGCCTTGAAGAAGCATCTCGAATCGAACCGGGCAGTGAAAACGTGATCTGTGTTATTCTCCCGTAGCCCGCACCGAGTTCCGTCCCAACAGTGACTATACCAAAACCAAAAACATAAATCATGAATCTGAGTGCCAAGGATATTATTATATGTAATAGGATACCCTATATATAAAAAGAAATATTATAAATGAGCAAAAAAAAATAATAATTCAAAAAAAGGCAACCCACGTCGTGCCATATCAAAAATGCAATATTCAAAATAATTTTAAAACATGGAAAACTTCAAATACATACAAGTGCTGCAAAGACTATCGATAGTTGCCATTGACGATATTATTAATCATTTCAAATATTTCAATAAAATACAATTCAAGCTCTTTGCTTGATTTCACAGAAAAATATGTTGCTTAGCCATCGCAAGAAATATCATGTTATCGATAATATCGATTAAACATTCTGATATATAATAACATGCCATTGTTACTATCGATAGTGATATAACTAATTTGCACCACTTATGTATAATATTTATGTACTTTATGTACATATATTTTTTTGATATTGAAGTCTCCTCACACTTATCGCCCATTCCTGTACCCATCCACACCAAAGATAATAATCGATAAATCGATAACGCAGCGTTTTGATTGAAAAGTGTATTGCATTTTATACCAAATGACTTTTAATATCTGGTTTACATTTGAATTCCATGTTTAAGAATAATCGATGTATTTTCTTTTTGTTTTACTGCTTGCCGCTAATTATTGTACCAATAAATATATGCAAACAATATAAGCATATATATATATATATATATATATATATATCTTTATAATGTATGCATATGCTATGTCTTCAATAAATGCTTCGAATAATTGATATATGTAGTTTTACGTGTTGTTGTTTTTGCTTTTTTGATTTTCATTCCATTTTCTATTTAAATGTATCTTTCGATATTTTGATCTTTCGAAATTTAGAATCGTTGCTAGTACCATAACCAGGATAATACAAATATAGCTTAATATATAATTATTATCAATATACATATTGTATATGCCAGTGTGTATGAATTTTGGACTACTTAAACTCTAATAACACAACTAAATGATCCAATATTATGGTAATATGTATGATAGTATCCAAACGATTTCAATTCGATATCGATATCGATATCGATTTCAGAATTTGAACTTCAAATAGAGCTTAGTATGGATCGCTAAATGGTATATGAATGTATAAGCTTATAAATGTGTCTCTCGTTTTGTATTAACTGTATATATAGTATAGTATATATCGTATATTGTATATCGTATTTAGTATATCGTATATATACTATATAGTATTGTGTATGCTTGTGTGTATATGGGATAAAATTAATTTTTTTCTTTTTTTGTTAATTTGTAATTTTAATTGCGATTGCGATTGCGAGCGTTTATAAATTTTGTAGAAAAAAATCATTTTGCCTCACACCGACTCCAGATGCTCTGAGATTTCCAATATGGGACTCTCGCTCAATGGTTTGACCAGCGTCTGCCAGTTGGGCGTGAATAGGCTCAACACTGGCGTCGTTGTCGTCTGACCACGCACATGATATTCCGCCTCGCCATGCACATGATGAGCATGGCTAATCCCAAGGCCATGACCATGACCATGACCATGACCATGACCATGATTATGTCCATGCACAACATGACTATTGAGCAGCGCCTGTGTGGCAGGCGTTGCGGGCGGCGTTGCTGGCGTCGTGGACGGCGCTGGCGCTGGCGCTGTTGCAGCTGCAGTTGCCGTGGCAGTTGCCGCTGCCGCTGCCGCTGCCGCTGCTGTTGTCAGACTCATGCCCACCTCATTGGCCGGCTGACTGATGTAGGATGTCTTTAGATTCATTTGACTAAAGGCATGCGCTCCGGGCATGGTCAGTGAATGCTGCAAACGTGGCGGACCACTGCGTGGTCTGTCCAGCATGGCCAGCTCGTATAGCTCCTCGGCTAAATGATGTTCCGTGGCATGCACCACATGATTGTTAATATGATTATTATAGTGCACATGGCCGACATGATGATGATGATGATGTGGATGACGACCCGCTGCCAGCTGTGCCTCCAGTGCGTATTGCTTTTGGAATAGCTGACGCTTCTGTTGCAACAAGCGATGTTGCAGCAACTGCTGTTGCAGCGGTGGCTTTTGCATGGGCGACATTAAGACGCCCGCGCCCGCGCCCGCGCCCGTGGCCAAATGCTGATGCGGATGCGCTGCATAGACACCAGCACCACCGGCGCCTGGTGGTGCATAACAGGCATGTCCATGGCTGGCATATAGCTCACTGCTTGCCGCATCCAACAGCAGCGGCGGTGGCGGTGGCGGCGCATAGCCCAGCTGCTGCTGCTGCTGCTGCTGCTGCTGATGATGATGATGATGATGATGATGATGATGCGGCAACGTTTGATGCGTCTTGACGGGCATCGCATAGAATTGACCATGTGTAAATTGACAATTTGCCAAATTGAGCTCCTCGAGTGCCAGATGATGACCATGGCCATGATGGCCATAAACAGCCGCCTCCTGCTGCAGCTGCTGTATCTCCAGCCAGCCATGCCGCTTGGCCTGCTCGTAGCGATAGCTGCCATAGACACGACTGGCGCCCAGCAGGGAACTGGAGCTGAGCAGGCCCTGGGCCACCAGGCCGTCGCTGGCGCGTCTACCCTCACGAAAGTGGATTGGCGAACGCTTGTCCACAAAGGGGGGCGGCGGCGCCGGCGCTGGCGACTGGTTGGGCGATGCCGTTGCCGTTGCTGTTGCTGCTGTTGCCGCTGTTGCCGTTGCCTGCAACATATTCACATTGACAGCACTTGGCATATGTATGCACGAGTTGTGACTACTGTACAGGGAACGCTCGGACGAATGCTCGCTAGAGACGGAAGCAGAAGCAGCAGCAGCAGCCGCAGCGGCAGCAGCAGCAGCGGCCAGCATTGAATTGCTCATGCATGAGGGCAAACTGCCGGCAATATCCGGCACCGATGGCAGCACAAAGTCTAAACTCTCATAGGCGCTGCAGTTGCTCTTCGATGAGCCGCGACTTAGATTCTGGCTAAGACTCTTCGAGTAGCTGCCGGCTAGAACGCCACTGGAGCTGCTGCTGCTGGCATAGGAACGGGTGCGTGTCGCTTGGGCGCTGGTGCTGGTCAAATCCGTGGATGATTGTGAGCCCTCCTTGGCGCCCTCATTGCCCTGATCCGTTTCACAGCCCTCATCGGTGCTGGAGCTGCCCTGGGCCAGCACCTTCTTCTCAAAAGTCTTCTTCTCGCGGCTAACAAAAAGTCCACAACACACAAATTAGTCGAGTTTCTAGTGCTGCCAGCTGGACATGGCTCTCACTCACCCATTGTCTCCATTGGGCTTCGACTCGTGTCCAGAATCCTCACCCGTTCGTCCTGAATCGCTAGCGATGCCATTGCCATTGCCATTGCCATTGATAGTTGCGCTCTTTCGCTTAGGTTTCTGCCGGTATAAATAAGAAATTTAGTATAAAATTTCAAGTGACAATGGAGGACTTAAATCAAAAGAATCTAAAACATTATTGCCATCAATCAATCAATATTAAGTGTAAGCTAATTAAAACGCAATTAGAAGAGTGGTATGTGATAAGTAGACCTCGGATTTTGCATACTTCCTTTTGTATTTGGACATTTTATTATTCAAATATTACAAATTTTAATGCATATCGAAAATATGCAAAATATGCAAACAATTTCTAAGTTAAACAAATCAAAATATAATATAAAAACAATTCAAAAAGTGGGATATATATTAAAACTTTATTAATTAATATTCCCTTGGCTTCTATATATATATATTATATTTATAAAATCGAATTTCGAGAGCGTTGCCGAAATTATAACTTCCTTAGAAGCCAAGTTAATGCAAATAGTTAAGGAAACTGAAAGAATTATTCATAGCATAGCTGCTGATTTGGGAATTGAATTAAAGGATCAATTTGAAGCCATTTTAAAAAGAAACACAGATTTTAATTTTATTTTAAGAGTAAATAATACTCTTAAGTCAAAACGCTAATGATTTGTCTGGACTGGAACCTGTCACAAATGAAAATATCATGAAATATATAAATTTGCTCCAAAACTACATGTAATGTTGAAAAATTTGGAGAGAAGCGTCAAAGCCTCTCAATAAATAATTTCGAAAAAATTTTAGTAGTATATTGTAATACCAATTATCTGGAATAATCTGTAAGTCTAGTACGAGTATATAAAATCCTATATATTTCATATGTGCAATATTAATTAATGAAATTTTAATATATATCCCACTTTTTGAACTGTTTTTATATTATATTTTGATTTGTTTAACTTAGAAATTGTTTGAAAAATATGCAAATATGCAAAATTCGAGGTCTAGTGATAAGCATAGTTATTAAGCTAAATTATAATGTGTCCATGGAGAATGAGATTTGAATTTTTTAACTAGGCAATAATACTTTAATTATAGAATGAAATATAAAGAATATATACAGAAATCAGAAATCAGCATTCTGTTATCGTAAATGCAATAATAAAATATAAACAAAAATTCTTAGCTACAAGTCAATACAAAAAAAAAAAAAAAATGTTACCATGGAGGACATATTTATAAAGTCAACATGCTTGAAAATTGTTAAATATTTAGTAAGAAATAAATTATTACTATTTCTAAGTTAAACAAATCAAAATATAATATAAAAACAATTCAAAAAGTGGGATACATATTCAAATTTCATTAATTAATATTGTAAATATGAAATATATAAGATATTATATGCTAGACTTACAAATTACCCTTGGCTTCTAAGGAAGTTATAAGTTCGGCAACTGTCTCGAAATTCGATTTTATAAATATAATATATATATATAGAAGCCAAGGGTATATTAATTAATGAAATTTTAATATGTATCCCACTTTTTGAATTGTTTTTATATTATTGTTTTATTTATATTTATATAGGCATAAATATTAGGTTAAAATAATGTGAACATGGAGGATGTGATATATATTTAAAAGTAAACTATATTATTTAATATTAAATATGTAGATTTAGAGAGCAATAGGCAATCAAATAAAATGAGATTATAAAGGAAATGTTGTATATATTGTAATATAAAGATTAATGAAAGCAATTAGTAATGTAAAGTGAACATGGATGATTTATAAAAGCATAAAAAGAAATAGATGTTGCTAAACTATATATAAAATGATGAAATTATAGACATTTGTTTTATAGATATTTAAATAAATATAAAGCTGTATATAGTATATGGATGAAGGAAGACAATAAGTAATGTAAAGTGAACATGGAAGATAAATAATATAATATATTTATAAAAGAATAAAAAGAAACTGTTGATAACACTAGGTAACAAAATTTAGCTTTTTTTTTGTATATTTGATCAAACCTACTTTTTCTGATACATATGGTGCCCCAGATGACGAAAAACCACTTTAAAAATTTTTCTATGGTAAGACTTTTTTTTTTAAATTTTTGAAATCTGGTATTTATTTTTTAGCTTTTTTTCGGAGGCAAGCCTACAGATTTTAGCATTACTCGAGAATCTTACAGCCGATTTTTAAATGCTTTACGTTTTCTGAAAGCTAATGAAAGGGCCTATTAATCATACATACTTTATTAAGTTTAAATTACTAGTTTTGCAACTATTTGATTTTGAATTTAGAAAATAATGATATTTTGTGCGGTATTTTTTACGAATTTTTGACTTTAAAATTCGAGGAGAAGTCGAAAAAAAATTATTTCGTTTTCCTCTTCTTTGCTTTTACATAGTTGCATTAATTATTATAATAGAGTATATAAAATGATGAAATTAAAGACTTGTCTTATATAGATATATAGATAAATATAAAGTTGCATATACTGTTGAATGATATACATATATAATAAGAAATGCAAAGTGAACATGGATGATACATTTGAATATATATTTATAAAAGAATTAAAAGCAATAGAGGATTCTAGATTATATATAAAATAATGAAATGAAAGATATGTTTGTTATATAGATATTTATATATAAATAAAATCAAGAAGAACTTCTAATATTATGCCAATAAATGCCAAAACAAATAATTGAAGAAAATAAAAACAAAAACCATATATATATACCTCAATTGGCAGTGGACTCTCCTGGAGAGTCTGGAATAGTCTGCTTGCCTCCGCAGACATTTTATAGCGAAAACTTTGATTAAGATTTGTGGTTGAATCGAAACTACTTGAGCTGGTCATGGGCTTTATTGTCTTATTGTGATGATGATGATGATCCGTGGCAGTGGGCGTTAAAGGCGTTAAAGTTGCATGCTCAGTTGATGCAACAGGCGGCGGCGGCGGCGGCTGCTGCTGCGACGACTCCTCCTCCTTCTTTGGCTCGGCAATGGCAGTGGACTGTAAAGAAAAAAAAGATTTGATTAATATAAAAAAAGGGATATATTAGATAAAACTCACCTGCTGCAGCAGCTGACGGCAATCCTCAGTGCTCTGCTTGATAATATATTCGCTAATAGTCTGATGCAGCTGCTTGGGCGCCGGCGATGGTGAGGCCAAATGCAGATGACCCAACTCCAGTTGCTGGCTGGCATTTAGCAGCAACTCCCGACAGCGTAAATTCGCCAATGAGGGCAACTGTCCGCTGCTCGTATTGTCTATGCTCAGCGAGATGCCAACGGGTCGCTGGCCAGCGACAACGCTGCGTGTGGAGCTCAGACTATGATGGCTAACCCGGGATGAGGCATTGCTTGATAAGGGCGTATATCTGTTGGGCAAGTTAGGTATGCCCTGCAGCTCAGCCACATCATTGCCATTCAAGTAGCGTGCATGACCATGTGCCTGGGCATGAGCATGAGCATGGGCATGTGCATGGGCATGGGCATGGGCATGAGCATGTGCCTGCTGCTTGATCGCATAGTAGGGATCGGCAGTGGAGCGCTCGCTCATCAAAACAGTTTGATGGCGGCTAAGTCTTTTGTGTGTCTGATCCTTGGACAGGATCGTGGTGGATATTGTCTTTGATTGCTGTTGCTGTTGCTCTTGATGCTGCTGTTGTTGTTGCTGTTGCTGTTGCTGCAACTGTTGCTGATGCAGCTGCAATAGCTGCTGTGTGGGCAGCTGCTCCAATAGCAACGCCTGTTTGCTGCTCTTGTATAGCAAACGATTTACACTGGCACTGGAACTACTGGAGCTGGCATCATTGGGCTTGCTCTGCTCCTTTTTATGTGTCACCCGATCCTGCAACAGCAAATAAATTGCTGCCACATGATCATAGGTATTCTTCTTTAAGCTGGCCCGCGTCTTATCCGGCCCAATGCCCACATATTCGGACATAATGCGTAATATATCCTCACTGGGCTCCAGCACCGCCTGCCGTTCCATATTGAGATTATATTTGGCAATCAGTGCATGTTCCAACAGCTCGGGGCACATCCAACGATGCCGCTTAATCTGCTCAATGGTATAGCGTCGTGTGGGCTCCAACACCAGCATGCGACGTATCAAATGTTCACACTCGGAGCTCATAAAGAACGGAATGCGAAAACGACCCGAGAGCACACGATCCCGTAGACTCTGCAGCGTGGAGCCATCAAAGGGCAAAGCGCCACAGACCAGCACATAGAGCACCACGCCCAAAGACTGCAAAAAAGAATGGAATTATAATATTAGAATTTCTTTTCTCTTTAGTGTGACAATTAATTAACGAGAATTTTATTATATATATATATAATTATATATTCTTAAAAGGCTAAAAGTCTCTCCTGTCGATCGTAAACAAGTTTACGGGAATCGGATGACAATTTACAAAGTTTAAATGTTAGTAACTATTGAATTAATGTCTTATAATATAATAAAACAAATTTAATTTGAATTAAACTGTGCTCAGAATTGCACGAAAAAAATACCAATTGATTAAAAATATTTATATCGTGATGATCGTTTATATAGTTTATAAATTTAATAAACCAAAACCGAAAAAACTGCATATTCAAAAGTCAGAAATTGAGAAAATTTGGATTATTTCTTATGATTTATAGACATTTTCTTCAAGAAATATTTTACAGAAGGTGAAACAATCTATTGAGGATATTACTTATTATCTTTATATAGAATATTTATATCGTGATGATCGTTTATATAGTTTATAAAGTTAAAAGGCCAAAATCGAAAAAACTAAACTGCATATTCAAAAGTCAGAAATTGAGAAAATGTTGATTATTAAATATAAATCATAATATAGACATTTTCTTCAAGAAATATTTTACAGAAGGTGAAACAATCTATTGAGGATATTACTTATTATCTTTATATAGCGTGTTTGTGATCAAGAATTCTGGAATTAAGGTTTGAATATTCTTCAACAGGAAAAAAAAACGTGAACAGTGAACGTTAAAAGTTTTTACATTTTTAATAAATTAAATAATATAGACGGAACATTGATTATCCAGCGTAATCGCGTGTTTGATCACCCTATAACTATTTCTTTATTCTAAACTGAAAATTCATAATAAAGACAGTTTTATGATCATTTTTATGATAATATTTAAGCCATTTAATTAGCTACACTAACATGCATTCCTTTTGGTAATATAATAATAAATATCGTGCCACTAAATTAATATTTTTTATTGAGTTTAATGTGATTCCTATTATTACTTTATTCTAAACTGAAAATTCCTATTAAAGACAGTTTTCAAATAATATTTCAGCCATTCAATTACCTATACTAAAAGTACTAACATTCATTTTTTATGTTGAATAAATGATATAGTTTTGGATTGAATGTGAATCCTATTTAAATTAACAACTTATTTATATATATATTAAAATTATCAGTATATAATTGTCACACTGTGCATGTAATCAAATTCAATTTAAAAAAAAACTTACCCAAATATCAATCTCGGGTCCAGTATATTGTTTACCCTCGAATACCTCGGGTGCCGCATAGGGCGGTGAACCACACCAGGTGGCCAAGAGTTCGCCAGGCTTGAAATGATTGGAGAAACCAAAGTCTGCTATTTTGATATTCATGCTAAAATCCAGCAGTAAATTCTCTGCCTTGAGATCACGATGCACAATGCCCTTCTTATGGCAATACTCCACGGCTGAAATAATTTGCCAGAACTTAAACCGAGCCGCCGACTCCGACATGCGTCCATACTTGGCTATATAATCTGTATAGAAAACAGAAACATAAGTAAAATGCTTAATTAACTAACTTGGCTAAAAGCTTACCAAAAATCTCGCCCTGACTGGCATACTCCGAGACAATATAGATCATGTTCTTGGTTTCCATTACCTGAACAAAATTAAATAAATAAATGTGAGAATTATCTTCAAGGGCGTAGTTAAGGGGGAATAATAGAAAAATAAAATTTCAAATTGCTTTTAGAAAATTTGGAGAAATCTTATTGTTAATATAATATATATATATATATATATATATATATATATATATTAATATATATTTCTATAAAAACAAAAATGTAGTCTGGCCCCTTCAATGGTCAGCTAGCTACGCCCTTGTATATATAGTTTTATAATTACCTGATATAACTTAATGATGTGCGGATGCTTGAGCTTCTTCATGATCTCCACCTCGCGATAGACCTTCTGCAGATTGGTATGATCCAGTTGCGATTTATCAATGATTTTAATGGCCACCTCGTTTTTGGTAATGCGATGCCGCGCCAGCTTAACCACGGCAAAGTTACCCTTGCCAATGGTGCGTTCAATATCATAGAAGCCCACACGCATTGGCTCCTTGAGCTTGAGCAGCTCTTTGGGGCCGCTGCTGCCGCTGGCAAAGAGTTTTTGGGCCAAGAGCACATCCTGACAGCTAACGAGTGCATCTAAAGATGGTGCTCCCACATTCACTTCACAAAGTTCTGGTTCACGTTCCTTATCCTTGCCTAGATCTTTATCCTTTGATGGCTGCTGCTGTTGCGGTTCCTTGGTCTTGGACTTAAGCTCCAGCTGCTGTTGCTGCTGCTGCTGCTGCTCTGGCTGCGACTGCGACTGCTCCTGAACTTTGGCTTTGTCATCCTTGGCCGGCTCCTCAGCTGCTGCTGCTGATGCTGCTGCCGTTGTCGCTGTCGCTGCCGTCGCTGGCGTTGATTCCGCGTCAGCCTCAACTGCCGCTTCGCTAGCGCTCATTATTTGTTTTTGGCTTTGGATTCAAAAGCTGTTGCTGCTGCTGCTCTTGCTGCCGCTGCTGCTGCACATGCTCCCGGCGCATGCAGCTTTGGCTCTGCTCCTCCTACTACAGACTCTGCACCCTATAGATGCCAAACCGCGCACTCCTCCATTCCAGCAGCAGCGCGTCGCCCTTTGCGATGACAACGAAAATATATATTGAAAATAACAAAGCTCACAAATTTCTATATTCTCTGATAAGAGATTAGCGCACACAAACACTCGCGTGTATATATGTATGTGTGTGTGTGTGTGTGTGTGCCATGAGTACAACTGTCTTGGTGTGTGTGTGTGAATGAGCGTTCATGTGTGTGTGTGTGTGTGTGTGTGTAGCATAGAAAAATCAATAAGCAGAGAAATCTCTCGCCTGGACGCCGCCTTCTCCACGTGGAGTACGCGCAACTGTGCAGACACATACACACACACACAAGCGCACACACACACACACACACACACACACTCACGCACACGCATAAAGTGTGGTTAGAGTCATGCAAATTACCGTTAGTTTTGTTAATTTCTTTGCAGTATCAATAAATGTTTAACGGCAATGCTTAAAATCAATTGATTTGATGTTATTGATGTTATATGCATGCCCAGCCAAATTGCGGCACCTTCTGTCCAACAAAAAAATTCCAGTCCACAAATTTGCTCCTGGCGTCCAACAAATCCAGAGCACGGACAACGACAACGACGCGTTTTGTCTTGGTTGTGACCCGCAGCGAGTGACAGAGAGCGCAGAGAGAGAGAGAGAGAGAGAGAGTAAGAACGCTGTGCCAAATCCAAAGCAATGTTTTGTAAGAGTTGCCAGGAGCTTTAATTTTCTGCCATTGATCAGACAACCCTGGCGCCCATCCAGTACTGGGGGGTTGCAGCGCAATGCGCCGGCGCCTAATGCCGAAGCCCCAGCAATTGAGGGGGTTGTGCACTGATTATTTAATTAACGCGCCATTCAACTATCAGCTAGAGATGACATTCAAAGCACATATCGATAAATCATCAAGACACCTTAAATACTGAGCGACTGGTTTCCATATAAGGAGACAGGCGAACAGACATGGTCATATCGTCTCAGCTCGCCATTCTGATCAAGATTATACATTTAAACATATTCTGGGGTCAGAGACGTCCTCTACCATATGTTACACATTTTGTGACAAGCTTATAATACAATTTTTCGAGGGGATACAATTAGTTAATTTAGTTAATAAATATTGTGGAGCCGCTTACATTATTTAATACCACCACCGAAGGCAGGGCCGTCTTAAGGTTTCCGCGGGGCCTCTGGCTAATTTAACAAGCGGTGCTCTAAGAACTAAAATTTTTTTAAACGCGGGCCGCTGGTTAATGCCCAGTGTGCCCTACCCTCAAGACGGCCCTGATCGGAGGCCATATTTTGCTGGTGGCGTCACAATTGGGATAGCGACCGCTTAAAAACTTGATCCTAATGCCAGGGACCTTGAAGATGACTTGGTGGATGACTCCAACCTAAGTACTTAATCTCTGCTCTTATTTTATTGCCCTTGAATGTTAACACCCATAATTCATAAGCCTGGGATTTACATCTTTAAAGAACGACCCCTGTTACTTCGAACTTACTTGTGTGTTATCAAGTTTCAGTCTAAACCAATTGAGAATTATAGATGACTATTACTTAAAAACTACTTTTTAAGTGGTAATAATGATTCAGTCGAGAGAGAATCTTGAAAGAATTCTTACTATAAAAACATTTCATCTCCACATTTTTAACTCAAATTTTTTACCATATTGGCTTGCAAGTATTTCAGGCATCATATATCGCAGGTTTTTCAGCAAAATTTGATAATTACAATTGTAGTTAATCGGCTTGTAATCGGTACAGGCACATTAAGTAACCTGATAACAAAATAAATATAACAACTGTTTGAGACCGATCTTTGGCTAATTTTAAAATATTCTAATAAATGTACTGTAATAAAATTAAATAACTTGATAATCCTTTAAGCATAAACATAACTAATTAACTGACAAAAATAAAGACGATTATAATAAATTACAACGCTTCAAGATCTGTCTAGAACTGATATAAATGTTGTATAACCGATTATATATTTTATATTTTTAATTAAAAATCCAACTCAACCATTTTGGTAAGGGACTCAATCATATTTGGAGCATATGAAGTTAAAAAACATAATAAAACAGATATTTTCGTGGTTGAATAATGCGATATAATTATTATAATGCGCTATATATTATAGCAATTGAATTTTAAACAAATACTAAAAAAAGTAAATTCAATGAAAATACAAATTTTATTTTATGTGCACATATGTATTCACTTAAATTTATTCATATTCGCAATAATTCTTATGGAACAAGTTGAAAATAGTTATACATAATAATAATATATATTTTGTACAGTGGGACAAGTGCATGGACATCTTGGAAAGATACATATATTTATATATATATATATTGTTGTGAATTGTAGATCTGGCTTTCACACTTTCACTTGCTTCACACTTTCTTTTTTTTTCCAAAGCAAATCATATCTTTTCAATAGATGGATTGACATATGTCTTTGTCCCCTAATTGAAATACAATATATATGTAGTATTATAGATATATGGTAGATATATACATAGACCGACGTACATACAAAAACAAAAAAAAATTAAAATAAAATAAAAAACTCATTGTTATAGCGACACTATACACAAAACACATTAAAGGCTTAATAAATAGGCTAAAAGTTGCACAGATCAAAAAGTATTGATCCAAGGCAGGGATGAAGGCTAATGGAATCTTTGTTCTGGAAGATTCTCGTTATTGCGTTTCTCAGCCAATTTCTATTCTTTCCCAGTTTTTGCCAATTTTTTTGTGATAATGACATTTTATTTTTTGGGCAACAGCAGCAGCTCAGCGGCAACAACAGTTCCTGTTGCTGCTGTGGCAGCAGCTTCATTGCCGGCAGCATCTCCACCGTTGCCATCGTAGCAGCGTCGCTTAAAATCACTAAAGAGATCCTGATGCTGTTGCAGACTGTGCTGTGGATCAATGTGCACCGACTGCGTTGTGTTTCTGTCATAAAAATAAAAGCAATTAATTGTCTTTTGTTAAAATAATAATATAGCTTTTAAAACCTACCTAGTTTTGGTTAGCACTGTGCAGCCATGCTCCACAATCATGTTGAGGGAATAGAGAGTTGCCAAATTTAGCAGACTATCATGCTCGTTGATCTCAATGTCCGGCAGGCGTATTTTCATTTGACGCGGATCCTGTAGAAAACGTGCCAGGCGCTCGTTAACACTTAGCTTAATGCTGAAACCTGGACGATCGCCGTTAATACGACGGCAACCGGCGCGTATTTCGCGCACCTCCTGCATCTGCATGGGCGGTGATGATGACAAAAATGGATTTGATGTTTCCCCGGACATTTCGCTTTCGATTTGCTTTGGCGCCACCATACCGCCATTCATAGCGCTTGCTGTGTCCAAACAAATGTTGAGACCAATAAAGCCAACGCTGCGATTGTTACGATTGGCGCCGCCGCCACAAATCTCGATTGGCTCCGAGCAATTGGCCGGCTGGAAACGTGACAAATCCTGTAATGTATCTGGCAGTGATGGTGATAGCGAGTTGACACCGCCGCCGCCGCCGCCGCTGCTCTCTGCTGTGGCCTCTGTGCCAGACATGAGTGTATCATCCTCGCCAATTGTATCATCGGAGCGTATTTGCGGCAGCAGTGATTTCTTAGTTAGCTTGCGTTTGGGATCATATTTGCCACCGGGTCCAAACTCATTGCCCGGCCAATCGGTTAGCTCGTCATCGCCCTCGCGATCTGTATCATGCTCCCGATTGCTATCCTCGCTGTCTGAGGATGAACTCAACGAACTTGAGCTTAGAAAATCATACAGCTCAGTGCAGTCCATTGATTGTATCTGCTGCGGTTGCGGTGTCTGGCAAAAGCGGCGTCTGCGATGCGACTTGGAGCCGCTGCCATGTTGAGACCTGTTGCGATGAACATGATAATCAGCACCAGCACCAGCACATTCCAGCGGCTGCTGCTGCGGTTGCTGCTGCTGTGACACCTGCTCCAGCGTCTCAATATCGCTGATAGGCATAAATGTTTCCATATCATAAGCAGCATCAACTAACGCGATATCATTTATCTCCAGTTGCAGCTGGAGTGCAGCTGTATTGGGCAGCGCCAGCGCCTGCTCCAATTTCGATGTATTGTCAGTCTTTTGTGCTTGTTGCGATTGCGTTTGCGTTTGCGTTTGAGCAATGCGATTTATTTTGGATAACAGTCCCTTATTGAGCGGCAACAGACGCTCGCTGTGTGGCTTTGATGTTGAGGAATAGCTGCGTGGTCTCATCCGATGATATTCCTCCATGTGTGTGTAACGCGGCATGCTTGTGGAATGCAACTTACTGGCGGAGCTGCTGCAAATTCCGCTAGCTGAAACGCCGCCGCTTCCAGTGGCCTGCTCATGCTCATGATAGCGATCACGATTGGAGCGCTTGCGTTTGCCGCAAAAAAACAAATTTGAACGATTGCCGCTTAAATCAGTTTTTAGGACACGTTTGCGCATCGTCCCAGATATGCTGCAACCTATGTTATTACAGCCGCCCAGCATGCTCGGATGCAGTGGCGATTCGTTGAAGCTTTGCGGTGATACAGCCAAATTGCATTCCTTGCTAAACTCAAATTCCATGGACATCCGTTTAATTTTACGCTTTCGACGTGAGTTGGGCTTGTAAAAGCTGCCGGATAAAAGTAATAAGTTTTTATTCAATTTATTATTCACAGTGTGTTAATTATTTAACTATAATTTAAATTTAAATCATTGTTAAAAGGCTACAAATCTTTCGTCTCGATTGTTACCAAGTTTATAGAAATCGAATGACATTTCAAAAGGTTACAGCCATTTGAATGATAGTAACTATTATATAAATGTCTTACAATCTAATGAAATAAATTTGTGTTAAACTAGTTTCAGAATTACACGAAAAAATTAACAAATGATTTTTATATGATTATAATTGTACGCCTAGAGCTAAAGTCTGTAAATTCATTCGTTTATGAAATGTCAAAACCGGAAAAAATGAATTTTCAAAATTCAAAATTGAGAAAATCGAAATTATTTCTTAAAATTCAGACATTTTGTACAAAAAATTTCTTCCAGAATATGAAACAGCTAATAGAGAATATTACTTATTAACTGTATATAACACTAGCTTACGCTCTCACAATCTACAACAATCTACCAATGTTACTAACCCACCAGGTCATAAAATATCCGAATATATTTTTAATAAAATTTTTCCGCACAAATTGCCAAAAATTTTACATTTCTAGCTTCTGCGGTTTGGCCTGGCGGTGAGTCGCCAATCAGTCACTCAGTCAGTCAGGTTAAAGAGTTTTATATATATAGAAGATTTGTAGCTTATTCAATTGTTACACCGTCTAGAAGAGTTTATTGACAGCATTTACACTCACCGTGCTGGACTGAAATTGGTTTCATTAAGTGAATCCGACTCAAGTGCGCCCATGCCCATGCGAACAGCAGCGGATGCATTGATAGCTTTGCTGGACAGACGCAATGGCAGCATTGGCTCAGCCTTATCATCAGAATCATCGCTAGCCGGCTGCATGGCATTATGTGTATGTGTGTCCAGGCCATCGATATTGGCATTGACATTGCCACCTGAATGTTGTCCATGTCCATGGACATTCAATGTATCTGTGGGGCTGCTGGATGAATCTTCTGTTGGTTGCGGCGCACAAGCTGCAAGATGAAATCAAATGCATGTTACTCAAATGGCAACCCGGTACTGATTTGATTGGCTTGACTTCAAAAACTTGGCTTAATTACTTACGCAAATTACCCGTTGATCGAGTTCTGCGACGCGAGCCCCACCTACCAACACCGCTGGCCCTGTCCATCAGCGAGGTCTCCTCGAGGGCGAGGGTCAAGTCGTGCGAGAACTGATCCATTTGCGCCTGCAAAACCTTGTTTCAATTGCGTTTCATTCAAATTTGCCTGTGCGTGCGTCAAAATCGTGTTAAAAAATAATATTAAAAAAAAAGAAAGAAGATCCCAAAGGCAAGCCTCAACAATTGGCAACAGTTCACTTCGATAGCAAAAACTATCGTATTCCTGCAATGTTATCGACAGTATTAAGTATATTTTTTTTTTTAATTTGCCATGACACGCTTTTGCGTAAAGCTGGTCACATTGAAATTTGTGGCATTTATGGAGCCAAAACGGGTAAAATCTGATGTTTCTTTTTAGATGTTTAATGGAAACGAGGTATTTATTAGAGTAAAAGGTGGTCGTAAAAGTTCGCAAAAGCGTAAAGAGTCATATTTGACCATATAAGTATATATATTAATGATATGTATCAAAAGCCGTGTCGATCTAGTTGTCTGTCTGTCTGTTTGAATCTCGGTGACTATAAAAGTTATTTCAAATTGTCAGCATAAATATTTATGCAAATAAAAAAACACAAATCACAAAAAAAATATATAGAATTGTTACCGCTGTTTTTTCTACATTTGTGCTTCTTTGTTTAATTCTTAACTAGTTTTAACAGATAAGTTATAATGTAGTTTTTTTCTGTAGTTTTTCTAAACATATAAACTGTAGGATAATAAATTAAATAATTATGTGTTTAATCTGAAGTCATTTTCGTAAAAAATTACTTGACTTTAAAACAGCGCGATAAGCTGATGATGGTTTCAATTTTAAGTGTAAAAAGAGAGAGACAAAGCAAATATTATTTTACACTCAAACTATGAATTAAATTTATGTGTTTCGTTCGAGTAAAGAATAAAATCCAAAAATAGTCTAGAATTTAATTTGAAATGTCAGTTTCTTACATTAAGAGACTTAAACTTTTCTTAAACTGAATAATCTGTATTAAAATAGGTAAAAGATCTTTTCGAGACTGAGTTTAAAGCAGAACTACAATTTAATTCGATGACTAACAAATAAGTATATACAAGAAATAATAATAAGTTCAATTTAACAACTTCAAAAATAGTTTTATTACAAGGTCATTTTACACATTAATATCAACGAACACATCATTATGACAAATGTAATTAATATCAAAAATAAAAAAGAAAGCTTGAGACTTGTTTAACTACAGCTACAACGTGGTTTAAATTTGTTCCACGGAATGATGTTAACATTACATGAATATTGTATTGGCATATATTTTAGTTAAATCAATCAAATTCCTTGCGCTGATCACATCCAAATCAGTTCTTGGCCATTCCACGCTTGAATGCATAGACCAGGGCCATTCCCAGAAGAACAGCGCCCACAGCCAGTCCAATTTCTCTGCAACTGTGTATATAAATTATAATATATAAATATTAGTGTTGATTAAACATATCACTCTGCAGTAAATTAGCAGCTTAGTATTTGGTTAAAGTGAGAGAGAGTATTATTTAAGTGCGGATAGAGGATTAATGCAAAATGCAACATTGTTTGGGCGCAGCAGGCACATAACTGGCGCTAGCATTGTCAGCATTGTCATCAGTATCATTATCAGTGGGCGTGGCACTAGTTAATTAAATAAAACAAAAATAAAAGAAATTGCAAATAATAAAAACTCAAATCAGAGATGCAAATAGAAAGAAAACAAAACCGAAAAAAACCGCATGCAAATTTTGAAATATAACATAATGGGAAATATTTATCAACATAAAATATAGATATAGATATAGAACTCTACAGTTTATATACAGAATATATATATATAACATATAACTTACAGATTAGTTGTAATATTATATGCTGCATTAGCATTTATAAAATTTCACTTTGCTGCTTGAGAAGAATTTAAAGCTTGTAAATAGAATAACGCATGCGCTGGATTATCAATTATAATATATAGTTTTGCGTATATATACATAGGTTTATATAAGAATTCACATTTCTTTAGAAATCCTCAATATTTATTTCTTTGTAAAAAAAATAAATCTCGTTCACTTTTCTACGTATAATAAGTTAAACAATCTTAATTCATTACAAAAGATTAATACAAAAGTTTTTCAATTGTTCGAACATGAATATAGATATTAAAAATATTATTATATAAATAAATTAAGCTAACTTGCATGTTAATTTAAATATCCTATAATAATATACAAATCAGTTCTTGGTTAATACAAGCAACAAATATGAGATAAATTCCTTGAAATAAATAGAGATAGCTATAGTTTCTAAAACAAGAATGTATATATTTATGTATCCGATTTCAAGGCAAAAAATGCAATTTAAAATTTGTTTTCGAGAACCCATATACCAAATAAAGTGTCTCTAGCTCTAATCATTAAAATTAAATCGACAAAATTATTAATGCTTCGTAATAATATAAAACAATTGTAAAATACAACAATTTCTTAAGACAACATTAGATTTGAAATGGAATTAAATTGCAAAAGTTGCCACAAATAAATGAAGGTCGCATTAATTGCGACAAAAAACATTTTTTGGTTAATTCAAATTTGTTATGGCAAATTATTTATTTATATACAGCATGCCAAGCGAAACCAGTTACAGCTGAGTCATGCAAGAGATTAGACATGTATTAGTTACGATGATAATGATGTGTATTGCATTAATATACTTATATATACGATGCTTATGGGAGCTTCAAGTTATCTCAAACATCGCACACATACACACATGCTTATCTCATGTGCTTAATTTTATTAGAAAACTTGAATTTTATTTAACAAATGGCGAATGATTTCAATGAATTTTGAATGATGCGCTAGAATTTTGTATATAGTTAGCTAAACTCACCCAACTGGCAGTTTCTTTTTAATATCTTTGGCTGCCAAATTACCAATAAAATATTTCTTCATTATTTCTCTACAAAATTAGATTTAATTAATGGCTTTCTTATAAAGATTGGAAAAAAAACTTACCGCGCCTCCTGACTGTGTCCCACATCAATGAAATCCTTGGTGCCATCACGTCCTGCTACACTTATTAGAGAATCCTCACCACCAGGATGCTATATAAACATATAGACACGCATTTATTAATAAAAGATTAAATCGTTGTCTTTCATTAGATCTTACTTCATTTAGGAACTTGGTCAGGTCATAGACCTTATTCTCGATAATCACCCACAGATCATTGGGTTTGTTGTGTTCCTTAACGGCAGCCAAACTAATTTCCTTGCTCATTTTTTTTAAGGTGCAATATTATTTGAAAAATTAAAGTTATTAGGAATTTTTTTGTGAACCTGTTGGTCTTCTAATCTGACTACAGCTGTTTTTCGATAGTTCGATAATTGTTTTCGATTTTTCGCACATGTTCCCTGACAGCTTCGATACTTTGATATCGATGAGTTTCGTCTGTCGAGTGGAGTGGTTCTGTTAAGTAAGGAGGGGTTAATCTGTTAGTTAACATTCCATAATACGGCAATTTTTTTTTTTTAAATTATATCAGGAACCAAACGATAATTTATATTATAAAAATCACTTGTTAGGGTGTAATTCTTAAATTTAATAAGAATTTTCTTTACTTTCTTAAAATGTCTTCTGAAGCGCTTTTTAATCACTTAAAACATTAATTTATTATTTGAGAAGAAAACATCACCGACTTACCCTAAAAGTTGAATATATTCGGAATAAAAATCAAATATTTCTGGAACGTACAAGGTGAACTTTATTTATTTGAATATTTAATTTTTAAATCTTGAGCATATTTTTATTTTTTGTTGATTAACATGAATTACATTGAATACCTTTTTAAATTGCTTGAATACATATTTTGTTTAGACATTTACGGTAAATAGTGTTAAAAATTTATTGACCGCCACGCAGACGCAAGACCAAATGGAGAGTGGACTCCTTCTGGATATTATAATCCGAAAGAGTACGGCCATCCTCCAGCTGCTTGCCGGCGAAGATCAAACGCTGCTGATCTGGGGGAATACCCTCCTTGTCCTGAATCTTAGCCTTGACATTCTCAATGGTATCAGAAGGCTCCACCTCCAAGGTGATGGTCTTGCCAGTCAAAGTCTTGACAAAGATTTGCATGCCACCACGCAGACGCAAGACCAAATGGAGAGTAGACTCCTTCTGGATATTATAATCCGAAAGAGTACGGCCATCCTCCAGCTGCTTGCCGGCGAAGATCAAACGCTGCTGATCTGGGGGAATACCCTCCTTGTCCTGAATCTTAGCCTTGACATTCTCAATGGTATCAGAAGGCTCCACCTCCAAGGTGATGGTCTTGCCAGTCAAAGTCTTGACAAAGATTTGCATGCCACCACGCAGACGCAAGACCAAATGGAGAGTAGACTCTTTCTGGATATTATAATCCGAAAGAGTACGGCCATCCTCCAGCTGCTTGCCGGCGAAGATCAAACGCTGCTGATCTGGGGGAATACCCTCCTTGTCCTGAATCTTAGCCTTGACATTCTCAATGGTATCAGAAGGCTCCACCTCCAAGGTGATGGTCTTGCCAGTCAAAGTCTTGACAAAGATTTGCATGCCACCACGCAGACGCAAAACCAAATGGAGAGTAGACTCCTTCTGGATATTATAATCCGAAAGAGTACGGCCATCCTCCAGCTGCTTGCCGGCGAAGATCAAACGCTGCTGATCTGGGGGAATACCCTCCTTGTCCTGAATCTTAGCCTTGACATTCTCAATGGTATCAGAAGGCTCCACCTCCAAGGTGATGGTCTTGCCAGTCAAAGTCTTGACAAAGATTTGCATGCCACCACGCAGACGCAAAACCAAATGGAGAGTAGACTCCTTCTGGATATTATAATCCGAAAGAGTACGGCCATCCTCCAGCTGCTTGCCGGCGAAGATCAAACGCTGCTGATCTGGGGGAATACCCTCCTTGTCCTGAATCTTAGCCTTGACATTCTCAATGGTATCAGAAGGCTCCACCTCCAAGGTGATGGTCTTGCCAGTCAAAGTCTTGACGAAGATTTGCATATTTCCTGTTTCTATAAAGATTAGGAAAATGAAAAGAAAGAATTTATATATTTTGATGAGCGAGTAAATAAATAAATAAACAACTTCTCAACAAATATATAGCTTCTGAATTCTGGAGCTCTTCGAATCGAACTAGTTCGATTGAACGCAACTAATTGCAATATGGTATGAACAAATCTTTATACGGAATGAATGAACCAGTGTTCCTTGTGTTTGCCTATCCTTCGTTGAGTTTGTCCAATAAAGGTACAAAACGAACTAAATGAACGGCTTGTTCGTTCAGTTCCCTGAGTCAGTCGATTGAACTAATTCTTAACGATACATACAAACGTATTGCAGGGCATACACAGCGCAAAAGAAAGTGCGCAGCAAGTTTTCTGCGTCATGACCTAGTTTTAATAAATTTAGAGCACTTGCCTGCCCACCCCATTATATAGATAAAGTTAATAATTGCCAAAATTGATAACATACATATGCGTATGCGAAAATCTACAAATGTACATACATACATACATATTTAGGTGTGCACTTTCGGACATTTGAACTTTCTGATGCATATTTCAATGCACTGAATTGTATTTCATTTAAAACACTGACAAAACACTAATGTACATACATACGTATGTATAGTATATATTAATTGTTGTTTGTGTATGTACGTATGTTGTTTTATTTCACCACTAAACGTTTATTACAAAATATGACGAATCATTTTTTCTTTTGTTAGTATATATGTATGTACATACATATGTATCTAAGTATGTTTGTGTATTGACTGCGTTTTCTTTATGCGACGCCATTTTGTAGTTTCTATGAAAACGCATATTGATGTACACACAGCGTTTTTAAATGCATGTGTGTGCATTGTATGTACATATATTTATTTAACTATGAATTTACAGTTAATTTAAGTACATTTTCGACAAGCATCTGGGTATTCTTCTACATATGAAATTATATTCAAATTAATGTATGGTAAATGCAATATAATTTTACAAGGAAATAAAATATTGAAATGTAAAAATTTTAATTCTATAAAGTAACGCGTAAACACATGCATACGTACATATTAAAATGTATTAGGAAGTGTAATGTATAATATATACATATCTATTCATTACTTTTCATTTTAGTTCTTTGTTCTCTACTGCAACTGTAATTATGATTTGGATGACTAGCGAAAAAAAAAAAACTAGTGTAATACTCTCATCAGCGATCAACATTTTATTTTTATACGTATACATTTATGTTGGTACATACCTTTCTTAACAATTTTCTACTCAATTAAGTTAAATCAAATTTTATTTAATTATTTCTTGCACAGCGAATTGCACTGGACACACGTCTTCTCTAACTGAACACTGAAATATTAATGTTCGAAACGTTGCCTCAATAAGATTGAAGCTTGGAAATGTCACTAATTTTCTCTCAGTTCTGTAAAAATCTTTAGGATAAAGAGAAATGTTGTTAAATGCTGGTGTTAAGTTTTCATAAGTGATGGCTCTGTTAGCAGGAGTAAGTGGTTCGATGAATTGAATACGTGAACCAGTTTATTTTATGTTCTTCTACATTAATCACATCTTTATTTTCGCTAAGTCGTTGAGTTAATCTTTATTTAATATGAATTTAAGTTTGTTTAATATCATGCAACAGATTCTAATTCAAGTGGTTACATGAAATGAAAGACTCGCTTAAAAGTTGAGGACAAATGAACGTGTTCACCAAAAATGAGTACCTGTTACCCAACACTGTTGAAAATGATATATTTCATGGTTTTCTTAACATAAAGCGATTCATCGATTTTTCATTATTCAATGTATCGGTGTAAACTTTTCTGTGCGATATTTGAATCGGTGAAAAGTTAATTCTAAAATTGATGCTATTTGCAAAAAAACTTACAAGCCCGAATTCAATTAGAAAACTATTTAAACTTACACTTAGATTTATTTAATTTAATTGTTAAGGGGGTCAACATAAATTAAATGGTTTACTTATATCGCCGATAGTCACGATTATATTCGATATATCGATTATACAAATTTAAGTAAATTCTACATACACAGTTAAAAAAATATTTTTTTACTGTGTGTGGTTTTTCCAGGTCACCAAACAAAAATCTATGTAAAACCAATTTTTTATTTAATTTACATATTCCAGCCGATAATGGAAATATGCCGATATCACGCAAAACATTCCTGGACATCAGTATCGATAATGCAACGCAACTAAAAAGTATTTGTCATCGATTATTCATAAGCAAAAACAAAGCCAAAAGGGGCGGACGTAAAGCGCTCGGTACGCGTAATTTATTTGTAATTGGTCATTGTCGTCGCTTTAATAACTATACAGAAGTTGTGTCGATCGTTGACGACAGCAGTAAATATAATCACACAAATTGCTGAAAAATATATTTTAGACTGTTATTCAGCTGTTTTTGTGCACAACGAGCAACTTTTTCCTTGTATGTGTATGTGTGTGTGTTGTGTTTTGTGTGTATGCCAAATTATGCGTTTTCGTTTTATACGATATTAATTTTCTGTTTTTTTTTCTTGTTCAAAATTAAATACATATCTATATATATATTATATTCGTTTGCTTGTGTGTCCAAAATTAAAAGTAAATTACGTTCTTAGTTTATCGATATCGTTTGGCTATTAAAATTCGCAGTATATTTTTTGATAAACAACACAACAACCCTGCGCGAACACCCCACAAAAAAAATCATCTGCAAGAGCATTAAAACCCGCCCCAACGCGTCGCCGTCATCGTCATCAACAGCAGCAGAAGCAGCAAAAGCAGCAGAAGCAGCAGCAGCACAGCCACAGCAAAAGGCAGAAGCAAAAGCAAAGGCACGCTTACGTTACGCGCTCGGTTGTGGCGTATCGATGCCGTCGTGTTAACGTGTCGTCTGTGTGTGTGTGTGTGTATGTTTGTGTCTGAGCTGGATTCTTATAAGAATATTTTTTTCCAATACATATTTTTTTGGTCTTTTTTGTTTGTATGTGTATTTTGTTTGTTTGCGCGCGACTTACGCAGTTAATTTTCTTTCTTTCAATAACAACAGCAGCAACAACAACTAAAACACAAGTGGCAGTGTTTGTTGGTGTCGGCAGAGAGAGGAAGATAGCGCCGTGTTCGCGTGTATGTGTGTTTTATGAGAGAGCAAAAAGAGAAATACATTCACATCAAATTTGATAACTAAAACGTAACAAAAGCCGCAGCAAGCAGCAGCAGCAAGTGCAAAGCAGCAGCCGTGCAGCAAACATCTAGCGAGCAGCGGGCAGAGGCTGAGGCGTAGGCGTCTTCATTGTCGTCTTCATAGCAATAATTAACTGTTAAACTTAACAAATAAAAAAACTATTTGGTGATCGTGTGAGAGTGTATACCCAATCGTCTTCGTCGTCATCCGCCGTTCTCACCTACACACCCTAACACACCATGGATAACTTAATACCGATCGTCAATAAGCTGCAGGATGCGTTCACATCTCTTGGTGTGCATATGCAATTGGACTTGCCACAAATTGCCGTTGTTGGTGGACAGTCGGCTGGCAAGAGTTCTGTGCTGGAGAACTTTGTGGGCAAGTAAGTGGTCATCATCCAAATCACTCAACAATACACAAATATCAAGAAAATCCATATTTTTGCGCGAAAGCTCTTCTATGTGTGCTTATACTTATATATGTACAATTGTGAGAGTCTCTGAGTGCTCCCAAGTTTTGGCTGTATGTGGGCGCTCGCTCTCACTGTCACACAAACACACACACATATATATATGTGTATATATGACTCTGTGCTTGTGTGAATTTTTTGGTGAATAATCAATGAAGCAGCATTCCTGTTTTTTGTTTTTGTTGCACGATGACCGCTGATGGTCAGTGGGTGTTTTTTTTTTTGCTGCGAGCAGGTGGTCATCAATAATTCCCCCACATCCTTACAATGTTGTACATACATATATTAGTAAATGCGCATTCGGTTGTACATGGTCAGCGTTTTAGCAGCAGCACCAGCAGCATAACAACCACCTTACACTTACACATGTATGTGTTTATGTATGTTAGTGTTGTAACGTTTCGTTGGGAACAAGTTCAATTGAACGTGTCATTTGAATGAACGAAACTATTCATCAGTACAAGTTGACTTTTTTGAAAAGAAAACTGTTATTTTTAGATCAACTGATCAATTGTATTTAAAAACATACTATAGCTGCAAAACTATCAATGTTATGAATTTTTCTTCATAAACTATCAAATGGCAATGCAATCAATGTTCTTTCCGATCTAGTTCGTTTACGAATCTAATTGAACGACTGAACTAATCAACTCTTATGTATGTACATTATATACATTATACACACAAGACGTTACATAGTATCATCGGTTCATCATCATTTGCCTCTGCTGATTAATGTTCGTTTAATTTTACAACACACTCCAGTCTTTAATATGGTATATCTTACAAATGTACATACTTAGGCATGTTTATATGAATGTATTTAAGTGCGATAAACTCGGTTCCAATAAAAAAAAAAACAGAAAAAACATTTTTTACGTTACTTTGTGTGACTGACTTGGTTTTCTCTCTTTTTGTGCTCACACTCAGTTTTCTCCGTGGAACAGTTTTATTTGGGCGCTCTTTGGTTGGCTGCGCGGCGCTCAGTGCGCTGCGTTCGTTTTTATCTATCGGCTTTTTGGCCGCCCCCCTGCTAAAGCTACAACTAAAGGAAACAAAAAAAAAAACAAAAAAGAAATAATACAAATACAATATAACCCACAAAAAATACTTACGCCCCAAAAAAGAAAAGAAGAACGAACGATAGGAAAAAAATCAATGCACGTTGACATTTCCTTTTGCAGCTCGGCGCACATGCTTTTGTTTCCCTTTTTCTTTTGTGCGCTAGTTCTGCTCATGCCCACCAACACCTCCCACACCACCCTGTGCTTTTTCGCTGCTACACTTCACTTTGACATTTATGCAATGCTGTCGACGTTAACGGCGACGACAACGTCGTCGCTTACGCTAGCCTATATTTGTTTAGTTGCTGCTGCTTCTCTGCAGCTAGCTTTTACGCCTACTCGTGTAACTTTTGTAACTGTTAATGAATGGCAGCAGCTCTCTCTCTCTCTGTCTCTATTTCTCTGTTGTTGTAGCTTCCGCTCTATCTAAATGATATATAACGTTATGTATTATGTACATATATACATATGTAGGTATGTTTGTTCTATGCAAAATTGCAAAATTATATAATGTTGTCACTCTTAGTCGCGTTTTAATCCTTTCTGATAGTGGCTCCACCTACCGCAGTCCACCACCCACACACACACACACAAACATATATATTATGTTTGTATGTATGCAAGTGTAGGAGTCGGTGTGTGTGTGTATGTGTGAGTTGCTTGCCTGGTCGTCTTATCTACAAATATTCATAGCTTTTTTTTCCACTTGGCTATTTATGCTCTGAGGCCTGGAACGTAAGTCCTTGCAGGCTCTATGTGCGTATGCATGCTTGTACATATAAATATATACATTGTATATAGATATGTACTAAAACTGTAAATAAACGTTTGCCTATCCGATATCAATAGCTGCTTTTATTTTTAAGCTACTATCGAGGACTTTTCCATTAACGATGCAATCACACTGATATGAAGAAATTCTATAAATCAAATTTGTCATTTAATAAATGACGTGCAGGTGCTTTTTTGAGGATATGTATATGTAGTTACATTTATTTTATATATAAATGTGCATTACTAAGTCAGTACATACATATGTACATCCATGCAGTTGCGCTTACATAAGTTGGCTGCAGTCAATAGCAACAACAACAACAACAATGGCTTTAGTCAAGCGCAGTTCATTTCCTGAGTTTTCGCATGCGCCGGCCGCACACATACTTATGTATGTATGTGTGTACATATGTGCATATAATACATTCATACATATGTACATATACATATGTATGTTTGTTAATGACCTAGTTTTTTCTTATTTATTTTTTTTTTGCCACTTATGCTGCTGCAGCTGCAACAATGTCAGTTAATAATGCTGCTGCTGTAGCGGCTGCACTCAAAACTGTAAAGCAGCTCAAATTGTCAGAGCCTATCACTCAAGATGGAGATGTGGTGTATAGAGCAACATATTCAATGTCAACTCAACATTAGCAGCAGCATCGGCAGCGGCAAAAGCTCTGTCCGAAATGTCAATAGTTCATGGCATTTAATGCTGCTGATGCTGAAAGCAGAGACGCATGCATAAACACCTATGTACATTATATGTATGTATTGCCATATGACATTATCACTAATAGAATGTTTGTATAGGGTGGCTATGCGGCATATACGGATTAATGTATGTGTGTAAATTCAAACATACAAAACCTACATTGCAATTTCAACACGCTATCGAAATAATAACTGAAAAAAATATACATACTTAAGCTATTCATTCTGTTGCTGCATTCGAGGCTCAATTACTTTGTCTATTAAATTAAACACAAACACGACAACTAAAACCAAAAAAAACTATACAAATGAACAGCTATGTATATGGTAAATACATATGTATATCTATACACTATATACATATGCACATTTAAAACAATTTCATTTAAATGAAATTTAAAAAATTGTTTAAACGCATCAAACCTGCAAACATGAAACGACAGCGAAAGCAAATGAGCATGCGAGAGTGTGTAGAGAGAGAATGCATAGCAGCTGATCTTATGTATGTGTGTGTGTGAGAGAGTGTGACCTTATTTTTTTTTTCGATTAAAGCAGCTAAACTTTGGCTAAACTTTTAGCCGCTAAAGAGCGTGATTAGCTGCTCTCTCTCCCTCTCTCTGTGTGTGTGCGTTGATGCACTCGACGTATTGCATGGCTTTTGCATGCGTTAATATATATGTGTGTGTGCGTGTATGTTTATCTTCAGCCGCTTCTTTTGACTGCGCGCTTTTTTGACCTCTTTGCTAATTGTTTGCATTTACTGCCTAGTTAGGCAAAACTAAAAAAAGAAAAAAGAAACAAGAATTTGCAAATTGAATTGTATGAATATGTTACTTTGAGTCATCTTTTGTTGAAATCATAAAATTAACAAACTGAAAACCAATTCCACATGCACGCACATACATACATAAATATATTTATGCTCCTTATTAGAGTTGCTTAGGATTCGTTCAGAATAAACTGAACGAAGAAATTTTGTGTGAATGTAGCTTCCCTTCGTTCATTCTTCGTTTGTTCATTCACGAGTTACTCAATACATATGTAATTGATAACATTGCATTTTATTTACACTTGTGTAATTTAATGTACTATGTTTTTACATACATATATACTATGTATAATTGTTTTGTATTTCTTTTGTGCTGTGACGATAAGATAAGAACACAGAAACATGCCCAACCCTTTTTGGAAAATATTTTTCACATTTAAAATAGTTTTTTTTTTTTATTATCAAAGTTATTGCTTTGTTCATAGGTTTACAGGTGCCAGTATTCTAGCCCGCTTCCCCTTCATTAGACCAGTAGAAAGCTCGTTAAGTACCATGCGCTAAAATTTCTATAGATGATTCATGGTTTTGACATTATAATTGATATTGTTTGTGATATTGATAAGATTCTTACTGCTGCAGCCGTTATTATGTATTATTATATTACTATGTATGTACAAACATATACATATGTATATTTTGTTATTTGGGTGTAGTGTAGTGTGGCTTTTATTGACTTTATGTGGATTTGTTTACCTGATAGAAACGAAGCAAATATGTGTAGTCGCAATATCTGTACTTAATTTGAAATCAATCTTGATCTGTATGTTACAAGTTGTATTACAACAATTTAAATAAAACGACTAAACATAACTTAACGAAGAAATTGTGTTCCTGACTCTCTTACAACTGATTTCTTTGTCATTTGAGGTGGATTTGTCTTTTTATTCACCTGAGTTCAACTTAACGAAGGAACTATCAGATTGTCAATTAGTTCCTTTGTTCATGTTTGTTCGTTTGAGCTGAATCATAATTTTGATTCGTTTATATTAATTAAATTAGCAAATCAACTATTTAATATAATATAATGTCAGTATTACTAAGGAAACTTAAATATATGAAATTACATAATATTATATGACTAGTTTCTTGGTTTACCAAAAAATTGATTGGTTTAATTGAACTATATATATTTATGTATTTTTATGTGTATACCTGTATTATAAAGTTCAATTATAGTTTAGATTGGTGTGGGTTCCCTAATGTTTCCCAGATAATTAACAGCACTTGTTGCTTTTGTTTTTTCGATGACTTTTCCCATAATTTCAAAATAGTACAAAAGCTAATCAAAACAATTTATCTATCTATAAAACAATTGAGTTATCTAATAATCGTTCCATCAATAGAGGGTGACTCATTTGAAAGCTCACAATTTTGATTGGTTGCATTTAAATCTCTCTCTCTCTCTGTGGCTTTAAATAAATTTAATAATGTTAATTTCATGTAATGTTAATATTCCACGCAAAGTTATAATAGTTCAATAGTTATTTCTCTAATTTATTTTATATAAAATTTTGCATTTCAAATTGGTTTTGTTTACAGAAATGTAAATTTTCTATACATAAATATTGAGTATTGACTGTATAAATATCGAGAATGTTTAATAGTGAACATTACTCAATGCAATATCCACAGAAATTTTAGGATTAATTAACAAAGCATTGTTTGGAAATGATTTCAAGAAATCAATATATTTATAATTTACTCATAGATTGACCACAGAATTAATAATACAAAAAAATTCCATACAGATTTATTAATAATCAAACTTTGTATTGTATTGGGCGATATAATACATTAGAGCGTTGTTAGAATTTATTGTATAAATCATATTCTACCAAAAAATAAAAATACACATTGAAATCAAGCAGTGCAATTTATATATAATTTACTCATTACCACAGAATTAATAATACGAACAAAATCACAATTACATTAATAAACAAACTTTGTATTGTATTTGGCAATATATCACAAATAAAACATTGTTACAATTTTAATATATAACTGTGATTAATCTATGATATTCTATCAACAATAAGTAACATTAGCTCGACAAACCTTGATATTTAAAAAAGTTTACGATTTTATTCGTATTACAAGCTAGTGAAAATTGAGATTAATAACAAATAAAAATGCTATAGTCACTCGACTATTTGACTACGAGGTAACCTGTAACCAGTACGAGATTCGGAAATACATTAAAATCAAGCACTGCAAATTAAAATTGAAATATCAAGCAGTTCAACGGCATGAAAAACTAATTTCTTAAATAACTTTGTATATTATTATCTGATCGGTATGTAATTTTTATAGTATATTCAGATGAGCATTATGCTAGAAATATTGAGTCTGTAAATCGATTTTATTTAGTTGCGCTGAGAGGGGAATAGTACTAAACACCTGCTCAACAGGCACCTTGAATATTTTATTATATTTATTATTATATACTTATCACTTATTTGAAGCTAAAACTCATATAATATTGTTTTTATTTATTTACAGAGACTTTCTTCCTCGTGGTTCGGGCATTGTAACACGGAGACCTTTGATTTTGCAGTTGATTAATGGAATTACCGGTTAGTTTGATTTGCAATTGATTAGTCATCAATATATTAATAAAAATGTCTGTATTTTGTTTGATTTTAGAATATGGCGAATTTCTGCATTGTAAGGGCAAAAAGTTTTCTAGCTTTGATGAGATACGTAAAGAGATTGAGGATGAGACGGATCGTGTAACTGGTAGCAATAAAGGCATCTCAAACATTCCGATTAATTTGCGCGTCTATTCGCCATATGTGCTCAATTTGACGCTTATCGATTTGCCTGGCCTAACGAAAGTGGCAATCGGTGATCAGCCCGTTGATATTGAGCAGCAGATTAAGCAAATGATATTCCAATTTATACGCAAAGAAACCTGTCTGATTTTGGCCGTAACGCCGGCCAATACCGATTTGGCCAATTCGGATGCGCTCAAGCTGGCCAAAGAGGTTGATCCGCAGGGCGTACGCACTATTGGTGTTATTACCAAGCTGGATCTCATGGATGAGGGTACCGATGCGCGAGATATTCTTGAAAATAAATTATTGCCACTGCGGCGTGGCTATATTGGTGTTGTAAATCGTTCGCAAAAGGATATTGAGGGTCGCAAGGATATACATCAAGCGCTGGCCGCTGAGCGCAAATTCTTTCTCAGCCATCCATCGTATCGCCATATGGCCGATCGTTTGGGCACACCATATTTGCAACGTGTACTAAATCAGCAGCTAACTAATCACATACGCGACACATTGCCCGGCTTGCGTGACAAATTGCAAAAGCAAATGTTAACTCTCGAAAAGGAAGTTGAAGAGTTTAAACATTTTCAGCCCGGCGATGCCAGCATTAAGACAAAGGCTATGTTGCAGTATGTATAAAAAACAATTATTAAACATTATTATATATATATTATATGTATTTACAGAATGATACAAAAGTTGCAGTCAGATTTTGAGCGAACTATCGAGGGCAGCGGCTCGGCTTTGGTCAATACAAATGAATTATCTGGCGGTGCCAAGATCAATCGCATATTCCATGAGCGGTAAATGCATTTAATTCGAGCGCTTATTTACTAAAAGACTGTAGAAATGTTTATTTATATTGTATATTAAAATGTAATTATAATATCTTAATCTTTTCATTAGCTATGACAGTCTTTTAGTAATTAATTTTAATTATTTGTATGCCCTATTTATAACAACAAAATATTCTTATTTTTATATAGTTTACGCTTTGAGATTGTTAAAATGGCCTGCGATGAGAAGGAGCTGCGTCGCGAGATCTCATTTGCCATACGCAACATTCACGGTATTCGTGTCGGTCTATTTACGCCCGATATGGCCTTTGAGGCCATTGTTAAACGCCAGATAGCATTGCTCAAGGAGCCGGTCATTAAATGTGTGGATCTAGTCGTCCAGGAATTGTCTGTTGTTGTGCGCATGTGCACCGATAAGGTTAGCTTTAAAATGATTTATATTTAATATTAAATTATTAAATTATATGTAACTTTCTATATAGATGAGTCGCTATCCACGTTTGCGCGAGGAAACTGAACGCATCATTACCACGCATGTGCGTCAACGTGAACAACGTTGCAAGGAGCAAATATTATTGCTAATTGATTTTGAGCTTGCGTATATGAATACCAATCATGAGGATTTCATTGGCTTTGCCAAGTATGTCTCAAATTGATTAATAATATATGAAAATATATTATTAAACTGATTCAGCTATTAATATGCCTTTCTTTTCTATGTGTTTTTAGTGCTCAGAATAAATCTGAGAATGCAAATAAGACCGGCACCCGTCAATTGGGCAATCAGGTTATACGCAAGGGTCACATGGTCATACAAAATTTGGGCATTATGAAAGGTATGTTGCAATTGACACAATACCACAAAATGATGATGATGTCGCATCCTGTCTGTTTGTGCGTAAATCACACCTCTAAAAAAAATGAAAAAAAAAAACACGTTAAAAAGCAACTACAACAGCAAATAATAAACAAACAACAGCAACAACATTCAATAGCACTTTAAGCACTCTTACTTACATTCTTCTAATAATCAAAAACTAACCTAATTATATACATATATATAGAACCTATATATTTGCCTAAAATGCGTATTGTTAGCTAGATTTGTTCTACGATTTTCCATTGCAATTTGTTATAAGAAAGGGGTATGAAATTACCAAGTTTAATTAATTCTATATAGCTCAATTGAAATGATTTAAGTAATGATATTCACTGAGTATAAATTTAAGTACTTCAATTATATTTATTCATATTTTGTGTGTAGAAAATGTAATTGTAATTGCCAGCTATTAAACCACTGCTATAGAGCTTAATAATCTCAAAATGCTAGGCATAAAGCTAAGGATTTGCAATGAAAAATATAATTTTTATAAAAGTATAGTTTCAGGTACATAGAAAACACTTTTATATAACAAAATCATAAAGCATGTGGCATGGGAATCAATTTTGAAAAGAAAATCTCGTTTCTAAACAATTCTCAAGCATGTGCTATCCAGCACTAAAGTCTATTCAATTTTTCAAGCACTTTATATTAATTTTTAACTTTTTTTTTTTTGTATATCTTGAGTTTTATTTTCCAATTCTTTTCTTTTGTGTGTTTTTTTGTATTTTGTTCTCTAAACTTTTTGAATATTTTTGATTGGTTTCTTTTGTTTGTATTTTTTTTTTGGTTTTTTTGGTCTTATTTCTTTTTTTTTGTTTTCTCTTAACTTTTATACTCTATAACTACTTTGGGGTGTGGAAAATTGAAAAGCTTTGCTGAGGTTTTTGCCACGCATACTTGGTTTGTATACTCAATCAATTTTTGCCATATTGATATGCTAAAAACAAAAAACAAAAAACAAATAATAATAATAAACATTAATGTGCTGTACTTTTCTTAAATGCTTCAACTCGTAACTGAAACTGCAATTGTTTCATATTTGGGTTACTGCTATTATATATATCTATCTATCTACATATATCCCAATATTCCATCCCAAAATTGCGCATCCTTTTCCAACATCATTTCACACAATGCATAAACTACCTCTGCCGCCTTTTTGTTTATGTCGAATCGTATTTGTATTGTATTGTATTTGAAATATCCTTATATTTGAAAACACATATCATATATCTATTTGTTCGCAGGTGGCTCGCGTCCTTATTGGTTTGTGCTTACATCGGAGAGCATTTCCTGGTACAAGGACGAGGATGAAAAGGAGAAGAAATTCATGTTGCCGTTGGATGGTTTGAAATTGCGCGATATTGAACAGGGCTTTATGTCAATGTCTAGACGTGTTACATTTGCTTTATTCAGTCCCGATGGACGTAATGTTTATAAGGTTAGTAATTTTTGTTAGCATACAAAAAAATGAATTCCGAAACGAAAAAAAAAGAAAAACAAACTTAATTACAAAACTTAACAAAAAGTATGAAGAAAATTTAAAAAAAAAAAAAACGAAAACCAAAAACAGAAACAAAAAAAAAAGAAATAGAAAAAACCATTTGCTGTATTTTTCTAAAACAAATAGTTTTGTAATTTTCTTTGCAAAACTATTTGTCAAACATTTTAAATTTTTATCATAATTTTGTTTCTTTTGTTTAAAAAAAAAAAAAAAACAGAAAAATATTTGTTAACTACAATTATTTTGCGTTCAAGTTGCCCTCCAATTTGATTCTTGAGTTTGAAAAACTAGTTTGAAAAAACAAAAAAAAAAAACAAATACGAACAATGATTTAATTTTTTTGTATAAGATAAAAATTACTATGTTTTTATCAACATTTGAGTCAAATCAAAGGAAAGAGGAGCTTGCAAACTTAATTAATGCAAACTCCTTTTCAATCTTTGATTTGTGAGCATGACATAAAAAGTATTTATATATATATTTATATATAAATATATATGTGTTGTATTATATATAGAAACCAATCCAAAAAAACAACCTAACCAAACAGAAAAAAACAATACGCTAGCGTAACGGCATATTTCCTTCGATAACAAGAAAAACGATATATATATGTACATATATATATATATATACCGATATAAACCAAGTGATAGCAACGATACAAGAAAACACTCGAACTCTAACCTTTTTGGCCTAAAGACACACGCCAGCTGCGAACCACTTGACCACAAGCCATAGAAAGTTACTCGTAATATATATAAAAATATCAAAATAAACCCAACAAACAAAATATATACCAAACCAAACCAAAAAAAACTAAAAACCAACTAAAAAGCCACCACCCGTCCACGTACTCGTAATCGTTATCGTAATCGTAATCGTAATCGTTATCGTAATACGTTGTCCCATATACTAAATGCTTGACCAAAAATACCTCTATCCATTTTTTGTTCTCTTTTTGCGCTTGGACGCTTCTTCTTTCTCCCGCACACACACTCGACACACACACACACCCATATATACAAACAAAATTGTGCATTTAGGATTACAAACAACTGGAGTTATCCTGTGAGACGGTCGAGGATGTGGAATCCTGGAAGGCATCGTTCCTGCGCGCTGGCGTTTATCCTGAAAAGCAAGAGACCCAGGAGAATGGAGATGAGGTGCGTACGCTCAGTGCTTATTTTTAAGATTATAATAATTAAAAAAATACAATAAAAAAATAATGTATCTTAAGTTAGTTAATATTGTTAAGCTTCTAGCTTAGTTTTAAGTGTTGTAGTATCTATATGTCTAATTCCAATCTCGTATGTGTGTACGTGTATATCCTAGCCCCCCCCCACAATGTCAATTAACATTTGGCGAATTTTTACTTGAACAGGCATTAACATTTGTGTCTCTATCTTTCTCCTATTACATAAATTCATATCTATATATATATATAGCGAGTACTTCTATCTCTCTGTTTATATTTGAAAAAACTTATTCCATGATCATGTAAAGAAATCATTAGAACAGATTTTCAACATTAATTACGTTTTTTAACATAATGTTAACATAAGGGCACAGCTGTTGTAACATCATGTAAATCTAACAGCATAGCTTTAACATACAGCTGTTAAACTTAATGTTAATGCGTTTAAAAACGAACACTCTCTCTCCTTCTATATATATATATGTCAATCATTCGATAATATATCGAATTATTTTTCTACTTCAGTTTCTATTTCCCTTTCTCTGTCTATTCTTTTATATTCCGTGCAATTGTCTATATCATGAAACTAACATAACCATTATCATGTTTTGAATGAAAAAACTCTTCAAAATTCTATAACGATTTACTTACGATTTTTAGACATAAAGAAATTATATTTGATAACGCAATAACTCATCATATGTTTCTTTGTTTTTTTTTTTATCTATATATTTTTTAAAACGTTGCGCGCCCCCCAAATAAAATATAAATACCGCAAAAATATCGTATATATAAATGCATATAATATATAAAAATATATATATATCTATATCTTTATGATAATATAATATGCTGTGTGTGTATATGCAGGAAGGACAAGAGGTTTGTTTCTTTTCATAATTTTTAGAATATATTTTGCATATTTCCTACTCTATCCTGTCTCTCTCTCTATCTCTATAGTAATACCTTTTAATTAGAATTTTGTAATTGCCATATGGTTTCATATTATATTTGTGTTAACTATTATCTAAGTAATATTATTTTTCGATATATATATCCTGTAACCATAGAAAGTTTTGATTAAAGTCAATTCCGATTGAATAAACTATATATAATTGTTCACATGTCTGTCTGTACATTTCCCCCGTTATACCTAAAAAATTAATTTTTGCTATGAAGTTTCTTAAATAAATTTATTTAAATTCTTTTGATAATATAGTTTAACGAACTTATACAAGCTCAACTTGGTAAAGTATACAGGAGATTATTTTAAATCTGGATACAGGGTATATTTTAGTCGGCAACATTCGACTAAAGCATTTATTTTATTTTTATTTTAATCGAAACTTGTTAAACTGGGGATCAAAATTTGCAAAAACCTGGTATGGTTTTTTTTTTTTTTTTTTTTTTGTACTTTCTGTAATAATCACCTTGAAACACCTTAACTCTAACTATTGTAGCTCTCCATATTTTAAAGTTGTGTTGTTTTACTAACCTTTCTCGAACTAACAAAATTCTGGGTGAACAAAATTCATATACTCGTAGTATGTTTCGATTTGGGTTTTGATGAAATATGCTTTGTTTTCAATATTTGTTTGTTGTTTTTTCGTTTTTCATTTCCTGTTTCCAGTTTATATATATATTTCAATTAGATTAACAATCTTTTTAATGCGCTGGCTTTTATGCAACCAGCAAAGTATCATATATCATTCTATATAACTTTATAATATATATATAAATAAATATATATGATTTTAATTTTTCAATATTTTTTATAAATTATTTTCTTCTATTTTCCCGTCCACGTACCAAACGAAATGACCACATATATATATAATAAAACCAAAACCAAAAAAAAAAAAAAAAACAAATAACTAAAATATTACAATAAATGAAATACTTGTTAAAATGCAAATTATCCAACCGTAAACAGAAAAAAGTATGTTCATTTTTATGTTCAATTGTTCTTCAAAAGAAAGTATGTTAATTTTTAAGTTAAATTGTTCTTCAACCTATTCAATTATTAATTTTTTGTGCATTTGTATTGTTGAAACCAATTAACATTGGCGTTGTTTCTTCTTTTTGTTGTGTTTATATTAAAATACTTTTAAATTAACACACAGTAAAAAAAAAAAAAGATATTCACAATATATATTTAACGCTTCTAAGTAATTTAGCATACTTTATGTTTTTATGCCTAATTCCAATTATAATTGCTTTTGTAAATAAATGAATTTCTTTAAAAGCTGTTATAAGTACGTACTATATATTTGGAAAACAATCGATTAAATTGCATTTTATTAAATAACTATCCAAAAAATCGATCAATAAGCTGTTCCAACTCTAAAGTACAGTACACACTCACATACATAGTACATAACAGATGTTTGAAACCGTAGTTTGATAACATATTTCTACAGAAATGTAATTTAAACGGGAAATTGTTTTAACATTTCAAATTTCACTTTTGTGCAAATGAACATATTCGATTTTGTCGTGAATTCAATCCGCATATCTCTAACGAAAGTTTAATTTGAGAACACAAAAGGTGGAATTTACTTTCGCTTCAAATGTATTAGAATATATTTAAACTACTTAATTTCAAAAACTTGGGTGTTATTGGGAGTCAATAATCTAGTTTGGGATTGGAATGATTTTTTTCTCTCGAATTCTGGGCATTATACTTATAAAATATATAACATTTGGGCACATTTAAATTAAACACTAAAACACATAAATAGTTTTACTTAACAGCACTAAAATAACAATTAAAAAATAATTTTGTAATTATTCTTCATCTTAAGTAACTAAAAACTTGACGCCAAAAACAAAAAAAAAAAACCGAAAAAGTATTGTAAAGTTTGCTCTTATTTATTTATTTTTAAAATTTTTGGTAATTCTTGTTAATTTTCTTTTAAAAATTTTGAAATTCACACTAAACTTGTTTATTTATTTATTTTTAACAATAATAACTTAGAAATTAGCGTGTAACAAACAAAATTTTTTACATTTAACTAAAAAAAAAAAAGTATTTCTACTAATAATAGAGATGAAAAAAAAAAAACCAATTGAATTTGGAATACTTATATTATAATGCTTTACTTTTGTCGGCTGCACTTTTTGGCATTTTTTCGATTGTGCAATAATTCAACTTACACGTTTTCATTTAATTGATTGTTTGTTTGTTTTTTCCATTACTTTTGCCCCCCCTCTATATACGAACCAATCCATCAACCGAACCGAACCGAACCGAACAATTAAATTACCTATGTTAAATCCCATAAACAAAATCGTTTATCGATAATCGATAAAACGCCAAATATATCCAAAAACTAACAACAATAAACAACCAGTCGGCCAGCGAGGATAGCTCCACAGATCCCCAATTGGAACGCCAAGTGGAGACCATACGCAACCTTGTGGACTCGTATATGAAGATCGTTACAAAGACCACCAGGGATATGGTGCCCAAGGCTATTATGATGCTGATCATAAACAATGCCAAGGACTTTATCAATGGAGAGCTATTGGCACATCTCTATGCCTCTGGTGATCAGGTATGTTTGAAAAAAATAGGGATAGTATATATGATATTATATGTTGTAAACTATTAACTGAATAGAGTTCATATAAAAACTATCGAAAATCGCAATAAAATTCTTTGGTGATTCCATAATGCGAAACAGCCATGCTATCAATAGTTTTTAAATATATTTAAAAATCATGTTTCAATTAATGTTTCTAATTTTCAAGCAATGTTTTGTAAAAGTAATAAATTAGAATAAAAACTATAAATATCGATATGTCAAAGAAAGCCAACAATACACGATAGATTTATCAAACAACATTACTATCGATAAACCAGAGCACATTATTCATACTGTCGATAGTTGTGCCGTTTTAACATATTGTTATCTCGTCTCTTTTAATTGATCTCTCTATTTATCTGACGCTCTTTTATCTTCCCAGGCACAAATGATGGAAGAGTCCGCCGAGTCCGCAACACGACGCGAAGAAATGTTGCGCATGTATCGAGCATGCAAGGATTCCTTGCAGATTATTGGTAAGTCAATTAGAACGTCAAAAGAAATGCTCTCTACTGATGTTTTCCTATTTTTCAGGTGACGTTTCAATGGCAACTGTATCATCGCCATTGCCGCCGCCAGTGAAGAACGATTGGCTACCAAGTGGCTTGGATAATCCACGTTTATCGCCGCCCAGCCCCGGTGGTCCACGTAAGCCAGCACCCACCGCACAGGTAAGTGAAAATAAATACACAATTTACTAAGTGTCATTGGCTTAATTGAAATTGTGTTTTATTTCTAGGGCTCTTTGGGTGGTCGTAATCCACCATTGCCACCGGCAACTGGACGCCCAGCGCCAGCAATACCCAATCGTCCTGGCGGTGGTGCTCCACCGCTGCCCGGCGGTCGACCAGGCGGCGCTCTGCCACCACCATTGTTACCATCGTAAGTATTTGTAATTTTTTTTTATAAATATTTTGTTGTTGTCTTTTAGTTGGCTAAGTGCGTCCTGTACAGTTCTAACGTAGTTCACGTATTTCATTTTATTTTTTAATTTATACCCTATATAATTTTGCAGAGTGTATTTATAGTATGTATTTATATATCATCTTGAGCATAATTTAATAACTGTCTGTCTGTTGTGTAGGTGAAATTAACTTAAATGTTACCATATTCACTTTTACCTTGACTTTGCGAATTGAATTCACTTGTTTTTTTGATTTGAAATTAAATGTGGAATCAATCGAAAATGTATAACTATATTATTTAATTATGTTATTCACTATCGTTGTTTTAAAAATCATCTAGTCTTTTATTATGTCACTGTAACTAAGTCTGAAGTTTATTTTAATAGCGAACATACTTATATATAACTCTGCAATAGTATTGAAACTTCGGTAAATCGAAGACAGCTTCTATTTTCGTGTTATAATTTGTTTGTTTTCTTATCGACGATTGGGACCTCTTTTTATATGCAGCAAGAAACACACACATTCATACACTTATATATTGATAATATATAACAAATGTATAATTATTAATAAATATACTAACATATGCATATGAAAACATTGCGCTGCAATTGTTATTATTATTATTATTATATTGTATGTATGTATATCCTTATTGTGATTATCAATAATTGATTTTCGTTTTTTTTGTTTATTGTGTAAATATAGTATTAAAGTTAGTTTGCCTTGCCCTCTGAATTCACAGATTTGTTATGTTTAATCTGTATTAAATTAGACAATCGAAGCTCTAACAGATCTGTTTATATTTTTAATCTAAATAGATCTGTATGTTGAAGTCGATTTGTAGTTCGAGGGCAAATTGATTTTACTTTTTTGTTGATTTCTTTGTGGAGATTCTACATTTAGTATGTAAAAAACAAGAAACAATATTTTTTTTCCAAAATATATAAAAACAAAAATTCGTTTGTTCTTTCTTCTCTTTTTTCTCTCTTGCTCTCGCCACAAATTGTGCGATAAACGATAAAAAATAATAATAAAATCAACACCAAAAAAAATATATATAATATTATATTATATTTACGCGCACACACACACACACACACACAACGCTTACATGCAATGTGAAACCTAACCTCAAATCAACGCTAACCTGTAAACTTGAAACGGTGCTCATCATAACAAACATCATCATCATCATTACATCATTACATCATTGTTATACATCACAAACAGACGGCGTTAAATATTGTCAGCCAGAGCCCGAGGCAGAGCTACAGCCGAGGCATTTACTCTCTATCTCTATCTCTCTTTTGAACTAACTAACCAACTCGCTTTCGCTTTAATCAACCAAAAAAACAAGAAAAAAAAACAAACAATCGAAGCAGCCGTAAATACCAACAACAAATCAATCAATCAATCAATCACAGTATTGAAATGATTCTGAATCGTAATCATTTTTAAAATGTGCAGGCTTACGCTCTTGCTCGCGCTCTCTCTCTCTCCTTAAATCTATCTCTCTCAGTCACAGTCTCCCACTCAAAAGTTCGCTCAGTAATGCAAGAACTACAACAACGACGTCTACAACAATGTTATAGTATATAAAAATTATTGAAATATCTAATATACTCGTATATATTGCATACATACCAATATCTTGAAGCGTTCGTTTATAAATTATAAATTGTAATTATTATTATTATTATTATTATTATTAGTATGTAATAAATATTTATGTATACATATATAGTTGGAAAAGATGGGCAAATATACACAACTTATGATCAGTGCACAGAAATATATATATGAATATTATTATATATCATGATATGAGATCATAATGGAACAGAACTATAAGAGCTCTCTATTTCTCTCTTAATCTATAGATTTCAGAGCGTGTTAGTTTTTATTGCTATAAAAGAAAAAAAGAGTTGAAAATAATTTAAAAAAAAGAAATTGAGAATGACACGACAAGAATTGCTGAGTTGAGTTTTCGAGTTAAGAGCGAATGATGATGATTGATGATTGACATGCAGAGTGTTCTGTAAATGCTATATAACATCTTTACATACATATATATTTAAATTAAATAATATTCTATATACACGATATGGAGAGTAAATGAAAGAGAAAGAAAAAAATATGCTTAAGTTAACTAAAGTACCTTTTTTGTGTTGTTGTTGTTGTCGTTAAATAAAACTAAAGCATTATAAAAAAAAGAGAAATCAAATAAAATTGATTATATACATACATGCATACATATATGTATATATGTATATATATATATATATGCTTATATATGAATATAAATATATATTTATGAACTACGCATTAACAGAAAAGAAAAAACCAAAAAGCAGCAAAATTTCACTACATAAAACCTTATATAAAATATAAAAATGACAAAAAAAATAATACAAATATTGAAAAACAAAATGAATTGTTCAGTTTGGGTACACAGCAAGAAAGCAAATAAAATTAATATAAAAAAAAGTATATGCATACATACATTACATTTATAAACAATATATATATATATATACACCTATATAAACAGACTGACATAGTACATACATGTTCACTGAATTTTGGCTGGCACTGTTGTTATCACTTCGACTTGCTTATCGGCTTTTTCTACTCCCCATTTTGTGGGTGTGACCAGAGTCTTCTTAGATCTTTAGCGCAGTTCCTTGGCTCTGTTTTGTGTGTCAGTTAAAGAGCAAAGCTGTATAAAAATATCCCTTGAAAGTCCTGTTTACACGTAATGATGATGATGATTTATACAAAATTCTTGCTGCTATTTTTGTAACTACCACAGAATGCATGTGTGTGTGTGTGTGTGTGTGTGTGTGCGTGTGTAAACAATTCATATATATGTATTAGTGCTGCAAAACTATCGATATTAGCCACATTCAATAGCATCGATAGTTTTGAGTTATTAACTGAAACAGTTCAAACTATTGATACGTGTTGAATTCATATAATAATAATTAGCTTACATTATCGATACTATTGATTGTGTTATCGATAAAGTTTTGCAGCATTAATATAAAAATATATGTATGTCTTTTATGTCTTTTATTGCTTTATTATACTTTCCTCTTTTGTTGTTGTTTAACATTTATTTTGTAATTTGTATTTTCTGTCTTGTTTGATTGCTTTTGCCTATTTGTTTCTTGATAATTTGTTATTAAATTCAAATTAAAATAAAAACACCAATCACACACACACACATCCAAACACACCACAGAGCCTGCAGCAATGAAACAGACAAATCATTAAAAAGGGGTTTCAAGCGTATCGATAACTGTTTAATCTCATAGTCCAGCGACATATTTGTTGTACATCGTTTAGATTTGCATTAAAAAGCCAGCAAAAAAGAAAATAAAAAAATCAAGAACGACAACAAATCAGTACAAAATACTTTTACAACTTTCAAGTCGCGTCACTGGAGCTGTCGGCGGCGCTATAACACAGCAGTCGGGCGCCAATCGCTACATCCCGGAGAGCATGCGTGGACAAGTGAATCAAGTTGTGGGCCAGGCCGCCGTGAATGAACTATCGAATGTATTTGCCACAAGATTCAAGTAAAGCAAGCCACCGTGCAAGCAAACAAGCAAGCTTTCAAGCTGTCATGCTAGCTGTTCAAGCTTTTCAGCGCAATTGCAAGCAAAAGCAAATCGAAAGAGAGCAACAGAGAAACACAAGCACGCACATAACAACAAACAAGCACAGAAGCAAGAGAGCCGGGTTTCTCTCTTTTATCATATCATTACGCTCATCATAATTGTTATATAATTTATTAACATTCATATTGTGCTTTGTTTTTTTTTTTTTTTTTGTTTTCTTATATATATTTATATATAAGAACTTCTATGTGTTTGTTGAAACTAAATTTTGCTTTATATAAAAGCTACATTTTATGTTTGTTGTTGTGTTTTTTTTTTCAAGTTTTTGATTCAGTTTCTGTGTTTATAAATAATTATTATTATTGTTTAACATTCCAACATTGTTCATATTCGTACACATACTTAAAAACACTCTGAATATTCGACACGTTTAGAAAACATTTGTATCGTATGCATAATTAAAAACAAAATAAGAAGAAAACGGAATCTCTAAAATCGATATCTTAAAACTAAAGGCAAAAAACGTTGTTAATTACATTTTACAATGAAGAAGAAAATTGAAGAAAAAATTACATACCTACTACTATATATGTATATCATACCAATTATACCCCATACATAGTATCTTATTTAGAGAATTTTCATAAAATGCTGCGAAATGCTTAAAAGTAAAAAGTAAATTGTAATTGTTGCTAATGTGTTTTTGTGTAGTTTTTAAAAGCCACCTTATAGTATATATATATATATATATATATATATATGTATATGTATATGTATTTGTTTAAAGTGCATCATTTGTTAATGCTGCAGCAATTATTAAAAAGTAAATTAAAAAAGAATAAACCTATCAAAGATATATTAAAAATACATAAAAACAAGTGAAAACAAAACAAACTATGAGTATATAAAGTACAGGTAATGATACATACATACATATAATTATATAGAATGGACATTTAGAGTTAGTAAAGGTTAAAATGATTATTATACGAATAAATACAATATTATGTTATATGTATGTATGTACATTATATAAACATATATGTGTATTCATATGTATGTAAATGTAATTGAAATAAGCACAAAACCCTATATATGTGAATAAACGCAAATGTAGATGAAGAAGATTGTTCTAAAATCGTATCACAAAGATATATATGTATATTTTGTGTTCTCCCTTATACAGTTTGAGCATTACTGTTAGTACATTCACTGTTAATATAAAGCTGTTAAGTTGGTAACAGTTGAAATTCTGTGAATATCCCAATAGAAATGTTTAAGAACTAGTATGTTTAAATTTTGTTTTCTCCCTTATACAAGTGAACATTTCTGGTTAAGTGTATTTACAGTATTAGCTATTAACAGCTGTTAAGTTGCTCTTAACAGCTCTGTTAAACAGTTAATACTGTGAATATAGCCACAAGGAATATGTTTACAGTTCAATTAAACACTATTAACTATTGACAATTTAGCTTACACTTATGTATACATAAAGCAATAATTGTATTCAGCTTTTGGTGTTTTTATTCAAATTCAAATAATTCTACTCATATACAATATATATACATTCATATGTGCGAGAGAGTTAAGTGCAAAAAATGCTGAAAATAACCTCAAAATACATATACTATATATATATCAACAAGAGTTACAAAGTACATAATTTACAACATTTCAATAACTAGATATTTCAAAAATGTTCTATATACTATTTCCTTAATTTTATTTTGTATGAACTATGGAAGCTTGTGTATAGGCAAAGCAGGAGAGCAACAACAACTAGAAAGCAATAAAAGCGTGAGAACAGAAGAAAAGAAAAATAAAAGTTTCAGAAAAGAAAATATATAGAAATTATGATAACAATAGGTTTTAAAGGATTTATTCTGATTAGTTGAGATATGCAAGATATACATATATGTATATACATATATATATATATGCTTTAAAAACGTTACGTTCAAAAACGGCAACTATAAAATGATTTATTGCTAGTATATACTAATAAAAAGTAGATGTGCATGTCTGTTAAATTTATGTAAAGTGAAAGCCTGTTCTCTTTTTCACTTTTGACATTATTTTTGGAAGGAAAAATAGGTGAATTTGTCTCGGATTGTTCTTATTTTCAAAATTGTTCAGCAAAGTGAACTTAATTTGTAAAATTTATGCAGCAGATTTGAGGTGAATTTTGAGAATTTTGGCGAAAGTGAAAACGAGAACAGGCCTGATACGGTTTTCCGATATCATTTGTTGTTGCACCTCTACACACGAGTTTAGCAAAGTAAAGAACCACACACATAAACAGATAACCGATAATTAATCGATAATCGTTTCTAACTAAGCAAAAAAAGAAAAAAAAAAAGGAATATACATTTTTTCCAACACATATTTGTGTATTCATCTTCTCGAGTTATGATAAATTATATATGGTATATATATATATAGTATATATAAACATAGAATGTCACAAAAGTATTTAGCTCCTCTATGTGTTTGTTTAAGTATAACACAGATACACACACACACAGACAGACACACACAGATACACAAATACATACATACAAAAAAACCGCCTTGAGCATATACATACAAACATACATATTAAAGTAAATAAATACTTATATTTATTATGTATATCCCCCCCATAACATAACCTGAAAGGAGATGAAACCCTCTTGAACATCCCAACTAAGTGTAGCCACTACTAATTGCTGTTTATTGAATTGAAAGTTGAAAAGTTGCTGCAAGTCTAGATAAAAACAAAAAAAGAAAAACAAAAAAAAAGTATTAAGTTAAACAAAATGCATGTCAACATACATAAGTATATATATATATATATATATATTTATATATATATGAAAGAAAGAAGAAAGAAAGCAGAGGGGTAACTACAATGTTATTAATAAAAATATAAAAAAAATAAACAAAAACAAAAAAAAAATATATATATATATAAAGAAATATTAAAAAAAAAGCAAAACAGAAAAAAAAGCAGCTGCTGTGTGTTTTTTATTGTAGTACAGTCGCCGGCTCTGTTAGTTAACAGCGCTGTTATTGACGCTCAACTGGACACAACGCTGCTTCTATTGCTATTAAGCATATTGCTAATCGATTGCTCTTCACTCACATAGAAAAAATCGAGCTTGAGAAGAGAATTCAGAATCCAGACTCTGCCAACGTCCTTGCCTTGTTCGCGCTCTTAGCTTATTTTAATATACATATTCAAATGTCAACTGTACATTCGTTGTTTGGTGTTGGATTTTCTTTGCTTTTATTTTGTTATTAAAGAGCTCTCTCTTATTAACAATGAACTAACATTTGTTTGCTGTCCTGCTGGTGAGTTGATATTTGATTAACTTTTATATATACTTGCACTTCTAACTGTATCACATGCATCTATTTGCTTTAGGCATACAAATATATAGTTCTTTAATTTTCAGTGAGCATTTATAAAAATATTAATAATATGTTAATTTTGAACCTTCCCACAGCCGACCAGGCATAAATGCGCCACCAAAACTGCCCGATCGTCCATCCTATTATGGTAATACGACCAATGGACGTCCCTACTGATAAGAGTACTGTATGAAATCGGAACGATCCAGCGAATCCAGTTATTTAAAGCTATCCAACAAGATTGAACGATCCACCGTTGCAATTAAGCCATTGACGGAGCAGCACTGAGCGTTAGATCTGAAAGATATAGATGATCAGAAATCAGTATATATATATATACTATAGTACTGTATTGAATGATCAACTGTGTAACTCAATTTGTATTATTATGTATGTTGATAATAGGCAGCTGTAACTGATTTATTAAGTATGTGTGTGTGTGTATGTTTCTTTATTATTATTACTATTATATTACTATTATGATTATGATGCTTATTAATATTATTATTATCGGAACTATTACGGTTTCCATTTTCGGCAACATATTGCAACGTATGTGAAATTCTCATTGGAAATTGTATAAATGAGAACACATTTGTGTTGAAATTAATTTCAAAATCTTGCCGATAGTGAAAACTGCAACAGATCTGTATTATATTCTTAATTTTTTAATTTTTTTTTTTTTATTTCGCTTTTTTTTTGTCAAACTGAACTGAAGTGTGTAGTATAACACTTTCGACTGGTCCCTAGAAATGCTAGACATATCATAGCCGTAGCTTAGTTGCAAAATCATGTAAATTTATATATTTTTAGCTATAGCTTCAGCATTATATACACCCAAACACACACACACACACACACAGAAACACACATACAGGCTTGCACACTTTATCCATACATAAATGTCTAATGTAAAGAATAAGCGATGATAAAAGAAAGAGAGAGGGAGAGAGAGCAAATTATACGAGTATAAGTGAAAAGGAAAGCAGCCTCAACTGTCATACAGTCATACCGTTATAAACACACAGTCACACAATTTAGCACAGTTAATTGCTTTAATACGTTAAATTATTGTTAAAGCTCAACAGGATATAGCCCAAAAGTATATATAAATATAGTATATATACCCAAAATAATAGTTTCTCTGTGCATTGTAAATACTTTAAACAATTGTTATAAATGATATGCGATAATATTATATGGAAACGCTTTAAATCCACAATTTTTCCAATATATATATATATATTTACTATATATATAGGAAATTGCAATTTGAAACCATACTAGAAATGTTTGTTTTTGGCCCCTTTTTATATATACATATACATCTTATATACACATATATATATATATAACTAATAGAATTGTATAAAACAAAAGAAAACAAATAAGATTATGTCAAAACTAAAATTTATTACATTTAATTTTTTTTATATTATTTATATACAATATAATATATAGTATATATATATAAAAAAACACAACCAATTATACATTTTAAAATTTACAATTATATACATTCTAAGAAATTCAAAATAAAAAAAACAAAAATGTAGTATATGCATTAAGTTAATATTATTTAAAGCAAATATACAAATATATAAATATACATATATAAAAAATAAAATTGAAATATAAATAATTAAAATGTATATATACCTGGTGTTTATTTTATTTCCAAATATTTTAAAGTCCTTAGACTTGAAAATAATATTAATAACTGAAAACTGTAACTGAAGTCTCCACTGGAGACGGCTATATTTGTAGATCCCTGGCTGTTTAGCCTTAGAGCAGTGATGGGCACGAAGAATCAGCTCGTGAGTCATAACAAAATTTACAACAAGTCTTTAAGGTCGGTGTGGTTGAAAAAACCCTTCGTGTATTTTGTTTCTGTGAGCTCGCTCGAGATGAGGACTTGTGCGCCCGACTCCGAATGTATTTTGTTATTGGGAAAATTTACTTGTGCAACCAAATAATGTATTTTTTTATTGTTAGCTCGCTCGCCATCACCTGCCCACTGGTGTCATAAATCATAGTATGTCTGTTGCCTAAGAAAAGATTACACTGAGCGAAAAAAAATGCAAAATGCAAAAAAAAAATACAAAATTATATTATAGTTCACCGGTTGGTAAAATTGTTGTAGAAATTTTTTCGTGTGTGCTTGGTAAAATTCAATGTACTTTGTTTTTCTGAACTCGCTCGCGAATATTCGCCACACTTAAAAAGCTTACCTGTAATATTCTTTGTCCTTTTCCAATGAAGAGGGTAAATAAAAAATGTAAACCAATTTGTTTAGTTTTTTTTTTAATTAACTTTGCAATGCAAAGATGATTTTATTTGTTTCACTGTTATATATTTGCTTTTCTTGTTGTTTTTAGTCAATTAAGTTATGAAATTACACGTAATTTAAAACTGACACACTTTAACATTGTTGTATTTTGCTCCTATTTTGGTATTTTGGTGTTTCGTTAATGATTGGTATAACAGTTGGAATTGCACAGGGTGCTTGAGCCGCGTTAACATGCGAGCGGAACACCCTGTGTTAGCTGTTACTATTATATGTAAGTATAAGGTAATTTATTTAAAGCTTGTATTAATATAAGTATATTTGTATATATCGCATAAGTAGTATTTGCTTACTCGTTTTTTAATTACTGTAACTATATGATATTTTTGTTTTTTTGTAAAATTGTTGCTTCTATTTGTTATTTTGTTATTTGTTTGTTTGATTGCTACATATTCTAATATTACTATTTTTTAACTGTTTTTTTTTTATATATATGTATGTATATATATAAGCAGCCGCATTTTATATAAAAAATACTTTTGGTAAAACTTGTGATTTGCGTTCCTCGTGGTGTTGTCGGTTGAGTTATTGTAATTGTATTTGCTACTATATATATGTAATTAATGTAATTGTTAATTATCTTTTAGAAATTGACAGCAATTCTTAAGCATATGTTTTTTATATAATAATAATTATTCCTCAACTGGGAATGGTATGTATATTTATATAAATTTGTTAGTTTATGGCTTTTATGTAAATATCCAAAAATCGTTTAAACTTTTATAATATGTATATATTATTAATTATAAATTTGTTATTGACAATTATACTAAAAAAAATGTGATTTTTCCTTTGTTGTAATTTGGTTCCACCATTAGGATTAGGATTAGAATTGTGAAATATCTTTAAAGTAATTTTATGTCATTTATTTATTTTTTTGGTTTCTTGCTTTTAAATACATATGCAAGTATGCATGAATGTGTTATATAATTGTTGTTGTCCTAAAAGAGTTAAACTCTCCAATGTTCGATTAAAATTGTTATTAACTGTTTCCCCATTTTGTTATTAGGCATATTAAATCGAACATATAGAAGGGTTGTCCCAATTTTGGATTCAGATTATAGTATAGAATACTTGCTTAAGGTCTATACTTTATATATGTGTACAAATGGCCATTTTAGGCTGTTATCTACTCTATGATCCTTGTCCAACAAAACTTTTCAAGTTCCTTCATTTATATATAGAGAATAATTTTATTTTATTTTATTTTTTATTTTTTCTTTTTTCTTTTTAGTTTCACAAGCAATAAACATTTAAACGTGAATTCTGAACAAGTTAAAACGCTCGACCCGATATTATTGTAACTGTATATATATATACTCACGTCCTTATATTATGCACAAACACACCGACACATACACACACACACACACACACACACACACTTGCATACCCGCTCACGCACACAGCGACGTTTGTCAATTCGCCAGTGTGATCCTTAAAACTCGATGTCGTTGAGTGTGTGCGGTCGAATTGTTACCACCCGCCGCCCCCCTGGTTGGTGGGGTGGTTGACTGATCTTTGTGTGTTGTGCGTCATCCGGTGTGCGTGTTGTGTGTGCTGGTTGTGCGCGTGCGCGTGTGTGTGTGTATATTATGTGTGTGTGGGCGTGAGTAGGCGCCGTGAATATCGGGTAGAACGCGTATTAGATCTAGAAACTAATGCACATATATTTGTTTTTATTATTAAATTTTTTTTTTGTTTTATATTATCTATATAAATATTTGTTTCATATATGTAATTGTTTTTAAAAATTTCAAGAGAGACCTGGTTTGTTTTGGAGTTATGCGTAAATTGCTCTTATTTTTTTTAGTTAAACTTACTTAGCTACAATTTAGAACATGTTTTCATTATATTCAACATTTTTAAAAATTGGTATTTTATGTATGATCAAAATTTCTAGAAACGCTAGACCAAAAGTTTATCCAAAGAATAAAAAACTAATGGAAGAAAAATATGTAAAAGTTTGGTGGTGTTTATTAGTAAACTTAAGAGTGTGTATAAACAAAATGATTACAAATTAAACAAAAAAAAAATATTTATATAAAAAAGATAACTAAAATTGCAAAAACTATCGCAAGTTTGTTTGTTAAATGCTGCTAGCTTTAGATACATCAATAATGGATATACTTTTACCATTAATAAGTACATTATTTATAAAGATACATCCTTAATTTGTATACTTAGAACTAGCCTCAAGTGTTGTGTATACGAACGATAGTTTTGCCATCTCTATTAAATAGTAACAATTATATATGATAGTCTACACATATCTAAATATTGGGGTTTTTTATCGATTATTATTTACCCAAAATAAAAAAAAAACATTTGGTTTAAAGTTGCATTTACATATACTACGAATATACCAAAAATACTGAATATACATATATTAATAATAATAATAAAATATATATTCGGCAACTTTAACACTAAATGTATCATTGTAAATGCAATTTTCGCCAATTTGAATATATATATTTGGATATATACGGAATTTGCAAGATTAAAGATAATATGTATTATATATAGTAGTATATATTTATAGTTTTTATAATGTATTGTATAAATAATTATAATTTAACATTGCCATCATTTAATTAGGATGTGTTTATGTGTATATGTTAACATATATACTATATATATATATATATATATATATTGTTGATTTTTAAAGCTTCTTACAACTTCAAAAGTAATTCATTTTTAAAAAACTGTTCGGTTTGCATTTGCATTTGATTTCGAATACACGTAGTTTGGAGTTTAAGTTGTGGAAGGCGCACAAAAGTTGTTTTGATTCAAATGTTGTATAGCTTTTGTTTGCATGTTTTTCTGTTAACGTTTTTATACGTTATATTAGTAACAAACATACCTTTATAACTGCAAAATGTATAATATATATGTATTGCTTTTTAATGCTTGTTTTTGTTTCATTTGATTAATCTATGTCTCGTATGTATGCAATTAATCGTTTCTTATCGAAATTCGAATCACAAGTTTTACCAATGCGACATGCATTGCGTTGTATCTGAGCTAATTCAATTAGTGTTAAGTGTGTCTGTGTATATATATTTTTATCTGAATGTAACTGTATGTGTGGCTGTGTATGTATATTGTTTATATATATATAAATAATTTATATATATATATATATATGGTGCTAGATCGAATGAAAAATACAGAAGAACTGTTTTAGACTTACAATTTCACAAAAATTGATCAAATCGAAAAGTGAAATTGAGAACATGTGTCAAAGAGTTTGCTGTAAACGGTTTTTGTTTGTTTTTGTATTTTGTATTTAACATTTCGATAAAAATCGATAAACATATGCTGCGTACTGAATTCGAATTCCTGGACTAACATCAAGAGTGCGAATACAAAACTTATTAACATGTTTTTGTTTTTTTTTTTTGTTTTTTTTTAACATTTTTTGTTTGGTTTATGAATGCCATACATCAACATGTTGTATGATGTATAACACCCTTTGTAGACTATAAGAAATTGTTAAAGACCATAACAAACATCTAGGCAGAGAGTTAAGTACTCTGCATAGCTGCATAGGTACTGCTCTGGTACACAAACTAGTAAATATAACATGTATGTAGTTGTTTTGGATTTTGTTTCTTCCATTTTGATTTTGTTACTAAATTTTCATTTAGCATAACTACATTTTGCTTATTTCAATTGTGATGTACATAACAGTTTTGGTTTTTTTTTCTTGTTTTTTTCTTTTGTGTTGTAATCAAGAAAAAGTTAAAAGTTGCAGTACATACAGCATATAATATAATAATTGGTTTTGTCTTTGTGTTTATATCATTTGAACTATTATAAATTAATAAACATGTTTTACGCACATAAATAGTTGTGTTTATAATTGTATAAGTTTTGGGTAAATGGTGTGATATATATGTATGTATATATAGGTTGTTATATGTGATTAAACGTTCATTTCCATTAAATAGTGGACTGCAAGTTGTAGTTCATATACATGATGTATAATATATGTGCTGAGTTTTGTTTTTTTTTTTAGTTTTGAAATTGAAATTATATATGCCTACATACATATGTATATATCTAATAAACAAATTGTCTGATCATTTTCATAAACAATTTTTATCATACGTTATAATACGATGCAACTGAAAACCTGATAACAAAGTAAAGTAACAAATTACAGGTTGGCTAGATGTAGTAAGCATAGTTGTATATTTGAGTTGTGTTATATATTGTTATGTTGCATAGTGTGTATTGTGTTCTGATGTTGCGTTTGGTTTGCTTTTGGTTGGGCCTTTGCCTAATCCTCCTTGGAGAGGCTGCCCAAATCGCTGAGAAAGATTTCGGGCGATAGGACGTGCGATGAGCCGACTAGCACCTCCCAATTGCGTACGGAATTTGTTACCTCGTAGGCGCAACGCATCTCGGACATGCTAACGCCACCAACAATGAATATTATCAGACGTGGCACATTCTTCACCTGCGTCTGTGCCTTATCCTTGTGCCAATGGCCATAGCGTGCGCTAGTTGGTGCATGATAATTGGTATTTTGAGCGCGTCCCTCAAGGAATGGGAAATGACGCTGATCCAGCTTATCCTCAATGCAATCCTCCATGATGTCCTTAATGACCGGTGTCCAGCGTGACATTTGATAGGTGCTCTCAGTGATGCGCTCCTTACGTGGCACCGAATAGATCTTCTTACGAGACTATAAACATATCAACGACAAAAAGTTTAAATAATGTAATTTAGCTTTAGGCGGATTTTCTATTACTCACATCAGCAATTACATTGATGCCCAAATAGCTGAGATTGCGCACCATATCCTGATCCTTGGGCGATAGCTGTGCATGTGTAAACAGCTTGGTTAGGTTTTCCTCAGAGATGCCATTCTTGATCATCACATATAGGGCAATGATGCGAACCTTATCATAATTGGACACGTTCTGAAATATCAAAAACAATGTTAGTTCCTGTTGTTCCTGTATAGAGACTAAGCTCAACTTACGCCATCTAGCAAAATGGGCACAATATTGCGCATATGATCCTTGATCTTTTCGCCTTCGGCATCGGTGCCCATGGCCAGATCCTGTTCGACGCGACACAACTTGTCCACATAGTTCTGATACGACTTCATGCAATCCTCGGCCAGATGCAAATGGGTGGAATACTTGGACAGCTCCTTTTGATACTGCGGCATCTTCTTGATCATCTGCGACAGATCGCGCATTGACGACTTGTCAGCTACAGGTTAAAAAAATAATTGAAAATTGTATTTTTAATATGCAACAATAGGAAAATTTGTTGGAAACTGCAGCTGAAATTGGCGCTTAGACTTACTGGAGCTCATGCGCTTGGAATCGGTAAACTTCTTAAGATTTTGCGTAACCTGTGTGGATACAACGGCAATATGCTCGTGACGCAGCTCCACCCACAAATCATCGTTCTCATCGAGCAGCACCTCCTTGTCGGGCTGATTGGGGCCCGGCGTATAGCGATATACATCGTTAACAATTGGCAACAGATCATAGGCCATTGCCTGGAGCGTTAACTCGTGCAGCATTGGCGATACACAATCAAAGCCACGATCCAATATTAACAATTGCGAACGTGCCTTTTCCGGTCCCTCGCCCATGGTCGGCTCATCGGCCTTATAGGCATCCAGTTTCTGCTGCACCGAGGCAGCCAGATCAATATTGCGATCCCAATCGCTGCGATAACGCACATTCGGATATTCACCCAAAGTGGCGCACAGCGTGGCAATCTGCTCGGCAATGCGTTCGATGTGCTTGCCGCGTATCGATGCGAATGCCGGCGAATACAAGCATTGGAAAGTGTCCGGCGAATCCAACGAGAAGACCTGTGACGAGTAAAATACGATCATGCGATCGGCGGGGATACAACCGATCGGCAGAAAGATATCTCTATTAATTAACGAACTACCTGTACAAATTAAACACATGAATCAATCTAAAAGTGCGTCTCTAACATGTATGTATATATGATCGTAGTTATAGGGTATATGTGATCCAGAAAGCGAATGTACAGCCTGTTTAGAAAAAACTAGAAATGCCCAAAGTCATACTAGGCCAAATCATTTTATAGAAATTTTTAAAACAAAATTATAAAAAAAGTGTAAAAAGAAGTTAGAAATTTATAATAATTTTTACATTTATATTTTATAATATTTATAAAAGATAAAGCCTAACAATAATTCTGTTGTTTTATTTTCAATTTAAAACAAATATGATTGCATAAATATGGAAAAAATATTATTATTATCAAAGCTTTAATTTAGATTCTATTGTTTCTTAGCAAAAAGTTATTTGATTTTTCAGCTATTTGTTGCATTTAATAATTGTAAACAATTGTTTTATTTGTAGCTTAAAAAAAAATGTTTCAATTGTTGATATATATATTTATGGGCATTTCCGAAGAAAGGTTCCCCGTGACAAAAAAATTAAAAGTCACCCGATATTTTTTATAAGCTCTTATTATTAAATGAAAATGTCCAATATTTAATAAATAAACATATGTAAAATTTAAGATTTAAACAACGTTTAATACAACAATGTAAATATAATAAACTTTCGGGTCACAAAATAATTATTTAATTTTATAGAAAATTTTCAAAGTGCGCAACGTCACGTCATTGTATGCGCTCCTCTTGCGTATACACCTAGCCATCGATTTATATTTTTTAGATAAAACATTTTTTTTTTTATTCTGAGTTACTAAATTTTTTTTATTAATTTAAGTTGTTGTTTATACTGAAGCCGAAAAAAATGTTTTATTTGCGTTAAATAATAATTATTACTTCAAAATATATATATGGAAATTTAAGTAACGTCACGGTGTAAACTTAGGCTTGTAAAAAAAACTGGAAAAGGATTTTAAATAAAATAGCCTGCAAAATTAACTTACATAATTAAAAATCAAAAAAAAAAAAAAAAATTTATACAAAAAGGCTTGCACACTTCGCAGAGTTTTGTGCTTTTTCAACTCCAAGTCGAAAAAGACTGTTTTCGTAACGTCACGTCACGCTGTTTTTTGTTTATATTTCTTAATCGGTAAAGTCGAATGTATTTTTCGCTTTTACTTAAAATAGTCCAGCTGAATTGCTACTTAAATGCAAAAAAAAGTTGACCTTTTTCTAGCTTTTTATCACATTTTGTCCCCAATGACGTGGAAATGCCCATATTTAAAAAAAATATAAATATAATCTATATAAATGCAATTTTATTTTTTCAAAATTTAGTTTAGTTTCGCAATCATTATAAAGAAATTAGAACCGATTTAAAATTTTTTTTTGATTTGGAATTCTTGTGAAATTACATTTTTCAGAACTTTCAATCTCTTTTGAATTTACATTATATATATTTTAGAGAGCATACGCAGGCATATACCATTTGCTTGCTAAATCAGCTGTTGTGTAATAATTAAAGCAGAGAGAAGTTTGATGATGAAGCAGAGTATACAAAAGAGAGCGAGCGAGCATGCAAAAAATATATAGAACGATAGACAAATGAGAGACAAAAGCGTTTTAAGAGCAAGAAGGAGATAAATAATTCTGTATGTGTGTGTGTGGAGTGAATGAAATACATTTAAGTATATTTACATGAACAAAATGTCGACAGAATACGATACCAATTAACAATACATATTTATAGTTATAGGTTATACATATTATATTATTGTATTTTGTATTTTTTTTTCTATTGCGCCCTGGAGTTGTACTCGTTGCATCACAACATGACGAATAACGAATAAACAATAATATTGAAATATTGTTTAAACGTTCCTGGTCACTTTGTGTCTGGCGAAGCGAGTAACATTTCTTTTTTTGTATATATTTTATTAATTGATTGGTTTCATTTGTTAAAAAGTTAATACTGATGAACAGTGATTAGTTTTATTAATTGATATATTAGTGTTTTAGTTAGGCACGATTTGCTTTTCTGTATACAATTTACATACATTAAATTGAACACTACAAAACAAGTTTAACAAAACTTAAGGAGATTTAGTTTTTTTTTAGATTGACGACGACACACTCGGAAAGAGTGTAAAGAGTAGGAGCGTGTGTTGCATTTGGCTTTGGAAAGTTAATGAAGCCAGAGTCAGAGTCAGAGTCAGAGTATTGGTTAAATTAATTGATGTGTCATCAGTATACATATATACAACAACAAGTACAACACATACTATAAAGTAGTTTATTTATATATAAAATATATATATATAGATATTTAGACAGTGACAGCGAGAAACAGAGAGAGAGAGAGAGAGAGAGAGCGAGAGAGAAGCAGTGAGAGTGTTAAGAGAGAGTTAAGAGTTATATATAGCCTATTTAGCCATACCGAATAGTTTAGTTAGTATACACAATTGAGTTATTGGACAAGAAGACTCTGAAGTTCTATCTATATATAATATTCTCAGACAAAGTGTTAGTTAGCGAATAGAGCGAGAAAGATATTAGCGTATTTTTATGAAATAGACACCAATAAAGCAAGAACTATATATATATTTTATATTAGTTTGAATAACGCTCTTGCTCTATATATACATATATATACACATATATGTTGTATGTAGTTTTGTCTGGTTTTTTTTTATATTTTTTTTTTTTTTTTGGTTTGTCTAAAGAGTATTTTGTATTTGGTTTTTTTTTTTTTGTTTATTTTTGTACACGTTTAACGTTTAAATATAACGAATATTTGTGGTTTAGCGCACCTGGCATTCATATGGTAGAAATGCAATATTAATCTCCTTTAGAGTTTTGATCTTTCTTGCAGCGCACGATTTACACAAATCGTTAAATAATTCCTCCGGGCAAACTATAATTATAATTATACGCACAAAAAATTTTGCTTATCGTTGTTTTTTTTCTTTTCTTTTCTTTAAGTTTTTCTTTAACTAAAGTCGATTTTTAAAGCTACGAAAATATGTAAGTATATATAAAATATATATAAATATAATAAATATTTATATATATATGGTATATATTATGTAATTTAAATGCAATGTATTGTGAGAGATCTAAATATGTACTACTATATTTTAATATATATATATATTCAGGCATATTTCATCCATTCGTTTTGTAGTACCCCATTATATATATAGTTAAATTCTAAATCCTGAAAGGGACAATATATATATAGAGAGAGAGAGGAAAAAAAACAAAGCAATAAATAAAATGAATCCGTGGGACACACAAAATAAGATGATAAAGCGCATATTTATGATTTAAATTGATTTGTCAGTTGAAAAATATTAATGTGTAGCGAGTAACGAGTAACGAGTAGCGAGTAGCGAGAGTAACGAGTAAAAGCTTTTTGTTGTTGTTGTTGCACCCATAAATTAGTTAGTTGTAGCACTGAAAACTCTTTATAGGACGCCGGACATGAACAGTAGGCACCAAATTGTTTAAACAGCACAAGTTTAATATAGTTTTACAATTAGTAGTAATTAGATAATTATAGAAATATGAATTGTTTTTATATATGCATTGAAAATTTCAAACGATTGACAGCAACGAGTGTCGTTTAACATGTACATTTATGTATGTATATAAATATTTATTTAAACAAATATGGGAATTATCTCTAATTATACCTGCGCTTCATAGGCCAAAAAGGCAATATTTATCTCTTTACAGGTGCGCACATAACGGCGACAAATATCTTTGTGCGATTGCAGGATTTCAAATATACGAGGCGGTATCGCTACCCGTTCAGAATATATAATATATATATATATAAGAATCATAGTTTGTATACCAGGTATACAAAATGCAGATGTATGGAAAAGTTGAGATTCAGGATTCATGGAAAAGGAAAAGATAAGAAACAAAAACAAAAAAACGATAAAATCGCAAATAAGAAATTCATTCTCTAAATAATACGAGTATATCATTGACAGTAGCCCATACACAATCACTCGCATCAAGTATTAGACATACATAATATATATATAGTATATTAATTAAAATATATTAATTATCATTATCATTATTATTATTATTATTTATTTATTTAAGAAGCTGGCCAAACGGCTAGCACATACCCTCGGTAAAGAAGACGTGCGCATAGCGATACATGGGACGTGCCGGATTCTCAAAATCACGGATTAGAGAGCGCACAGATTCATCCGATGGCGTTATCAAATAGATGGCATCCATCGTGGGCAACGGCTCACGTTTCTTATTGATGTCCTCGACCACTAAATATATACATATTATATATGTTAATTATTGTCTTATATATATAATAATTATATTACTTACATGTTATGCCTTCGGCACTAATCTCATGCATCTTGGTGCAGGCGGATACCATGCGCATGCCCAGCTTATCCACGACAAGGACACGCCACTCAATCCCACCTGCTCCAGCTGCCTTTGCCGGAGCTGTTGTGCTCGCCTTCTTTGGCGGCGGTGGCTTATACTTGACCACCTCGTTCATGATCTCTGTAAAATTAAAGAATTTGTTAATATATCTTTAAGTATATAAAAAACTGTTCAACCTGACTGACTGACTGACTGATTGGCAACTCACGAGCAGGCCAAACGGTAGAAGCTAGAAACTTGCAATTTTTACTGTAGCTAACTATTATATTGCAGTTTTTCACTTTGAAAAAATTTTGTCAAAAATATATCGGGAAGTGGGTGGAAAATGTATTTGAAAATTGTATGAAAATCTCAGCTGGAGCATACTCGGTTTTTTTTTTCCTATGGAGCGGGAGCGTAGCAACGCACGTCGGCAGAGCTAGTTTTCTATAAATTTCGAATAGGTATATTTAAAATCAGAGTCGGTTTAAAACGGCATTAACTCGTCAAATTAAAGCGACTTTATTTCGCCAACACAATGTATTGCGCGAGATTGTGACGGCGATATTATGTCGTTACTCCCTTTTGTCGTCTTTTTTCTGTAACGTCATTTTATTGGCTCTCTTCGATTAAAACAACAAAAAGAAGGAATTATGCAAATCTTTGTCTAGCCTTTTGCTGGCAACAGCATCACCTTGGATGTGGAACCTACTGACACCATTGCGAATGTTAAGACTAAGATTGAAGGCAAGGATGGTATTCCCCGATATCTGCAGTGTGTAAACTTTGCTGGCAGACAAATGGAGGATAGACACACTCTTGCGGGTTATAACATACAGAAGGAGTCTCCGCTCCATCTATTTTTACGTCTGCGTGGTGGCATGCTAATCTTCATCAAGACTTTGACGATTACGAGCACGGGTACCATTGAGGTGGAATCAGACAATATTATTGAAAATGTCCAAACTTCGGTTCAGGACAGGGGCGACATTTCCACAACATTAATTTTATGCCGACAAAATGAACTTTGTCAGAAAATAATTTATACATAATAATTCTACTGATGATGCTTCTACTTGGTGGCTACTAAATATTAATACTTCTAAATATTATATAAATGTTGGAACATTACAATAATTATGTTATGTTAATCAGATAATATTTGTAACATTCGATTATTTATTCCTCACATAATGACAATGATATCTGCTTTTGTATAATCTTGTAAAGGTTATTATAATTTATTTTGCCACGAAATCTATAACGTATTTATCAGATCAGCAGCCAAGTCGATATAATACATTCTCTCTATTTAATATTATTAATAACAAGGTAGTTCACAAGCGATCGGATCGGTTTACTATATTATATTGTTGACTTACTAGTGATTACCGAGAAATTCAGTTGTATAAAAATTAAATTAAAAAAAATTCATTTGTGCCCTTATTTGACTTTTTTTGATTTTATATATTCTATATATTTATTGACTAACTGATTGTTGAATATGATTTTTTATTGTGAGCGTAGCAATGCGCGCCGGGAGAGCTAGTATTTTATATAGTTTTGTGTGAATTTGATAAAGTTCAGATGACTGTAACATAGAAAATATTGATCAAGATTTAAGTTTTTTTTAAAGGGTATTTAATGTTAGACTCTCCTACACTTTAAACCCTCATTGTTTTGTCAACGCGGTTTTAATGTGGAATTTCGTTTTGTAAATCGACTGAAAATAACTTTTTTTTTCTTTAACTTTGTTTTTTTACTTCTGCTTTATAGTAAATGTACAAATGTATCAGCCAGAAGTAAGCATCTCCGACCATACAAAAGAGTATATATTCTTAAATTTGTCTTAAGTTTATTTAAATTTTCGATACTCCGCCCACTATTACCACTCCATCTGTTTGCTTGAATAAAAGTTGACCTGCTTTAATTTTAAATTATAATTCTACTGCTTGACTTGCAAGTGTATGTATACATATGTAAATATATGTGAGCATGTATTTGTGTCTGCTGAGATGTCGGCCTGGGCACAGGGCGCCCCCTAGTGGGGAGTACTTGACTTTAGCACTTTTATTCGCTTGAAAAGATTGCGACTCTGTTTTAGTATATGTATGTATATGTGATGGGAATCTGAGGCATTGTTGTTGGCAAGAAAAAAAAAATTTAAGGTATTACTCATAAGCAAGTCGGCCTATTAGCATTGCCGATGAGTCATGTCCAAGACAAGCAATAACAACAATAATAATACTAACAACAACAACAACAACAACAGAAAGAGTGCATGTAATAAGCCATTTAGCAAATGGCGTTGCCTGATTGATTTTATGTCCCTCTGATATATCGATCAACGAATATATTTTTATGGCTTTTGTATTTGCATCTCGCAAACGCTGATTAATACGCCACCGCAAAAAAGAACAACCAAAAAGGTCACTGATAGACAGAAGGAACAGAAACGTTTATCCTGTGGCAAAGGTCACCGACAGCCACCCACGCATACATATAAATATAGCATCTAGACTTAAGCTGCGCGTAACAAAGAAGGGGGGGGTGGGTAACGGTGGCCGACACAATGGGTGTTGAGTGGGTGCCAAAGTTGTTGAGGCCGTGTGCGTGTGTGTGTATTGGGAAAAATCGATGGGCACTGTGGGGTTAAGGCGTGTACTGGGGCTGCGGAATTTGCGGTTGGCTGCTCTCTTTTCTGATAAGGATATGCAAATGCAAGTGCATATCAGTGTAAAACCCACCCACACACACACATACAGAAAAAATAGAAAAACTACATACTAGATATATGTTACTTAATTACACATATATAGTGTTTAAGTATGTCATCTGTAATTAAACATATGTCATCTGTAACTAAATATATGCGATATGTATTTGTGGGGCGTCAGGTTTATCGTAACCTTGTCGATGACTACTACACTTGTCTCTCTATGTGTATGTGTACGTGTGTTAGTCACAACAATTTGTAGCATTAGAAATAATAACTCCAATTGGAATTGAAATTTCTTCACATTCAACTTACTCTGGCCTACTAAAACTTTCAACGCCATTTTCGTTAGATTTCGTTGTTTTCACTGCCTTTTAGCACCGGTTAATATATATTCAAAAACCACCAAATATATAAAATTTGTATATTTTCCGTGCGACCGTCGTCGCATACGCAACACAACACTCCCAAGCACCTTTAACAATAATGGGTTTTACTGTAAATTTGTTAGCAATAAAGACACACACGAAAAACAAATAAAAATAATAATATAACTCGGCACCAGACGTCGTTGAGAACGCGGTTTTTGTTGTAATTATTTATTGAAATCGATGCGTATGTTCTATTTTTGTTGTATATAATTGCAGTTTGTATGAGTCTTTGCAACTTTTTGCTTTGGGTTGCTTGAGGCATCGATATATCGATAGGCTGCTAGTGCATAACGATAGTTTTTAATATCGCAGTATGGTCACCTTATATCGATATTTGGATGTGATTGGACAGCCCAACTTTTTTTTAGTTAAAGAAAATTAATAAATTCGCAAGCAAATAAGTAAAATTCAAATATATTAAAAATATTGCTTACTAATATTATTGAGTAAATTACTAGCTACATCGAATTTAAACAAGCATATACAATTATCTGGCAATATCTTGACAACCAAGTGGCAACGTTGTGCGCAACATTTAACGCGCCATTATTATATCTATATTTTTAACGCACTTTTGCATTTTATTTTTACGCTTAACGCTAGCAAACAAATAAAAACAGCTTATCACAATTTGTAAAGTAAAGTAAAAAAAAAAGAATAATTTTTATGCTAGGCTTAAAACTACAAAGGCATTAGCTCAGCCAACGATTCGGCAATTGTGCTATCACGGAAGCGCCCAATTCTCAGCGCATAGGAGATGACGTGCGCCACATAGCTTTGTTCGTGGACGCCGTGGAACAGATGTGACATGGCACCTAAAAAAATAACAGCAAATAAATTAAATAACATTTAGCATTCAGAATAAAGCATAAACTTACCACGTGCATGTATCGTTACATCGGAACCGCCGTGCAGATTTTCATCCGTATTAATGGACGCCTGCTGTGTGTATTCCCAGTCTGTTGTATCGCTCAGCTCTGGATTCTTGCGTTGCATAGTCTGGGCATCCACCTGAAATCCTTTGTAACTGGTTCCGTATGTAAGTGTTGTGTATGGAGTTTGCTCAGTCTTGGATTTGCCCGCTAAGCCCAAAATATCAGCACCACGTTCTGGATGTCCATTGATGGTCAAACTATGTGAATGATCAGCGGTCACAATAACCAGCGTCTCATCCAGTTGGTCCCTGAGTAAATGCTACAATTAGTTAATGATCTAACTATTTGATATTATAACTTACCTTGCTTTCAGGTGCGCTTGCACAGCATTAACGGCGTCGTTCAGTGCCAGCGCTTCGCTGAGAGCCTTGCGTGCATGTCCTCGATGATGTGCCTGATCAATCATGCCAGCCTCTACCACAAGCAGATAACCCTTATCACTGTTGCCCAGCACTTCGAGCGCCTTGAGCGTCATATTGGTCAATGAAGGCATTCCATCATCGCTGCGATCACGCTCATGATCGTATTTAAGATGTCCATTGGCGAATATCCCCAGCACATAGTCCGTATTTTGGCCATTGAGTTCTCTTAGTTCACCATTGTTTTGGACCACAGCATGTGAAACTCCCTGTTTGGCCTTGAACTGCGCCCAGTCCTTAATGAGATTGCGTCCATCAGTGGAATGGCCCGACCAGGTGTCCAACGGATCGCTTTCAGTGCCGGTTACATTTGAGACTAACATTTGACGACCGCCGCCCATGATGACCTGGAAGGAAAGTTCAATTTAGGTATTAACTGATTGCTTGGGAGACCCTAAATTGGATTATTAGAATTAAATGCAAATCTGAGCAACAATTTGTTGAAGGGAGATTATATTTGTATTGTATTAAATTTGGCTTTATCGCGGTCTTCCAGAGCTGTAAAAATTGTACATAAAATGCAAAAATTATGATTAGCTATTCAGGGTTTGATATTATGCATAGTTGATATGATTTTTCATCTAGATTTTTCTCTGTCTATACAACAGTAATTTTAGCAACGTAAATATTGATATTTTTTATAGGAATATAGAAACTGATTTTCATATCCTTATCCTGCCTCAGTTTCCTTTATTTTACAACGTATTTTCTCTATATGCCTTCTATTGCTCGATTCATACGGTCAACATTCTTGTCTATAAAACAATTTTTTAGTTTTTAAAAATTTATAATAAAACAACGTCATTATGGGCCCAACTTGAACTAAGAATTCTTAGATTCCGAATCAATTTTAACCATCTTTAACGTTTGAATAAATAATTATAAATTTGCTGATGAGATTTGATTGGCAACAAATGAAATAGCTTTATCTTCTAAACAGCCAAAAATTCACTTTTCATTTTATCAATTTTTCTTAATCAACTTATGACGTCGGAGCTGCTAAATACTAACTATGTACGTCACTAGAAATAATATTTTTCTAAATTTCTATTTAAAGATAATATCATCTTTAAATAAACAACAAATAATCATCTTGTTGAAATTTTTAATAAATTTAGAAATTTATTTTGAATTTTAAGAATTATTCAAAAAAATTTAAAAAAAAATTTGTAATTGTAAAAATTACAATTGATGGATTCTTTTGCAATATTTCTTTCTGTAAAAAGTTTTTATAAGTCAATTTTTATTTTGTAAAAAAAAAGTTAAATATTAGTCCATGATTTTAAGCCTCGGCGTTTTTTATATTCTAATTTTATTTCTGTCCTCTTAATCTAAATCATCCTCCATACTATTTTGAGTTATTTTTATTTAATTATTTAATTACTTCTATCAAATTCATTCCCTTTTATTTCTCTGCAAAATTTCAGACTAAGTTACTTACATTGATTTGACGACCCGTCGAATGTTCCACCAGCTGTCTAGCTATGTCCAGGCATCCCAGCTGACGTGCCTCATCCGGCATGCGTGTTTCGCATTCCCATCGTCGATCGGCCACATGGGCGTAGAGGGCAGCCGGAGTTGCATGCGTTACCCGCGTTGTGGTCACAAAGCCCGTACGCATGCCATCCACCTGGGCCCAGTTGAGAATTGTCTGAACGTGATGTGCCTCATTGAGGGAGGCACTGCAATTGCCAAGTGCTACATTGGCATCAACTCCACCCGTTTCATAGTTGACCTTGACGCCGCCAAAGAGTGCTGTGGCAGTGGAAAAGGAATCTGGCACTTGTTTGTTGGCACAATAGGTTTTAAGCAGACCCATGTATGGAAAACGCTCCCAGCTGAGCAGACCCTCCTCCTTGTAGCCATAGATGCGAGCAGCGGTCACCGTATTGGGTCCCATGCCATCACCCACAAATAGTATCACATTCTTGGCCCTTCGACGATTTTGTTCACGATTTAAAGCCAGCTTAAGCTCATCAATGCCGCGATCGTACCATTCCTGTTGTTCCTTGGGTAGTGAGACATGCCAATAGGCCACCGTCTCCATATCGCTGACATCGCCAGCAAACTCATAGTGGACCAGGAAGCCAATGCACATGGCTATCATTAGCACCGAGGAGAAGGTAACGGCTATAATGAACACCTTTGATTTGAACACATTCTTTTGTGGTTGCTGCTGTTGTTGTTGGCCTTGGCCTGATGGTGCCTTGATCCTGGGCGTACCTCCATTCGATGTGGTAAAATTATGACTGGAATCGAGACTATCCAGTTGGACCTCAATGAGACCCACATCGCCCAGCTTTGTGCTATCCGTACCCGTCGAAGACATCGTTCCGGCTGTGTCTTAATAATGACTATATTGTCTGGCTCGGATTGTGTTTGTGTGGTTTGGTTTTTGTTTGATTGTGGGACTCTACAATCGCTGATTAGACTTTATGTGACCTGTAAAATTAAAATATATGATACTTGTTGTACTATCTCAGTCTCATCATTGCCTTTTTCCCGCAGATAAGACCACACGCGAGATAAAACGCCTCCCTCCTCCTCGACCAACAAATATACATATAATTCCTCTTTGGAGTACACTACCTCTAGCCTCGACAGTTTCTGAGAATAATTAGTCGACGCTCATTTGTAGTCAGCTATTAAATAGCTAAATGGAAATTAGATTATATTCGCTTAGAGCACTGAGCTGTAAGCACAACGTCGCGTCATAGACATTGAAGTGGTTCTTATTCCTCCTTCACCCGGCTTTCGATTAAGGCGTTCGAGTGCCTCCTACTCGTATGCGGCGGGGCCGTGTGCTTTCCGTGTGCCGTGTGTCGTCTGTCTGCCATATTGGCTGAATATATTCATAATTGCACTCTTTATTTATACCCTAGCAATGGGTACTTTAACTATGTTTTCAAGCATAATTTCTGCACTTTGAGAATTGTACTGAATCGATTGATGAACCGATTATTTTTGGCTATTTTTTTAGGCTTTTATTATGTCTGCTATATTGACTGAAGTATACATATATGTAGTCTATATTCATATCCCTCGTAAAGGGTATTTTAACTATGTATTTATGAATAAATTCTTGCATTTAATCAATCGATAAAACGACTATTCTATTTAATATTTTATCGGTTTGTTGAAACCCTTTTCTAAGGGTATTTTCATTAAGTAATTGAAAACAATTTTAAAACTCTTAAATTAAATTGAAAATTAAATTTTTGATATTGATTTGTAATTTGTTAAGAATCAAAATTGAATTGAAAATTCTATTTTTCAATAGTAAGAAGTGTTTGGTGATGGGAGTATTCTCTAAAATTACTTTTTATTTATTCTTTTCTAATCTTTCTATATGTATAAAACGGTTCAACCTGACTGACTGACTGATTGGCAACTCACTAGCAGGCTAAACGGTAGAAGCTAGAAACCTAGAAATTTTTACTGTAGATTCCTATTATATTATAGGTTGCCACTCTGAAAAATTGTTTCAAAAATATATCGGGAAGTCGGTGAAAAATGCATTTAAAAATCTGAACTGAAGCGCTGGTGCAGTCGGCTATACAATCTCAGTGACATTGTGAAATCTGATTTTATTTTATTTTATTTTTTTTTTTGTGATTTTAATATTTATTTTTACTGTTATTTTTCAACAACTTAAATTAAAGTTTTTTGTTTTATTTTTATATTAATTTTTTTTTTTTAGGCGGCAGCGTAGCAACGCACGCCGGGAGAACTAGTTCTTATATATATATATATATAGATGAGCCAGAAATTATAGAGCCAGCTTAATTTTAAGTGTAAATGAACACAATCCTGACAAAAGAGGGTTATAACATAAGATAAAGCTTAGAAAATTCTAATACTGATCTTGACAAATCTTTTCCATAAAAACTTAATTCTCAGTGAAACTTTTTTTAAATAAAATTAATGAAGAAATTTCTTTTGGCTGTTCTAATCTCTATATCAAATAGTTCTAGTTTTGATCTAAAATAAAATAAACATACTGCATCGGAGTGTCGATCAGTTTTGTAATTTCTTATGTCTTAAACAAAAATGGTCTGTCCAAGAGTTCCGTGCGCGATAAGATTGATTATAAAAAAAAACCATAACACTGTGTGCTATTTATGGCCACTTCAATTTGGGAACGTACTGAATATGGCTCACGTACAACGTGTATTCCAATGTTTATGGCCAAGTTGGTACAACAATATTCTATGTTCGATACCGATCATTTGGGTTTATATGAGTCATATTATTCATCTGTATTATAATAATACAATAGAAAGTGAAAACAACTCAAGCACATAATAATAATAAGTGAAAATCAATTGTTTGATAGAGTTCGACGTAATTTGACGATCGATCTACACATGTATGTTGGATCTACGAGGGGAGATAGATAGTTATGTATAGTACACGCATATCTCTTAACAATTAAATGATTACTACTTTAGTAGATTAGAGACCCACCCACTTAAAAAGAAAATAATGAAAAATTTCATCATTAAAGTATATTGTTGCATTTAATGAAGTAGTTTAAGTAATATATAGTAGAGTATGGAGAGCGTTGAATAACGCCCAAGTTATATATTGGCCTATAATTCATTGAACATTAAAAAATAGACTTTTATATAGAAGCAGCCAAGCATGAACATTTATAAAGGTCGATAAGTTATAAATAAATAAACTATAAACATAGATGTTTCTCTTGCTTTGTTCCCATGCCTTTTAATAAACATATTTAATGTAATCTAAACAAAAAGTTTAATGTGCGTAGATAACAAATTTCAAAAAAAACTATTTGTTCTAATTTATATTTAATCTAGAAAGCAAGATGTTAGGGAACAAGTACATGCTGATTAATTCAAAAATATTCATATATTCTAAACAAATGTGCTCTCTGCTAAGCAAAAATATAAACAATACTCAAAAGCTCTAGTCCAAACTAATGTTCATTAGATAAATAAACACTTGTTCCGGGCAATTTCAATTGTATTTGTTTTAAATTGAAAATACACATGGGGAGGGGCATGTATATGTATATATATATATATATATATAGATTTTTATATACATATATCATCAATGTATAGACTATTATAAAGGCATTGTGCATGGCAACTACTAATTGATTTATAACAGAATCAGAAATGGATAAAATCTGCTTCTCTTTCTCCTCTTGCAGAGTACAAAAATATTATGAAAAAAAATATAAAAAAAAGTGGAATGCTTTTAAAATGAATATATTCGAATTGAGATAAACTTGCAGAATGTTTACTTACTTGACATAAATAAGGCACATTTAAAATATACATATATTTTTATGTTTAATGAATAGTTTTTTTTTTATCTGGAAATACTTTAAATCAATTTCTACAGTCTCTCAGAAAAACAAACTACACCACTAGATCTCATCTTAAAATTGAAATAGTTTATTAAAGTTTTATGTTAAATGTTTGTGTTGCTTTGTATTTTATAAAACTACCCCAAAACAAAATTGTTTTTAATAAAAAGTGCTCGACTGGGAGATACCCTGTTTCCAGGTTTCAAATATATGTATAGTATTATTTTTCATTAAATAACTAAAGTGTTTATTCTGTGACGCTTACAAAATTTTCAGAATTATTTGCTAACAAGTCAAAATATACCTGTACACAATATTTTGCTTGTATCTTCAAAATTTAGCTTGTAAAGCAAATTTTTATTGATTTTGAAAGTTGCGTGGGAAGCCAATATGATCATAAGATCCGCTGTTCTATATAGTGTTTCTAACTAAATCCACACGCCTGTTGATGCTCAAGATCAAGAACATATATAAACCTTATATTTTTCTCTTGCCTGTTACATGCATTAACACAAGTTTAGTATGCCCCATTTAGTTTGTATTTAATGGGTAGCAGTTTTTAAATAACATTCTTGCACGCTTTTATTTGAAAAACAACAAAATTTCTATTAATATTTATGCTTTTGGTTATTTACATTTGAATAAAAATACGAATAGTTTTTGTTTTTACAGTTTAGCACACCGAAAAAACTCGTCCGCTCACAGTAAAAGTTGTTAACGTTTTGCGAATCAAAATAAAGTGAAGAAAACAAGAAAACTTGTATCAAGTTCGTCAAGCCGATGCTTGAATGCCCTTCTGTTGAACTTAGCAAATGTGTGGACAAAATAAAATCAATTTACGGGTTCAACTGATTTTCGTTTGTTTTCCAGTGCTCAGTTTTTTTCCTTTTATATTTCTTGCAACTTTTTAATAATTTATTTCAATTGCTCAAAGAAGGTAAAATAGTCAATACGCTTGCGACTTTGCGTAAATATTGAGAACAATAACAAACTGCTCGCATGTGAAGAGGGAATGAGAAAGAGAGAGAGAGTGTGAGCATGCGCTGCAATTAAAGGCATACTATCGATTGTAAAGTAGCTGGCAACAACCTGTTATCGATAGTTATTAACATCTATCGATACGGCAGTTATAAATTTAAATATGTATTGCCAAATTATTTGTCTTAGTAGGCGGCAAATTGAGAGATATTTAAATGAGTTTAACAAGTAGCTCAGAATTTTCGTGTTACATTATCAGTCGCATGCACAACTACTTGTAAATATATATATACACAACTGTAAATAAAAAACAAGTCAAAATGTTGCGCATACCAGGCATGCCCCTCTTGCCGGGCACACTTTTTCGCGATGTAAGTATTATAAAGAAAAGCTATTTAAATGCAATATATATTTATACTAATTAAATATCTGTATTTTTGTATTTTGCGCCAACAGGTCAATAAAGTGTACTTTCCCAAGTCGCAAGCGTTTATGAACTTTAGGGGCATTCCCATGCTCAGCGATCGGCAACAGAATATGCCTGTGGATCCTGCCGGTGTTGTTGTGGATATAAGTTGTCCGCCGGCCAATGCTCACGCACTATATCCGCCCCGGTCGGGTCCACAGTTACCCCCCTGGTTGGCCTATGATAAGAAGGTGCTCAGTTTTCGAGCATATTTTAAGCAGACATTACAGGAGAATTTTCATGCGGCCTATATGGTGCGACATGTGAAAATCTATTATTATCTGGAGGATGGCACTCTTGCGATATTCGAGCCAAAGGTTCAAAATTCAGGCATTGTGCAGGGCTGTGTCCTGCATCGACAGCGTGTGCCCAAGCCGCCACCCTGCGATAACGAATTTCTTTCCCTAATCGATCTCAATGTGGATATGACTATACAGATCTTTGATCGCAATTATCATATTACCGAATGTGATCGCTTTACGCGTAATTTTCTAAACAAACGTGGCATTGTAGTGCCAGATCCAGTTCCAACAGCTATGTAAGCAACTCATAAAAAAAAAGAGCGAGATCATATATATATATATTTCTAATTCTAAATTTGCAGCGATCCTGCAGAAGCGGTGCGTAAACGTGGACCTGCACGGGCCAGCCCGCAAGCCGAGAAACGTCATCCGTTTGCTCAGTTTCTTAAGTACGATCGTCAGATACTTAAGTTTCAGGCCTATTGGGATGATCGCACCGATATGGGTGATGTGCGTAAGCTAGATGTGTATTACTATTTGGCCGATGATACCATTGAGGTAAAGGAAGCTCAAATACGTAATTCAGGACGCGATGGACCAACAACATTTTTAAAGCGTGGACGTTTGCAACGCGTAAGTAATGTTATTTAATTATTGAACTTGATTTTTTAATTGCTGTAATTATAAACACAGGAATACGATGGCATGATGCTACCGGGTCAACAAACGCCTGCAACGCTGCTCAATGTGTTGGGCACAGCTCGGAATGTACGCTATTGTCTTGATCCATTGAATTTGGGCAACAAGGAGATTTTGTATTACACTCAACGCGATCTACAGATCGGCGGTGTACTTAACGTATATGGCCGCGCTGTGGTCATCACCGATATGGATCCATTTACAAAACAATACTATCGCGATCGCTATGGGATTGAGCAATTTACACCAATACCGCAACCGACAAGATCGGATGTCTGTGCGCCATATGATAAATCTGGACGCATATTGCCACCATATAATGGCTGGGGTAGCTATGAGGATTCAGCTGGCAACTGTATGTCCATTTCGAATAAACGTCCCAAGACCGATTTTAAGAAATTCATCAAATTTGATCGTTATGTGCTGCGCTTTGGTGCCAAAATGCTATCCACCATTCGGGAGAATTGTGAGCGCATATTTGTGATCAGTTATTATCTGAGCGATGATTCTATGCAGGTGCAGGAGGTAGCGGTGCGCAATTCTGGCTTCCTTGGCGGTTGTTTCATGAAACGAGTCCGTGTCCTTATACCTGGCCAGGAGAAATTCACATGTAAACAGCCGCAATATTATAAGCCATGTAATTTCTATCTTGGCGGCACCATGTGTATTAAGGACTTTATCTTTCATCTTGTGTCGGCGGATGAATTTACTCTTATGTACATGGAACATCATCCCGATCAATTTCCGCACACGAATATTGAACTCATTTTGGAGAAGGTGCGCAAATCTCTGGAGACGCGAATGCCAGAATTTGTATCCACTTGTGTGCCAAACTGCACTGATTTGGAAAAGAAAATTGAGAAACGTGGCGTCTTTGTATCCTTTGAGAGTCTCAAGGGCGCCTTAGTGGCTCTCATGGGCAATTCGATTAGTGATCATGAGATTATATCCCTGTGCCGTCACTTCTCCGGCGAACAAGCTCCACCGAATGCTTGTGCCAGAGAAAAAGTACGCGCCGCTGCACATTTGGAGATCAAACGTTCGCTATGGAATGGACGCGATGAGCTAATGGAGCATTTTCATCATATAAATCCAACAAATAAACCCTTCATGCCCGAGAATCAAGTGCGGTCCACACTGCGCGGCTTCCGCATGCCATTTACCTTGGAGCTGATTGATAATATATTATCCGTACTAAATCGCAATGATTGCGATGACATTGAGGTCTGTGATCTGATGAACTTCATTGATGTATCCTGTAGCAAGGGCTGTGATATGCCGCCCATTAATTATGCCTTTGAGCTATGCCCCAAGCTACCATTCCAGTTTAAGGGACGCGTCGTTGACTTTACCTGCTTACTCAAGGCCCTCAACTTGCCCCTAAATCTGCCAAACAGCAATACTCAGGCCAACAATATAATCGGTGATGCTAAAATTATGCCACCCTCAGGTGCCGCTAACTGTTAATCAATCTCGATCCTCAATTCTACATACCATAAAAGATGTCTAGGGATCTTCATCTCAATTTAATTTTCAGTTTTTAAACTTTCGTAGGAATGTAGTTAGATAAAAATTTATTGTAGAATACGGACAGTCCGTGTATAATTGTTAGAGAATATTAGGAATGAATGAATTTTATCTGAAAATTATGTACGATAGTATAAAGCAAATATGTAAATACATATTTATAAAAAAAATTTAAAAACGTAAATTAATAAAAATGTATAATAGTTTTGAACTAATATCGATAACATTATTTTTTTTGTAAATGGAATAATTAAAGGAAATAAATCTCATTTCGTATATAGAATATAGTTTACTCGTATTTAGGATATGCTTCATCAACATCAACAACAATAAAATCTCAAGAAAACTATTTAAAAACAAATTTTAAATATTACTTCAATTTTCTAAGAAAATTATTGAAGATTTTGACGATTTTTAAAAAGACTAAAATTTACCGTCAGAATTAAAATATTTAATTATTAATTTTCATTAAAATAATGAAAGTTCTTTAAAATATGCTAGTCAATTCCAAAAAAAATTAAATCTCAATTATTTTAAACCCAGCAATATTCTCAGATATTAACATTAACATTTCATTATCCCAAACCCAATCCAATATAATTCACCAATAAAACCAACAGTTTTACATTTTTATAAGTCTATTTTTATTAGATTTCTTGAAAATAAGCATTTTGGGTTTGCTGCAAAAAAAAAATAGGTTTCTTCTTTAAATAATAACTTATAATAAGGAAAAAATTGTTTTTATCATATAGGGCTTTCGTCTCCTATGCTTTGCATTTATGGTTTTTAGTCAAAAAATGCAGCTAGGCATATTTATCTTTTTTTAAATTTTTGTATTTATTTCATATTATATTTTTAGGCATATTTTGGTTAAAGTTAATTATTTTTCTTTCTTCTTTTTTTTTTTGTGATTGTATATTTAATAAATGTATGAAAATTGGTTTTTGTTTTTCTGCTGTAGCTAAATTGTTTAAATTGTTTGAATGCAGAATTTAAAATTCATTTTCATGTATTGTTAATTGCAACATTTGAATAGATATATTTTTTTTTTAGTTTAAATTGTAATATTAATTTTGAAAGCCAAATTAATAAAAAAAAAAAAATTGTAAAATAATGCACAATTAAGAATTGAACTTTATCTTAAGTACTGCACTTAAAATTAATTAAACATTTAAAGCATATAAAAATGATGGTATTGAAATTTGTATTTAAGAGAAATAAATTGTTGAGATAAAATAACTAACAGAAACCAATAGAAGAGGAATATAAGAAAAAAAAGAAAAAAATAAAAACGACACTACAATAGAAAGCTGAAGATTAGATTATTCATTTGTTGCTGTTATTGTTGTTGCTAATATTATTGCAGGGCAAAAAAACAAAAATTAAATACTCTCATCAGCGCCATATTGAGATTGAGAATATGTGAGGAATTTAATTTAAATTTAATTGTGTTTTTATTGTTACAAAGGGAATATAGTTAGTGCAATGCAAAATACAATTGAAATCGTGAAATTCATGAAGCGATTTATCAGCTCATTATGAAGTGTTTGTTTTTTGTTGTTTTTGTTTTTGTTTTGTTGTTTTTTAATCCAATTCGCTGCTCGTTACTCGATCCTCGCTTCATGCCACATTTTATTGTTATTGTTTTGGCCATCCCCTATACACTGATAATAATAATGATGATGTGGATAAAACTGTTTAGATCTCATCAATGTCTATCTCATCGCCATCCTCGTCATCCATAGCGTTCTTCTTGTTGGCAGCGGCAACGGCACTGACAGCGGCGGCAACCTTTAATGGTTCAACGCGAGCACGATCATCGTATTCGATTTCGACATCCGAATCACCACCAGCATTATCATCGTCATCGGATGAGGATTCCTCCTCCTCGGCATCCTTTAGCCATTGTACAAACGGTTCAACCTTCTCATGTATTTCGGTGGCAATCTTTTTAGACACATGACGCTTGCTCACCTTCTGAGCCCATTCGAGAATAACCTTTTCATCGAGTATATCCAAATCGTAGAAGATCTTAAAGATGCCAGCCACCTTGCTCATCAGCGTCTTTTCATGCAGCTCAACAGTTTGCTCAATGCCACCAATAAGATAGCGTTGTCCCTTTGGATTATTGTGGGTGAAACGGAGCAACAAAATGCGATTTTTGCGCACATCATTGATGATGTTCTCAGTGAACAACAGCTCGGCCAGCACCAGGGGCGCTTTGTTAACAATATCCAAACGCTCAGCCTCAATAAGTAGTTCTTTGTGTGTGGGCACATCGTCTAGCTGCTTCTTGTCACGCTTATTTTTCACCAGCTCATAAAAGATATCAATGCGCTCCTTCTCAGTTTTATCATAATCATCCGAAATCGTCATACCCTTGGCACCATCAGTCAAATCTTGCAAACGTGCGCGTATTGCCTCCTGTAAAATGATAAAAATGTTTAGAATTCATCTTATAAAAATCATAATTATGTTAACTTAATGTTAAAGTGGTTCATGTTAACATTATGTTAGTGCGAGTCGAATATGTTAAGTTCCCATATATAAGAAAGAACTTTAAAAAGCTTCTAGTGTAGCTTTGATATTTAAATAAACTAAAGTCTATAGTTTACCTTAGAAACATCCACACTCCAGCCACCATCATCATCATCCTCGGCAATGCTCTTCTCTGGTATGGCGGCACTAATCTCAGCTTCTGTCTGACTGGCATGATTGGTGCCATTACCGCCATCCGATTCACCACCAGAATTGTTAGCGATCGAATTATTGGATATGGAACCATCAGAATTCTCGTTCTTTTGCTTTTGCACACGCTTCGAACGTTTGCCCTCGGTTAGCGAGGAGCCCTGTGCAGCTGGATTCAATGATGGTGGATTTTTAACAATGTACGTATTGACCTTATGATTAACCTTAAGCAGGCCATGGAAACCGCATGCCTTGCATGATTGCGAAATGGTTTGATTTTTGGCCGATACAGTTAAATTGGTTTCCGGATTGTCACATTCAGGACACAGCACAAATTTACGAATGAAGCCATCAAGTAGATCCTGTAGCTTATTCACATCATGCGATCCATTAACAATAAAACGTTCATTCTGTAAAATATATAAATGTTGATAAGTAATTAAATTAAATCAATTAAAGACTACTTTAAAGAACTCGAAATCAATGAATGACTTTATAAAACACTTTTGATAGTTTTTAAACTAACATTTATACTGAAATATTATCGATAATCGTTTCAAATGAATTTTAATTAAATAAGAATTTGTATTAAATAAGAACATCGTTTTAAATGAATTTCAATTGTTTGGAACGAAACACTTTAATCGTGAATTTTCTTCAGTACATTAATTAAATATCAAATAAAATAAAATTTATTGATTTTATGGGCATTTTCACAATGACGTGACGTGACTATCGTACGACAAAATATGAAAAAAGCTAGAAAAAAGTCAAATTTTTAAAAAGTTTTTTTTATTTCTGTGTAGCTGGTCTATATTTAGAAAAAGAGATGAAAAAATTCGACCATTCCGATTAAGAGATATAAGCAAAAAACAGTGATTTCCATGGTATATATTTTGAGGTAATGATCGCTCTAGAAATGTATTTATTTTGGCTTCAATGTTAACATAAACTTAAAAATAAACTAATTTTAAGTAATGGAAAAAAAAAAATTATTTTATCCCGAAAAAAACCCCTATCGATAGCCTTGCTTACCTTATGATCAAACTGAGTTTGGGCGCCCAATTCACAGCCAAAGTACTTGGTCGGATAGGTGGCCGGACGTCCGATGGCGCGTGCCACTTCGGCCATATTGACCAAGACGGTCTTAATGCCATTACCCTTGCCCTCGACTTTGGCCTGGAGACGTGGCATCTTGTACCGATAGAAGATGTCCGTGACACTGCGATTTACATTAACGGTTGCCATTTTTGCAGCTTTTTCTTGTATTTCTTGCTGTTGTTAAATTGGATATTTATTTTTTTAGTTGTTGGTAATTGTTATTGGTGTTGTTGTTGTTGTTGTTGGTATTTAATATTTTGATGATATATCTCGGATTGATTAGGTTATATATTTGACTTCTTTTTTGATTGATAGCTTTCAGTGCAGGCTGGCGCTCTCTGGTTAGTTTCAGCTCAGCTTTATTATTTTTTGCTTTTAATTTGTTGGCTAATTCCAATTGTCTATGGCTGGTTGTGCGGCTGGCAGCGCCAATTTGTTGACTTTAGCGGCTATTTTGCAGTTGTTTTGCCCTTCGTTCCCGTTCATTAAAATTTGCTTTTTATTGGTTATTGTTGGGATTGTTGGTTGGTTGATTGGTTGGTGCAGGGATCGATTTCTCAATGCTTGTTTTTAAAAAACTTGAACTCAGATTCCGTATTGGAATCGGATTTCAACTTTGATTTTGCTTTGCGTCCACTGGGCATCGACTTTATTTTTTTGCGCTTATTTCGGTTTTACTTTTTAATTTAATGTTGTATTTATTTGCGTTTCCTTTCTTACGAGAAAGAATTCGTATTTATATTGTGTTTAATTATTTTTTTCTGTTTAGCTATCTTCTTGTAGTGCGGACTTTACTGTAGTTTTTTAATATATGTTGTCTATGTATCTGGCATAGTATTAACTATTGGTGTTTTTTTTTTTTTTGTAATTTTTTGGTTTTTAATGTTTTTTTTTTGATTTTTGTAATTTTTTTTTTTTTAGTAAAAAACTATTGGAACGGTACAATGGTTGGCTCACGTGTACCTGAACGGCTGTAACTTCCGATGTCTGTTACTTGAAGTCCTGTAAAGGAGTGACAAAAAAATAATCAGGATTAATGAAGTTCAATAGCTTAACAGATTATGTTATAGTTTTCATTAACATTTGCATACTATGCACTGTTAGATTAACATTGCTGCTAAGCACTGAGGCATGGCGCTGTTATCTAACAGGGCTGTAATGCAAAATGCATTTGATTGGAGATTCTGTTAATCAATAATTTGTTTGTTTAATATACTCTAAAACAGTTACAGGTGTCTTCTGGCAAATAAAAAAAAGGTGTATATCAAATAGCAAATAATTGTGTATTATTCATATTATAGATAAATACATAAATAATACTTACCGATGACTTATAGTTCGCCTCTTTGAATTCATGCACAGTTCGAAACTTTTACTCCGTTTTTGTGGAATTGGAGGTGCGCCCTTTTTTGCTGGTGTTTCTGCAAAATAGAGAACAAAGACTAACATTAGTAATAATAATAATGAATGAATAACAACTCAAATGCATGTCATTAATATTATAGTATATGCAATAGGGAATTTTACGTATTTTAGCTTACCCACAAAGGCATACAATTAGGCCGGCTAATGGAACGGTGCATATCAAGTAAAAATTAAATACCCAACTCTTCAACACACAGTTTACGACGACAATGGACTGACAAATTGCTTGATTTTGATATTGATTTTGATCTTGAATAGGTGTATAGATGATGGTTTTTCTTTTTTGATTTTTTGGGTTAGAACGATCGATAGCTTGCTCGCTCGCACACCAACTCTTCAATTCTGCCTCATGAAGAGAGCTCTCTTCTTTTGATAGGCATTAATTTTGCACAAAAGTTTAACCTGTAGTTAGACCACATCAAAAATGTTAACGATTCGATATATAATTCGAAAATAAATATAAAAAAAATTTGGTTTTATTTTTTTAATCTCCAATCCACGGTCAATTTAAGTTGAATTTTGAATATTTTGCATTTCTTGATCGTCAGCGAAAGATACAAAAGAAGATTGTGCCAGTTGCTGTAAATTTCAAGATTTACACTGAGAATTTCGCTAGATATATTTGTATGAAATAATTTTAAATTCAATACCTACATTAAGTTACTTCATACGTATAAGCCTAACTGACAGCTAACTCAAAACTACGTATTTTTTTTAAATATTTTTACCCAATATTATATTATTTGAAAAATATATTTTAATTGTTATCGTTATTAATCACAAACTAACTATTTGAATAGAGTATATATATTTTAAAATTTAATTCTGTTAAGCGAGCATAGTTAACAGTGGCAGAGTCGCGCACTGTTAGTTTACAGCTGACAATTAACAGAAAAATAGATACCATGAAAAAAAAAACCAAGGAACCAAGAAAACAATTAAAAATTGCATTTTTTAAAAATTAAACACAATAAACCATAAAAATCGTGGCTTAGAAAAAAAATATAAAAAATCCGGCAAATATTAAAAACTATAAAACTATATAAAAATATGTACAAATAAGAAGAAATGCGAAGAATGATTGGAAGAAGATGTCGTCTCAAACTCGAACAAAACTTGCTCTTTCAGGGGCGCCCAAATGTCTTTTAAATGGAAGTGCAGACAACTTTAAATAAATCAAGAAATTGATTTGATTCGGTCGTCAAAAAAGACACTGAAAAGTGCTTGACGAAATTTTTTTTTTTAATTTCAGCTTGTTTATTAGACAAAGAGAATGCACTTTGCTTTCCAAAAAAAAACGATGTGCATGAAAGCTTAATCAATGTTAAATATTTCTGTCTAAGCAAATATCTTTAACAGAATTGCATTCTGTTACTTAACAGCTGACTGAGAAATACAATGAAAAGAATGTATAAAAATAAAGATTGATAGAAAGTGCATTACCCAAGAGCTGTATACGCTCCTTGCTGTTATTTATCGATTGATACATCAATTAAAAATTGTTATCGATTGATACAACAATCGAAAAATTGTTTTGATTTAATTACAGAACGCATATGTGATAATAGACCCGACTATTGTGTGCTTGGAAGTCACTTTAAAAACAGAAAACTCACCGCTGAGGTCATAGGTATGTATGGCCACAGTATATCGCTGGATGGTTAAATCGCACAGCATATGATGCAGCTCGCTTTTGTGGTTCGTTGTCACGAGCAGGAGCTGAACGAGCGCGGCCAGGAATTGCAATGGCAACGTCAACGTCAACGTCAACTTCGATTGTTGCTTGGGCGGCGTCAGGTTGATGTCGTTTTCCCCAGACAGCAGCAGCAGCAGGAGCAGCAGGAGGATGCACACACAATATAGTGGCTGCTATCCGTATGAATGATAACAACAGTTTGATTTTTAATTGTTGCAGCAATAAATTTGATTGTTTATCCTTTTGTTGCTATTGTTGTTGTTGTTGTGATTGTTATTTCAAGCTCAATGTCGCTCTATTCACATTCAAAATTATTTAATAAATCGTTTTGCAATTATTTTTTGAACCCAATAAAAACTTATGAAAAAATACAAAAAAATTTATATCAAACTGAACTGTCGTCTATATAGTTTCAGTTAGTCGATCGAATGCAGATCGTTGGTTGTATAGTAAAAATGTTATCGATGATCTTTCGATGATATTGCTGCGTTGCTTATCGATTAACGAACCTTTAGTTTTTTTTTTCTTTACTTAGCTTTTTATGCTCTCTCTTGTCTGTTTTCAGGTTTTAATTAATTCTGAAATCTTTACATTTTAAATATATATACAAATATATATACATTTGCTTTTCGTTTGATTGGAAACTAAAGGAAAACTCGATGAAAAGCAAAACGAATTTTAATTTATATGCAGACACATACATATACATACATACTTATATATACGTATATATTTCGAATTTATAATGAGCAGCAGCAATAACAACAACAACAATAACAACAACACAACTAGGAACTATACACAAACACACGCACACACACACACGCATTACACCCAACTCGAGCGAGAAAAAAATCCAATAATTACAATGCCAATTGGCAATGTAAGCGATTTTTTTTTTTTTTTGCTGCTCCTTTGAAATCAAAGTAGTGTGTGTATATTATTTACATATATTTTTTTTTTGTGTGCTAAAAAATGAAAACCCAAAAAAAAAAGTATTGTTTAATTGAAATTGTCTTTTAATACTTTTATCCCTTTCGTGTCACACACACGCGCACACACAAAAAAAATGCGTGGAAAATTTTTTTTTTCACGTTTCGAGTGGCAAGACGAACAAATTGGTCGAAAACTTGCGATGGGCTTAACGCTGACGAATAAACTGACGACGATGACAACGATGCTGAGAGTCTACTCGCAAGTCCTGTGTGTGTGACGCCGTCGCCGCCGCCGCCGCCTCCTGTGCCCCTGCTGATTGGGGATGGAACAGCAGTTCATTGTAGTCCCGTGGCCTATGGCCGCTGTTAACTGCGCATGTGCCATGGCCCTGCAACAACAAAACAGATGTTTCCAGCCAGTCCTCACCTCACCACAGGCACACACACGCAGCCCACCGTACAGCGTACTATCCTTAAATGCAACTCTGTTTTAGGTCAATTTTAGCATATGTTATGAGAATTGAGTATTTTTGGTGCCAGGCCAAGAGTGTGCAGCATAGAAACAACAACAAAAAAAAAAAGCTAGATTACTCAACAAATCACTGTTGCCAACCACCAAAAAAGAAGCCAGCAGCAGCAACAACAACAACAACAACAACAACAGCAGCAGCAGCAGCTAGAAAAACGTGCAGGTCATGCTGCATTTGATAGCTTGCCAGTTGCGTAAAGAGAACAAACGTGAGCGCAGGCTCCTTGCCTTCTGTATGTATGTGTGTGTGTGTGTATAAGAGAGAAAGAGAAGGCAAGCACAAAAGCTGCTGCTGCTGCTGCACCGTAAACAGCTGACGTTGACATCGCTGCTCGCTGCGTCTCCTGCTGAGCGAGCGCAGCATAATCACAGCCTCTGCTTTCTGCTTAACCAACTGTTAACAGGTATTTTTTTGACATTTGGAATACCCTGTATAGTGCATTGCTAGCAATAGAGGTATGCTATAGAAAAAGGATGCTGCGTTACGTGGAAAATATACAAATTAAATCTCAGCGTAAGAATACAAGAAATACGTTTCAAATTCAAGAGAAATATATTTCAATCTAAATTATTATTTATAACACTAACAAAACTATCGAGTGGAGAGACGATTATTATTTTTATAGCTCAATTTCAAACAATACATGTTTTTCTATAAAAATTATTATATATATGTATATCACAAGTCTAAGCAATTTTTTAAAATAAAAATTAAAATATAATTTTTTTTTAAAACAAATTTTACTTAAAATTTTGTATAAGCAGTCGCAATTAAAACTAATTGCAAACTAACCCTCACATTAACTCAGAAAATGTTTTTCTGCAGTTAAACAAAAGTTGCTAAAGGGTATCTTATAGCCTTGTAACATTTCTAAATGCTTTTATTACTACTTACGTAGGTACTTGACTGCACTTGACAACCATGAATAACCATGTCAAATGCACGATTCGATAACGAATCGCATGACAAATGCAAAGATGTTATATATTTTGACATAAGTATTATTATATATATATTATATAAATGCGACCAACTGTTGTTTCTGATTTCTTGGGAATTGTAAACAAAACAACAAAATATTTCTTTCCAGCTTTAAAAGATAAAAACGCATATTAAATTTATATATACGAGAATTTACTAAATTCGTTGAAACAATATGTGTGTGTGCCACAACAAGTGCAGTTGCAGTTGAAAACAATGCAACAAAATACGCAGCGCGTATATAATTCAATATATTGCACCCATTGTTCTATATATATATATATATAGAAATATGCTTTTAATTCCAAGTAAATACATTCACAAAAGCGTAGGTTCAAATATATAATGGATAGCAATTGTTTGAGGGTTTAATTCAACAAAAAAAAAAAGAGGAAAAAAAAGGAAGCTAGCTTTTGTTAGTGCACAAAAATAAATTGAAATGCGTCAGAAAAAATGTCCTTTGACATTTCCAGGAATACACAAAGTAAAAGAGTTAAAAAATAGTCAAACTGGTCAATTTTGTAAACAACTTTAACAATCTATATATACATCAATATACAATTCATGTCAAACTTAATGTTAGTTGTCATTAAGTTACTTTTTCTCTCAACAAAAAAACACTTTAAAATGTAATGCAATGTCGCCACGTCAATAAGTTCACAACAAAGAGCAAAAAAATAAAAGATAAAAACTTTATATATATTATATATTTAACTGTCAATGTCGAGCTACTGTTTCTTTATTTTCACAGTTAATAATCAAAAGGTTTTATTGTAAAAAATATAAGACTGGTAAAATGCAAATGTCAAAGAAAAACACGATCATGCGAGCATTTTTGCAGTTTTTTTTTTGTTTTGTCTGATCATAATAATGAACAAAATGATGATAATGATAATACCTACTGGGCCAGTATGTGGCAGAGAGTTAACTAAGTTTACCAATGCCATAAACTGGTTTCTACTTTTATCAATGCTTTGTTATTGTTTTGTTGTTTTTGGGTGTGCACGCTTGCAAAATGGCAAAACAACAATAAAAAATGAAGAAAAAAAAACCCCCAAATGCAAATGGAACTTAAAAATTAACTAGACTAGAGAAGAAGAAGAGGGTTAAGGCAGCATTTAATAGGAAATTGGTTTCGTATTATTTTTGGATATCAAAAAACAAAACAATTTCTTAGTATTGTTTGTGCTCTTAGTAAATAATTTTAAATGATTCGATTCGAAAAATAATCATTTAATCGATGTTCCAAAGAAAAATTTGTACTAAATTGATACAGTTTCAAAAAGATGATCAATGCAATAATAAAACTTTGAAATTCCATCTATTTTGTTGCAAAAATTGTTCGATAAAACATTAGTAACAGCTTTAAAATGATCGATTAATTGAGTATTTTTGTATTTTTTTTTTAAAGCCCTTAAAAAGCAATAATTTTGTTGCATTTTAGTTATAGCAGAGATTTTCATCACAATTAATTTTTATCCATTCGAGCGATACTTATTACTTTTCTAGCGTTAAATAAACGACAATTAGCTATACATTAGCCGTACCTGTTAATTAACAGCACCTGAAGCACTGTTAATTAACATTAGCTGCAAATGGTGCCGCGTATGTGAGAGAAAACGCAAGTATATATATTAACATATGTGTATATCAGTGTATCTGATTGTATATATACATATGTAAGCATGCCGATCGGTTACGGCATGCGCACATTAAACTAAACAGAGTACAACAAATCGCACTACACACATATTATATATATATATACATATGTGTGCATGTGTAGGGCAAGCAAAAAGCAAAAAAAAAAAAAAAGTACACGTAAAATAATAATGATGTTCACGTTCATGTTCATGATCTTCAAATTGCGTACGTAAAAAACTTAAAAACTGGTTATGGCTGGAAAATGCCACAAATTGCGCTTGGGCTCATTAAAGACAACAACAACAAAAATACCAAGAAAATTTTATAAAAATTAGCACAGTGCACGCAACACTACGAAAGAGTGAATGAATGGGGGGTGCAGGGGGAATCTTTTGTAGTTTTAGTAATTGCAACAAAAGAAATTGAAAATTATATCAATAAATCTTTATAGAAATTTCTCCATTTTCTGATTTATTCAAGTAAGAAACTAAATAATTTGTAAAAATTGAAACAATAATATTTGGGGCGTATAGTTTTTTTTATAGCAAATTTTCTTTAGTTAAAAAGCCATTAAAAAAAATGATACAATGCAATTTATAAAGTCAGCAAATATTTTTAAGTACATTGCCCTGTTGTAATTAATGGAATTAAGAGCGTTTTGAAATATAATCAAGATCAATTTTAATAAAAATGTAATTTAAAATACAAGTATTTATTTTTTTCCTTGACATAAAAACTGTTTTTAAAATTTGTTGAAAGTTTGATATAAAAGAAACTCACATAAATAAATACAAAATGGTATGAATTATATTTGATAGGTAGCTAAAAATTTCCTTAAACAAAACTCGATTCCCACCAGTTATATACGGACAGTTTTAAACAAGATTTCTAATAAAGGTTACTAAAGAGACTATCAAACCAGCCAAGAAATTACTTCTCATTTAATTTTTTAACAGATTCCATGTACAAATTATACCAAAGAATAGGAGTACAATTTTAATTAAATAAAACAATTTATGAAAATAATAAAAAACTGAGAACATTTAAAAAATATCACAATAAAATACTTTCTTATATGCATATCGTAGTTATTTTGTTTTTATAAGAAACTAGTTTACCCGGCGCGAGTTGCTACGCCTTCACTCTAAAAAAATAAAACAAACTAATCATACTCTGCAATATCACTAGGATTGTAGCCTAAATCCTTGATTTTGAATTTTCTCAATGACAACACCCGTGTGCATAATACCCGAGTGTAACCCATCCGACTTACAAATATATATAGATTCTGAAATTAGTTGAAACCGTCAGATAAATACAAATTTTAAAACAAACTCCAACGCCGTCCCAACCGCCAAATTATCTTAATAAAATATTGAACGTCGTTATTATATAGAAAAGCGTAAAAAAGCAACAGTTTAATAATAAAGTTAAATTGATTGCTATTTCTACTTCGACATAACCATTTAGGCAAAGCAATATCGCTAATTCATTCGCAGAGATTTTATTTATCTGGCAATCCAAAATTTTTAAAGATTTTTAAAATGCATATATAGATACATTTTAATTTGAGTTTTTAATTGTAAAATTGTTATTTAAATCAAATATGAGCTATAGAGTAAACACTCCACCGTCAACAGTGTGGAGCAAGCAAATATGTTAAATAACAATCGATAACTACTTTCTTAACGCTGTTGTCGCTATAGCGCACGCGCACAGAGGTTCTCAAAGTTTTAAAGGAAATACATAAACAGAACTCATACATATATATATACTAGTTCTTTCACGCTGTTGCAAGCAAATGCGAATGCATAAACAATATGGCGCGCGTTGCTACGTCCCGCTATCGATCAAAAAAATCTGAGATTTTCATTTAATTTTAAATGCATTTTGCAACCACTTTCCGATATATTTTTGACAAAATTTTTTTCAGAATGAAAACCTACGATATAAGAGAAAGCTACTGTAAAAATTACAGGTTAGAAACTTCTAACGTTTGGCCTGATCTTGAGTTGCCAATCAGTCAGTCAGTCAGGTTGAACAGTTTTCGATATATAGAGGAATACAAAAAAAGGAAAATATATTTACATTTGAATGGTGAAAAAGACGACTTTATTTAGAAACCAAAAATATATTGTAGTGTTATCTAAATGTCGCTTGATATGTACCCACAATCCACACCCAAACCCATATACACTCAGAAGTAACTTTGATTATAGTCTATTTATTATATTGAGTTAATAATACTATATGAGTATAATATATATATATGCGCATATACACGATGCATCTCGTGTCAGGCAATTGGTTGTACTTACCACTTAATCTTTCAAAAGTCATATAAGATATTATGTTTCCCCTGCTTGGGGTGCGCAATGCAATCTCACGAATTAGATAAGGAAGTGAATGAACAATATATCTCTTCTCTAGGCCTACAAATTGTCAACTATAATTTGCGTTTACTTTTGTGTTTTTTTTTTTGTGGACGATGGTTTGTTGTGGCTTTTGTTTTTGCTGATTTATGTAGAATATAGTATTATAGAGTAGAACCGTAACTGATTAAGTTTCTTTCTCTTTTATTATTTATATTTTTTTGCCACGTGAGAAATTCGCGCAACTGTAAAAAAAATTGCTTCGCGTTTTGCGATGGCCGCTGCTGGCGACGCGTCAACCACGCGAATTGTTTTTAATTTATTGTTTTGATTTGTTTATTTTGTTGTTGTTATATATCGCTTGTGCAGCTGTTGCAATAACTCTGCAATGAAAAAATCAATTGTTGTATGAAAATGCTTTGATTATTGCAAAAACTTAATAAATGTTAAGTGCTTCGATTTAAAAATATATGCAAAATGTTAAATTATTCAACAGCAGCAGCAGCAGCAGTGCCAGCAGCTGTTGCTGTTAACGTAATGTTAACGCTGATCGTATGAGTGTGTGTGTGTGAATGATTTGTTGTTGTTGTTGTTTGCCACGAATTTGAAATGAAACGAAACGTGCGCAGTACACTAAAAATACAAATACAATATGGGTACTCCTGTTCCAAAATGATATTTTATGACCAACGCAGAATTACACATGCACACAACACACACACACACACACACACACACATATATATACACATACTAAGTGTATGTGTATTTGAAGATATCAATTTGTAATTTTATACTTTCATTAAATGCTTAATATCCGCATTAGCAACATGCAAAGAAAAATTGCATAGCATTTATGTAGTTGCATACATATAAATGTGCATGCATGTAACGCCAACATTGCACGTAATTTAAATTTTTACTGCACACACATACATATGTACATGCACATGTATAATGAAAGAAGCCACGCCATTTATCTACTTTGAGGTTGTGTCCATTACTTTTATATATTCTTACCTTTTTTGTTAACGCAAAAGAATACCGATATTTAATTCACAAATTTCATAAGAGGTTTTTTTGATATGCGAATCTCTGATACGATACAGATTTGATTTTTTCGTGGATACGACGACAAACTGATGTGCAATCTTAGCGATGTCAAGAAATCATCAAAGCAACGATACTAGTGATGGTCGATTGCTCTTGATTTTTATTTTGATATATCGATATTTTTGTATCGAATATTGATATTTGCAACACTATTAAATAAAGTACTTTAATGCAATGTTGTAAAACATTTAGTCAAATAAGTACCAATATAGTTTGAAAGAGCTAAATGCATCTGTGGCTAATGCTATATATTTATGCTGTACGTTATAGTTTTATAAACTAAACTATCATTATTAATAAATAAATAAAAATTAAATAATAATATTTAATTTTTTAAACTATTTGTCATTGATATCACGCAAACGCGACTGTTTTTTCTACTGGAGTGGATGCGTTAACAATCAGCGGATTTTCTGTTTGAAAGCAGCGAAACATATCGACAGTTCGTAAATCAAAAGTTAATGCGTGTAGTTTAGGAGACATAAATCTCAAACGCGTTAATTTTTATTAAAATGACCTTCACTTTATAGGGGTTTCGATAATCACATAAATAGTCTTGTTAAAGTCAATATTGGAAATTGATTTTGAGTAAAAAATTAAATTCAAAACTATTCGATATCTTATAAGCTCTTTAAGAAAAATCATAAAATTAATTTTGGCAACTAGAATAGACGATAATCTAGGATTCAGTTCATATATATTAAGTGCAAAGACTAGTTCAATTGAACTAGGTCTGAATAATTCGATAAAGTTCTATTCGATATGTTATGCCTATTTCGATATGAGCGCACCGTGGCCGTCAGCGTGTTTTCATATGGTTTAAATATAATTATTATTACTGATTGATATTGGAGCACACCCACCTGACGCTATGCCCAAGGAGCAGTTTCGTGCCTCAGCGCTAAACAAGAAAATGTAAATAATCACAATTGCTTGCCACAGTAGAGCTTTAATAACTGAACAAACATTTTGGTAATTTTGATTTTTGCGGCAAACAGCTCACATGTGCAGTTCGGGATTAGCGGCGCCGATGAGATACAACAGGAGTCGCTGGTGCGGATTATATCCAAGAATCTGTACCAGGCACAACGCCAGCCGGTACCATATGGCGTACTTGATCGGCGTATGGGTATTAGCACTAAGGATGCGGTGTGCGAGACGTGTGGTCAGGGTCTGAATGAGTGTATTGGACATTTTGGTTATTTGGATTTGGCGCTGCCCGTATTCCATATTGGACACTTTCGATCCACAATTAATATATTGCAAATGATATGCAAGACGTGTGCTCAAGTTATGCTCAAATCGGAAGATCGGACCATCTTTGAGAAGAAACTGCATAATCCGAATTTCTCATATTTAGGCAAGAAGGCGCTGCACGTCCAAATGCTGGCCAAGGCCAAGAAGGTGACGAAGTGTCCGCATTGCGGTGCCCTCAATGGTGGTGTTAAAAAGGGACCCGGTCTGCTCAAAATACTTCACGATCCCTATAAGGGTCGTAAAAAGGATGCACAATTCAATAATAATATAACACAAATGCTGCGCTCCACAGAGCTCAATCGTGATCTCAATCTAGCGTTAAGCAGCTACAGCGCCGCCGAGGAGTTAACACCGCTTATGGTGCTCGATTTATTTGAGCAAATACCCCAAAGTGATGTCGCCCTGCTGGGCATGTGCTCGCGTGGTGCACATCCCAAGCATTTGATAGTGACGCGTGTCTTTGTTCCGCCTGCCTGCATACGACCATCTGTGCTGTCCGAGGTAAAGGCCGGCACCACCGAGGATGATTTAACAATGAAGCAGAGCGAGATTTTGCTAATTAACGATGTAATACAGCGACATATGGCAACAGGTGGCAAGATTGAGCTGATACACGAGGATTGGGACTTTTTGCAGTTACATGTGGCGCTCTATTTCCATAGCGAGATCAGTGGCATACCCTTGAATATGGCGCCAAAGAAGACCACCCGTGGCATTGTGCAGCGCCTGAAGGGTAAACAGGGACGATTTCGTGGTAATTTATCGGGCAAACGTGTCGATTTTAGCGGTCGCACAGTCATCTCACCCGATCCCAATCTGATGATCAATCAGGTTGGTGTGCCGGTGCGTGTTGCCAAAATCTTGACATATCCGGAACGTGTGAATCCGGCGAATATAAGGCAAATGAAGCTGCTGGTGCGCAACGGACCCAGCGTTCATCCGGGCGCCAATTATGTGCAGCAACGCGGCTCCAGTTTCAAAAAATATCTAGCCTATGGCAATCGCGAGAAAGTTGCCCAGGAGCTCAAATGCGGCGATATTGTGGAGCGTCATTTGCGCGACGATGACATTGTTCTATTCAATCGTCAGCCCTCGCTGCATAAGATGTCCATTATGTGCCATCGGGCCAAGGTGCAGCCACAGCGTACGTTTCGGTTTAATGAATGCGCCTGTACGCCGTACAATGCTGATTTCGATGGCGATGAGATGAATTTGCATTTGCCACAAACGGAAGAGGCACGCGCCGAGGCATTGATACTCATGGGCAATCAATCGAATCTGGTGACGCCCAAGAATGGTGAGATTTTGATTGCTGCCACACAGGACTTTATCACTGGCGGCTATTTGTTAACGCAAAAGGAGGTATTTCTCACGAAGGAGGAGGCAATGATGCTGGCTGCCTGCTTTCTGTCCAATGAGGATTCCACCATGCACATTGAAATGCCACCGCCAACAATTTGGAAGCCACGTCGCCTCTGGACGGGCAAACAATTGTTTACCCTCCTATTGCGACCAAATAGCAAATCTAATGTGCTTCTAAACATGGTCAACAAGGGTCGCAATTATACATCCAACATGGATTTATGTGTCAATGATTCCTGTACGTACAACACAAAGCTTTCTTTCTCTCCCTCTTTTTCATTATGATGTCTGACATTTAATTTCTGCTTTTCAGGGATTCACATACGCAACTCGGAGTTAATGTGCGGCACCATGGACAAGGCTACGTTGGGTTCGGGCACCAAACAATGCATCTTCTATTTGCTTCTACGAGATTTTGGCGAAGCACATGCCACCAAGGCTATGTGGCGTCTAGCCAGGGTGCGTATTCCCTTTATTCTGCATTTTATTTAACATTTGTGCTATTATGACATTTGCTTAGAATGACACTTAACTTAATTGTTAGTTATTTGAAATTTTACATTAATTGTTTTTCTCTTTAGTATGCCTACAAAAAGCCTCAAAAACTAGGGATCGTCACGAATTTTGGAGTTTTTTTCCTATAAATTTTGAATTAACTTTAATTTTTATGTTTAATTAAAACTAAGACAATAATATTTATATTTGAGCAATACAAATTATAGCTCAAGAATAATTGTTATTGAGTTTTATTTTTGTGCTCTTAAAAGAAATTTATGTTTTTAAACAAAAATAATTATTGTTGACCAAGTTTTATATAAAAGTTATTTCATAATTTACTTGTATGGAAAAACTCAAGGCTTTTGTCATATAGAGATGGAAATATTTATATATTATTATTGTTAATACCTTTTCTGCAATTCTAACTCTGATAATTTTTTAAAAACGGAATCGACTTACACACAGAATGCTCTGCTGGCATTGATTTAGTTGAAGCCTAATAAACATTCATTTTAAAATATTACATTTAATGTCACTTTAAAATCAAGCCAACATACAGCTTATATTTTAAAAAATTCATAATACGAGTAGTTTTTATATTTGACTACTTTATGTAAAATTATAATCAAAGAAACAATCTACAATTAAATCGATTTGACGAAGTTATAGCAGTTAGAAGACCAGAACTTACATTTTAAATAGAGTTTCAAAAATCTAATCTAACCCAACTTATTCTATTTTATCCTTAATTTTTAATATTTTCATATAAATATTTGTTTAAATAAGTAAGCGATGTCTTAAACAAATCACAGTTCACTCTGTAGTTTTTAAGTTATTGTCGCTTATAATTCTTAACTGGTTTCAAACATAACTTAATGGCATGGCTATCTATGTGACTTTTTCTTTTTGAGAATGTCCTTGTCTAGGGCTGCATTTGTTCTCCAAACTTTTCTTATTTTTTCTACATGCAAAAATATTACTGACGAATTTATTTGGTTTTATTTTAACAGAACGATGAAATTTTTTCTCCAAAATTAAAATTTTTTTTTTTTGTGATTGATTTCATTTTTCTATTTTGACAGAACGATGAAATTTTATAATGCAGTTGGAAAATTTTCGTACTAAATTTTCCACTTACATATTTTCATTAAAATACAACCAATGCTTATTTTTTTCTGGCACTGATTTATTGAGTTTGTACTTAAATATTCATTTTTTTTGAATATACAATTTTGAATTGTTTTTTCCAGCTATAGACTAAATATTTATTTGTATAAAAAAATTTAAATAATATTTAAAAATTGATTTAGTTTTGATTAAGTAATGAGAGTAAAAAATCTAGAAAGACCTTATAAAATATATTTTTTATATAGATCATTGTCACATATGTTGATTTTTCTATAAACCCAATATTGTTGTTATGAATCAAAAATGAGTTTATTGAATGAAAGCAAGTAAAAACCGGAAGAAATCTCTTTGCGATTGCCCTTGTTTACTAAATAACGATATCGATACTTGAAACCTATCAAATTTCAAACGATTAGCTAAAAGATAGGCTAGCTGGCTAGTTGGCTTAAAATATTAAAAATTGAAGTTCCTAGAAATAGAAGCTATTAATAGAATGAGAGCTATCTTATCTGGCTAAGAGCTGGGAATTCTAGAGCTTTATTTGTGAATACAAAGAAAAGCAGGAAATGTTGGATTTGCTTAGCTCAACGACAAGCCTGTTGTGTCGGCAATATAATCCAGGAAAGATGTCAGACGCACATAGCCCGAAGGATAACCAGCAGTGCATTGATCCTGGGCAACAAATGAATTGATGCCAATTTGTATCCAACGTCCCAGATTGCTGTTATAGAAGATCAAAGGTCCGCCCGAGTCACCGCTGCAGGTGGACATATTGGTGCCCGCATAGCCATCCGCACAGATGGTGGAAGCGAGCACCACATCAGCACCAAAGATGGTCAGACACTTGTCATTTGGTATGATCTGCACTTGGGCAAACAGCAGCTGCTGTGAATAATCCAAATACTCATCATCGATCAGGCCAAAGCCCGCAATGGTCGCCTGAGTGCCCACAAAACTGGTTGCTGCCTGGGAACTGCCCACCAGCTGGATGGGCTGTATGTTTGGGGTGAATTTTAATGGTCGTGGCAACTGCACCAGTGCCACATCATTGTTCATCTTGTCATTGTAATTGGGATGCACATAAAGTGCATTTGAGGTCATATTCAATGCCTGCTCATCGTTCAGCTCAATGCTGCCAAAGATGAGGAACAGCGATTCATGTCCATAGGCACAATGTCCGGCGGTTAACACCCAACTGTCGGAGATAATGGAGCCACCACACAACAAATCATCCCATTCATCACGTTTGAGTATCACCTGCCAGGGAAATTGGCCAGCATTAGCCTGTTTACCCGATATAATGCGTCCCTGCTGCAATTGTTAACCAAATCTTATCAACAAAAATTCAATATTGTTGTTGCAACAAACTTACAATGTCCAGTGCGGCTTGTGGTGCCGCCTCTGTGGGCAGCAGTTGCAACAATATTAATGTTAAAAGCTTAAAGCTGCTTAAAGCTGCTCCAACTCCTCCTAATCCTTTCAAGTTAAACATGTCTACTTCCTGTTTGACACGCTCTCTCTCTCTGTGACTTCGTTTGTTGCTCGGCGTCGTCTGCTTGGCATTGCCACAAATTTCGCAATTATATGCTGGCTAAATGCAGGCCACCCCAATACCGTAAACCGTAACCCGTAGACCCGTAGACCCGCCACTTCACCACCCACTTGACGTCGTTGCTTGTCGTTTTGTACAAGTTTTATTAACACGGCCTGTCATGTTTCTTATTCTTGTTCTTATTATTGTTATTTGGCCAGCTCCGTTGCCTGATAAGATTAATTACTCACACGCCAATAATTTGTCCCTTGTCCCTTGTCCCTGTCCCTGTCCCAGTCCCTATACCATTGTCGCCACTGTCTGACGACGTTAAAGTTGACAACGTTGACGCTGCTGCTACCTTACTCTTGCTCTTGTCTCTTCTCAATGCCGTGTGTGTCCGTCCATCCAACAACAAGTTGGCTGTTATCTCTTATCACTGATATCACTTCATACACTTGATTTCTACACTCGCCAGCATAGTTTCAGCTCACAATTTAAACATTTTTCATGAGAATAAAGAATTTAGTTTATCATTTTATCAAGTGTCATTTAACTTAATTATAATAATTAAATATAAAAAGTTAGACAGTCCAGACAAAAACAGTTTTTTTCATTGAAATTAATGTAAAATTTATATATCTTTATTATATAATTATAAAATACATATGAAACCTCCTGAGCAAGTCGAAAAAATAAAAGAAAAGTCCATATTTCACCATATTTCGGACCCTTTAAATCGAGCTACATCATTAAAAATTTTTCATAAAATTTTATTTTTTAAGTTTTTGATAATATGGTAATTTTTTTAAAGGTAGCACATTTTTCGTCGATCTATAAATCTGTTGGTGTTGGTTTTTTTTAAAAATCTTTTATGGCAAAGTTATTCTAAATCTTCCAAGTATTAACTTTTATAAACACACCAAACCTATAAATTCAGGTCCTGCAGGTGTTTTGGACTACAATAATGGAAATATCGTAATCTGACAGCTCTTGGGCGAAAAATTAGTTCTATGAAAAACTTTTTTGTTTTTGAAAATATGTAAACGAAATTTTTCCAGCTCCTAGTTTTATTATGGTTAAAGCAATCTAACTAATGATAATCGATATCGGACTACTATATCTTAGAGTTGCCATAGAAAAGCAAAATTTAGATGGAATAAATATTCTAAAACAATTTGACAGCTTTATACATTTTTGCCTTAAGATTAATAGTGACATATTCATATTAAATTATATTGAATATATACAATATATTTTCTGTGAGGAAAATAATTTTGTAAACTTTTTTTTTATATAGAAATTTACTATTAAAAGGAAATACGCATTCAAATTTTTATATTAAAAAAAATATAAATGAGCCTTCAAAACTGTTTGGATTTTAGGATTAAAAGAGACAGGACAGATTTTTAAACTTAGGTGAGGATAAATCCATGATCAAGACAATTGAAATCCCTTTAAAAATATATATAGTAAGGTAATAAATATCCAGGTTTTATAATGAGAATAATAGAATAAACATAAAGTAACATTACACTAAAAAAAACAACTAATTGTTAAATATTTATATTAGTTTGAATTCTTCTTCAACAAACGTTTACGAAAATCGCACAAAAAGGAAACGAAAAATCAAAATGCTCTCAACAGATAGAAAATTTCTCTCTTACAAATAATTTTTATTAATTTGTATTATATATATTATTTATATTATATTATATATTAAAGTTAAACTCTTCTTTTAAAAAAATTCAATAATTTCTTAAATCATTTTTTTTTTTGTTTTCCAAACTTTGCTGTCTGGTGTAATTTAATTAGCTCGCTGGCTGTTCCTGTGTTTTAACAAGCGATTTCAGCCAATTAAATGAGGAATTTACGTGCCTTAAGTGGGTATCCCACTCTTTGCCCTGCTTTATCAAAAAAAAACACAAAAATAAAAATGAAAATAAAAATAAAAAATCTTTTGACAACTTTCGCCAGAATTGTTTCTGATGACGCGAATTTTACGGCCTTGTTGGGGCTTTTGAACGTACTGAGAAAATTGTTAAGCTAAACGCAACATTTTATTTATATTTTTTAGTGCTCTAAACACTAAATCGTAAAAAAATACTTAATATATAAACTTGTTTGTTGTTTACTTGCAGATTGCATCGTATTTTATACAGAATCGTGGCTTCTCCTTTGGCATTAGCGATGTGACGCCCAGTAACAATCTGCTCCAGCATAAGCAGGTCCTGCTGGAACGTGGCTATGCCAAGTGCAACGAGTACATTGAGATGCTCAAGGCGGGCACACTACAATGCCAACCGGGTTGTACGCCCGAACAGACCCTGGAGGCGGTCATGTTGCGTGAATTGTCCGGCATACGTGAACAGGCGGCAAAGACGTGCTTTGCTGAACTGCATCCAACAAATAGTGCCTTAATTATGGCACTCAGCGGTTCCAAGGGCTCCAATATTAATATCTCCCAGATGATTGCCTGTGTGGGACAGCAGGCCATCAGTGGCAAACGTGTGCCCAATGGCTTTGAGAATCGTGCATTGCCTCATTTTGCCAGGCACTGTGAGTGCATCACTTTATTCGTTATAATTTATAATGATTTTTGTTTAGAAATATTTGTTAATTACCTTTATTTATTAGTTGTTGTACTAGTTACTATTAACTCGTTGCATTGTACTCGTTGCTCGCTTACTCGTTACATATTTATTGTGTATCGCAATGTTGCAATCTTTCACTTACTATTCATTATATATCTCGATATTTTACTCGTCTAGAAATACTTCTAATTAATCCTAATTTATTAGTTTTTTCTTTCTCTATTTTTAAGACAATTCATCATTATACATCATTGTCATTACTCGATATTTTTGAATTTAATTTTGTCTCGAAATGTGTAATGCAGTAAAGGAGACGTCTCCGACCTCATAAAGTATATATATTCTTGATCAGGTCGACGAGCGAAGTCGTTATAGTCACGTCCGTCTGTCCGTCTGTTTCTATGCCTACTTTTTGCCATTTTCTTTGAGCTATCTAGAGGAAACTTGGCACGGATGCATTGTATGGATGTATGTAGCTTGTATGTAAAAATCGATCGGATCGGATCACTATATCATATAGCTGATGAAATGATTGGGAAAAAAAATTGTTTGGCATAACAATGTAGTATTATAATCTGACCAACTGCGACTAAGTTTCAGCAAAATCGCAGCACTATATCATATAGGAACAATCGGTCGAAAAGTGCTTGTATGCAAAACTATTTTTGTTTTTTTAAATATCGAAATCAAACTCAACATTTTGTTGTAGAATTATGATTTGTATAATCTGATCAAGTGTGATCAAAATCGGATTATAGAATCAATTGGGTGAATAATGCATTTTTCACAATATTTAAACTAAACTCACCATATCGATATAGAAACACGTTCTGCACTTTCCTATATAGTTTGACTGATATCGAACTACTGTATCATATAGCTGCCATAGGCATAATCGGTTGAGTATTCAAAATTTACTTTAAAGATCATTTCAAGGGTATATAGCTTCGGCGTGTCGTTTCTTTCTTGTTATCCCTCGCTTTATAGTGAGGTAATCAATCATTAATTCAACAATTCTTTATATTTTGTTCTATTTTTAACGTTCATAATTAATCATTCGCAATTTGAATTGTCATTTGGTTTTTAATGTGCATTTCATCATTTATTTATAATTATTCGCTTTCTATTATTTGTTACTTTCAAATTGCGCCTTAATTATTACATTGTCTAATTGTTAATTATATTATTTATTTTATTTGCAGCTGCCTTTCCTGCGGCACGTGGTTTCGTTGAGAATAGTTTCTATTCTGGTTTGACGCCCACGGAATTCTTCTTTCACACAATGGCCGGACGTGAGGGTCTCGTCGATACGGCCGTAAAGACCGCCGAGACGGGCTATCTGCAGCGTCGTTTGGTTAAATGTCTGGAGGATCTGGTTGTGCACTATGATGGCACTGTGCGCAATGCAATTAATGAAATGGTTGATACAATTTATGGCGGCGATGGTCTAGATCCTGTTGCCATGGAGACACGCAACAAGCCCGTCGATATTAATCATCAATATGACAATTTGCGCGCTCAAAAGCCTTTGGGTGAGGAGGAGCCGCTTGAGGCTGCCGAAATCTTAAATATTGCAGAGTATCTGCTAAAGCAGCCCGAGTTTGCCGAGTCGCGTAAGGACTTTAAGCTGGACGTGTGGTAAGAGTTAAATAAGATTTGTTGTTGTGCTTTAATTTAAAGTTTTTCGTTTTTCACATTTACAGCGCTCATCTGAAGACTGTGGCCCAGCGCATTGGCCAATTGCAGCAACGATATAGTGAGAAACACCAGAAGCTGTGTCATCAAATTGAAAGCATCAGTGGAGAGCAGCTATTGGAGTTTCTGCATCGCATCAATGATCGCTACAATCGCGCTGTGACCGAACCGGGCACTGCCGTGGGCGCTATTGCCGCCCAGAGCATTGGCGAACCGGGCACACAGATGACTCTTAAGACTTTCCATTTCGCTGGTGTTGCCTCGATGAACATCACCCAGGGTGTGCCACGCATTGTGGAGATTATCAATGCCACAAGAGCCATCTCAACGCCAATTATAACCGCCGAATTGAGTAATAATAAAAGTATGGAATTTGCACGTCAGGTGAAGGCGCGCATTGAGAAGACAACGTTGGGTGAACTATCCACATATATTGAAATGGTATGCGGACCATATAGTTGCCATTTGGTCATTGGCATTGATATGGCGCGCATTAAAGTCCTGGGCCTGTATATTGATCTAGACACGATTGTGGGTAGCATATTGAAGTCGCGGCTACGCGTTAAGGCCAATCAGGTGCATGCTTATCCCAAAAGATCACGCATCATTGTGCGCGTCGAGGCGACACGGAATGCCACAATTAATGCTGAATTAGCCCGTCTGGTCATCGCTTTGCAGAATGTTGTCGTTGCCGGTTTACCCAATATTGCACGTGCCGTCATTGCTGTGGATGATGCCCAAGATCCGCCCACCTATAAGCTATGCATTGAGGGCTCTGGACTACGTGGCGTGATTGCCACCTATGGCGTTGTGGGCAATCATACGCGTAGCAATAATATTTGCGAAATCTATCAGACACTGGGCATTGAAGCGGCTCGGACTATTATCATGAGCGAGATCACCGATGTGATGGAGGGTCACGGCATGACCGTCGATTGGCGTCACATTATGCTGCTGGCCAGCCAGATGACTGCACGCGGTGAGGTATTGGGCATCACACGTCATGGTCTGGCCAAAATGCGTGAAAGTGTTTTCAATTTGGCATCGGTAAGTGTTTGTTTGTTTATATAAATATAAATTCTCACTTTTCAATTTCTATTTGCAGTTCGAGAAGACAGCGGATCACTTGTTTGATGCTGCTTATTATGGCCAAACAGATGCCATTAATGGTGTCTCGGAACGTATTATATTGGGCATGCCGGCTGGCATTGGTACGGGCATATTTAAGCTATTGCAATATCATGAGGATAAGGAGGTGCCAGCAATTGAGCCGACCGTCTTTAATGAACTGCAGCTGCAACCTTGCTCCTAGCACAAATCCCGACGCAAACGACGCCAAAACGCCAACACCACCCGCCCACTCAGTTCCTGTGAAGATAATGCTGATGATGTAGTTAGTTAGAACTTAATTAATTATATTCGTTATAGTTATAGTTAGTCATTTGATTAGACATCGCCATGTCACAATGACACAGCATTGATGAGCGCATTCTCAAATGTTATATTAATGTTAAGTTAGCTTTTTCATTATTACAAAAATAAAATAAAATTATTTTTTTTGAAATTTTCAGCGATCGTTTTAATAACTGAAAATAATATTTCGTACAACAAAAAAAAAGTGTGTAAAATAATAAATAAATTTCAATTTAAATTTAAAATCTTAAAAAAATTAATTTTAAATTTTGTACTAACCTGAGTTAGTATATGTACGATTAAATAAATATGTATATAGATACAGAACTGATAAAAAACAATATGCAATTTTAAGAATGTTTAAAAAATTAAAAAAATATAAATCAACATTATTCATCGAAATGAACTAATGTAGAGCAGCTCACAAAAATCAAGCTTGGTTTTTAGGTACTGGCAGAGAAACCCTCGCAAATTAATAAAAACTAAATTATGATACTTATAAAATCATATATATCATAAAAGTAATACAGGTAAAACTTATAAGATTAATATTATTTTCTAAGGAATGGTAAGCTTTGAAATTTTGCTATTTTTGCATATTAAAAAAAAAAATTAATAATTTTATTAATAAGGAACCTTAATTATAAAACAAATTTGCAAGGCATCAATAATAAGCATAGACTGTTCATATACATATATTTCCACAGAAATGTCAACCGCGGCCAAAAAATTCAAAGTCTATAAAAGTATGTTGTTTTAAATTTAGCTAAAGTAAACAAGTTTTACATTTATTCATAACACATTTTGGAATATTCAAATGCAAAGTCGAACAAGTGCAAAAGTTCTGTTTTCAGCATTTCTATTGCAAGTCTTGTTTTGATTAATGCTCTTAATGAGAGACATTATGCATTGACTATTGCTCTCTTAAATATCGAATTATGTTTATTGAATAGAATAAAAAATGTAAAAGGAACGATGCGATTGCCGATTACGGCAAATTTTTCCTTTGCTTTACCCTATATTTGGATGTCGCGTGCGACATTGAAAAAGAACATTTGTTATCAGTACGTTAAGTTGGTTTGGTCTATGCACATCAAAAATTGATACCAAACATAGATTTTAATTGCGAATTAGATAAAAAAAAAAATTTCGAAAGATAACCAGCGGTTTACTCAGGGTACTGTTTTAAAGTGTGTCGCATTCGACATTGTAGGGGTAAAATGTATAAAGCAAAAAAATTTGTTTTTCTAAAATATGTATATTCAATTAAGAGAACATTATTTAACATTATTAATACTATTCTCCGTTAAGTTAGTTTGCTTTTACACACAAAAAAAATGAATATACTCATTTTTGTTTTTCTTTTTAGAAGGTATTTTGTTAAACTTATAATTTTTGATGTGAAAATAAATATATTGAATATATTAAAAATCATTTATAATCATGTTATGCATGTCTACTTACATAAAAAATAAAAAAATAAAATAAAATGTATGATGGAACAAAATAGATTAAAATTAAATAACATAGATTAAAATTAAATAATAAATAAACTACTAAATATTTTTAAATAAAATAATCAACATTATTAAGGTACATCAATGCATAACATTTTAAAATTAGTCGCATTAAAATATTCCTTCAAGATTCGTTAAAATCAGTGTTTGAACGGTTCGGCCTAAAAGCGACTTCTGTTTTTGTCGCATGCGAATGCCTTGGTTTTTTGTAATTATCTTGAAAACGAAAAATTACCCAAAATCAACTTTAGTACCAGTCATAGTGCTAATCAAGAGCTATAAGATTCGCCTTTTGTCAAAATAAAATAATGTTTTCGTATATGTTTTTTTTTGATTTAAGTGCGTACGAATGTCGCATTCGACATTAGAGAAATGCCCATATATTGCTACAGGGTAGCTGCCAGTTGGAAATTGCTTTTAGGCTATACTATTAAATAAAAAAGAAATTCTAAATTTGCATTAAATACCCTTTAACTATAGTATTAAAAAAACCATATTAAATAAAAACTCACATACGTTTCACTCAATTATTTATTACATAAATATATATTTTATTACATGTATAGAATATGTAGGTTGTATAATTATAAATTTTTAATTTTTTCTTTTTTGCTTCGCACATATGTAATTAACATACAATTTATAATTAGGATATTTTGCAGTCCGCAATAATATGTTTAAATTCAATTCAAAAAAAACAACAAAAAAATAAATATATATATTTTTTTAAAGAAAAAAATTCGTTCAATTTGCAATATATATATAATAAAGTTTCTTCTTGGTAGAGATATTTTGGGAGCTTAAAATGGTTACAAAAAAAAAAATCAAACTTAAATATGCATATCACAGGATTATTTTATACAAAGAAATCGTATTGGCTTGTTTAATTAAATATTGTTTAAAATCAAGAAAGAAAGAAAAGAAAACCAATTATTATTTCATGAGCTTATTTCAAGCACTTTAAATTCATTTCAATTATTTCATGAAACTTAAAAATAAAGTTAAAACATTTTGCAGCTTTTTTCTCTTCAACAGGAGCTTAAGCATAAGCAGGAGCAAGTTCAGGATTAGAATACACTTATAAAAAAAATCGTACACAATAGAGATAAGTTAAAAAATATATCTCATACATTATATCATATAGTTACGTTTCCCAACTTTTTAATTTTTAATGCATATTTAGTTGAGCTTAAGGTTAAAAAAAAAAAATCAACACCCAAAATTATTCAGTTATACTCATCTCTAAGTGGATATATATATATATATATGTCTATATATATATAGTACAGTACAACATTTATAAGAACTATGACTATAAAATGAAATTTTTCTTTTACTTTGGGCTTTGCTGCTACAATTTCAGTTTGTTTTTTTTTCAGTTTTTCTAAAACTTAAGATCATACAGATAGTTAAATATAATAAGTATATGTAGACACAGAGAGAGAGAGAGAGAGAGAGAGAGAGAGAGAGAGGGGGGAGGAGAGTTAAGTGTAAACTTAATCTGTAATGTGGGGCCATTCCATATTTTTAAAATCAGTCACTAATAACGCCATTGCCCTGGATGATGGATGAGCTGGAAATGTGGCTCGGATCGAGTACGGGCTCTGGCTCGATTATTGGCCCTGTATCTGTCTGATCGTAGCCAGTTCTTCTGTCATGAATCAACATGGATAGTGTCTCCAAACTGCGACGTACCTGTTGAATAAGATATCAATTATTATTTATTATTATAAATATTAAATATACATATCTAAACATTTATCAAATGCAGCTGATAGCTTATTTTGTATTTATTTATGGCCTAATGCGCCATATAAAAACCAAAACAATATTTCATTTAGCTCAGTTGGCAAATCTGTTTTAGCCAAATTATTGATAAGATTATTCAAAGCGTTAAGGCCCATTGATAGATTGTCTCAAGTAAGCAAAAATAACAATTGGTAGTTCAATGGCCGGAAGCCAGTGTGAAATTTAAAAAACAGCACAAAACGCGCTCCATTTTTTAATAAAAAGCTTAAACTTTGGGTTGTCTACGATACTTTCCACATAGCAGATAAAACATAAATATAAGTATATATAAATATATAAATAAAAAAAATATATAAATAATATAAATATAAATCCTCTTTGGATATTTTCAGATGACACTGATTAATTATAAACAAAGAAGATTACTAAAATATCCGAGTATAGCCGACTACTTAGGGGTTAGGATAAAATTCTTTTGAAAAATCAAAAATCAAAAATCAAAAATAGCCGAAAAACTTTTCAACTTTACTGATTTCTTTTTTTTAAGTTATTTCAAGAATGATTTTCTAATAGAAGTACATTAATAGAAACATTTTTAAGCCTTACTGATTATTTTTTGAATTTTATTCTACATAAATAAAAACATTTTTTAAGCCTTACTGTATTTTTTTTTTAAATTTTCCAAAAAAGGAATACATAGTAGAAATTTTGATTCGAAGTTTTCCAAGAATTTTCTTACAAACATTCAATATAATAAGTTTATAACTTATAATAATATTGTGAAACATATTGGCCAACCCTCTGAAAAGGCCTAGATCGACTCGGCTATTGTGATACTGATCAAAAAATATACATAAATACTTTATATAGTTGGAAATGCCTCTTTATGCCGGTTGCATACATTTTCACAATTTTATGATACCCCTTTATCCATTTTTAATGGGTATAGAATATAAAATGCAGGGGGAGAGAAATATATACCTCTTAACATCAATTTTTACATTTTTAAATGTTGCTAAATTTTTAAATAATTCTCAAAAACAAAAGAATAATTTTCAAGTTCATCAAAACTCTCAAAAAATAAAAAATTATTATTTTTTGAGCGAAGAAAAAAATAATTGAAAAATCGTATATAGCTCGATTGATTTTTAAATATAATTCAAAAAAAATGTATTTATTTTATTTTTATTTTTTTATATATTTATTTCAAATTTTTTTTGTCTCACCTTAGATATTTGTTCCAGATTCTTGGATAAAATATGTTGAGCTTCGGCTGTGCTTCGATCCTGAAGCTCCTTCTGCCAGCGCAGCGCCTCCGCAAAGATATCCTCATCGTTGCCCGAGCGCTAAAAATTAATTAATAAATAAATTTGTTAAAGTACTTTAAAGAAATGCATTTGTAGCAACTTACCAAATGAAAATCTATTGGCGCATTATATAGACTAGTTTTGGCCTCAATATCCAAAATGCGATAAAGCAAAAAAACGGAAAATAAAGCCAACATAATGGCCAACATAATGCCCAAATAGAGTACATGTAGTTCGGTGAGCGTTGGCAGCCTTAGACTGAGATTGGAGCGTGCCGATTGAGCTAGATTACTAATACGACCGCTTGAAGCCTTTGAAGTTGTAGCTGAAGCTGTAGCGGAAGCTGAAGCGAAAGCGGAAACGGAAGTTGAAGCTGGAGCTGCCACACCCACGCCCACGCCCACGCCCACGCCCACTACAGTTATGGGCGACGATGAGCTGGAAGGTGAGCCACAGCTAGAGGCAGCCGAACCCTGTCCGGAAGTTGAATTGGATGAAGTGGCAACACTGCCAATGCCAGCGCCAGCGCCAGCACCAGCTGCCAAATTGGCATCCTCATAATGGACATTTGGCGGCGCCGAGCTGCGTATCAGCACCTGGCCAAGTGAAACATCCAATGTGCTGCTCTTGGCCTGAAGATCTGCAAAGGGAAAATTAAAATATCGATTAGTTTGTTGTCAATCAATCAGCTTTTATTTAAAACATCTTTCTTTTCAGTCGAGTCGAAGTCATCTATATATATATATATATATATATATGTATGTATTAAAAAATTTTTGCAAAGTTAAAAATTAAGAAATATAATCCCTTCACGGCATAATTTTAATTTTGTAATTTTTAAATAATTCTCAAAAATAATATTATATTTTTAAGTTTATCGAAAATCTCAAAAAGTTACGAATATTTTGTGAACGAAAAAAAAATAAAAATCTTTAAATAAATTATGAATTATAATTTTTATAAAATAGCACAAATTAAAATTGTTTTTTCAGCGACAATATAAAATTCATTTTACATATGAAAAAAAATATTATCGCTATTTTTATTTAATTCGCTTCAAAAGTCATCAAATCAATTTATTTAGAACTTTTTTTTTAGCTTCAAAAATTATTGAGTATTTTTTTTAATTTTATAAAAAATTTCATGCCATAAAATAATTTATTTAGCATTTTATTTCCCATCAATAGCGATTGCAATATATTGTTTTATTTTTTTTATTAATTTAATTTAAAAATTAATTCTTTTTTAAAGATTATTTACTCAAAAATCGCATGGCATTTTTTTCGCTCAAAAAACTGTTGAAATTTTTAATATTTTATTTCAAAATTATTATTTTAAGATTTTTGTTTCCCTCAAAAAGTATTTGGCTTTTTAATAAAATTTAAAGCTACTCGTTATTTTTATTAAGTAAATACAAGAAATAATTATAATTTTTTTTTTTTTTTTTTTATAAGTATATTAATAAATATTATTAAAAATTATGCACTAAAATTAACATATCTAGATACAAACCTAATAAAAATCTGATGAAAAACAAACCAAATAAAAACAAAAAAAATATGCCAAATCCGAGGTCTAATTATAATTGTTTAGCTTAACTTTTTTTTCATAAACAATCGACAGTTCGATTTCTGTGCTTTTGGCAACATTATTACAAATTTCTGTTTCATTTCGCACATTTAAGTAAATATATTTAACTTTTTAACTGCAATTCTGGCTTTGAAATTACGCTCAACTTAAATCTTTCTGTAGCATTTACTTGTATTATTATATATTATAATAAACTGAATTAAAGTTTCAAGTAAGACTCATAAAGCGGCAACCCTAAAAACTCTTGTTGTTTCAATATTAAATTGTCACAAATTGTTGCAATAAAACTATATATAAATAAACATAAATGTATTCAAATAAACATAAGTAATAAACAAATATATTCTATCGATTTATGTTATTTATATAATTTTTAAATTAATTTTTATTGTATCAAAGTCCTTTGTATTAGCCTATTTTATTATTATTTATATTTCTCCCTAGGTGAATAATTCTTTGTTTCTTCCTAGGCTGTCCTTTTGGTCCAGAGAATTTCTTAATGTCAAAATCACAGTTGACTCCCTCTAGGAGAACATTTTTACAGCATTTTATTTGCCTTCTAATTATATATTTTACTTCCTAAAAACTACCGCCAGTCTATAGTCTCTGCCCAACTTACCGGAATGTCTTTCGGGTATGTTGCGTTGTCGCAGTTCCGGATTAACCACAATCACGGCAGCAGCATCTCGCAATTGTGGCGGACTTTCATTACCGCTAATCGAACAGCTGCTGTCATCATCAATGAGATATTCCTCGGTTAGTTCCACATCAACGGGCAAAGCTTTGGGCAACAGTTCCGTGCCCGTAACCAGCTGAGTGCAAACCGTGCACATGAGACGGAACGCGGATTCGCGACTTATAAAACTGCCAAAAACGTGACGTTCATCGGCTGTGGCCACGCCCACAGCATTTGGTATTATCTTGGCGGTTTTCTCTTTAGAGATTTTCGTTACCGAAGATGTGGGTATGACAACCTATAAAGGAATATATATATATATTATACAATTATTATAATTTGAAATAATTTTGAATTCAATATTTTCAAATTACCTTGGTAACATAGCCAAAAACATTGGAATAGAAAGCAAAATGCTCATCCGTTATATAGAGATGTCCTTGCAATGGAATATCTCCAACTAAAGCGCATGAGAAATCTGAAAAAAAAATATAATTAAATAAATAAATAAATAAAATATATATAGATACATATGGCGTTACGTGACAGTCGTACGCCTAAATATGAAAAAAGCTAGAAAAAATTCAAATTTAAAAAAAATAATTTTTCTTATCTGAGAAGCAATTCAGTTGGACTATATACATATATATATATTAAATGAAGTTGATATCGTAAGTTAGCTAAACTTAAATAAATTATTTTTTGAATTCTTCTAAAATGTATGTATGTATAAAAAAGACTTCCCAAGACTTCCTTTAATCAAAAAAACAGGGATCACAAATTAATGTTAAGTTTAATAAAATCAAAGCTTAAAAATATAATCTAAATTAATAGGAAAATCTTAGATATACCAATTCAAGATGCAGTATCCTGGAATTAATATTTTATTATAAAAATAATTTTTAATTTTTAATATATAAAAAAAAATTCAAAATAAATGTTATTTTTCATACTTTAAGGATCCTTAATATTGGTCCTCTTTATAGGACATGTTATTTATCATATGAAAAGATATTGAGCCACATATTGTGAATGTTTTTTTGTTTTGTTAATAATGCAATTTTTGTTTTTGATTTTTATAATAAAAATTGGAAAAATAATTTTTATTTCAAATTAAAAAATTGATTTAAAAGAAAAAAAAAAAGAAAAATTAATTTTCAATTTTTTTATTATAAAAATCAAAAGCCAAAATGGCATTATTAATGAAATTTAATTTTTTTTTTTTTTTTATTTAAAATAAAAAAATTGTTTAAAAAAAAAGAAAAAATTACTTTTAAATTTTTTGATAAAAATCAACAATTAATTTTTATTTCATAATTTTTTCTTTTTAAATTATAACGGTCCCTGCAAAAAAAATCATATAGAATGAAGTAGCACAATCTACGCATATCCTTGATTATATTTTTTTTAAATTTTTGATTTTTTTTTTTTAGTTTATAACATAACTATTTTTAGTATTTTAATAAATAAATCAGAAATAATGATTTTTAATGGGCACAGGGTCTAAAAACATATGTTTTTAGCAAGGACCGTAATATAATTTCTTTTACTTTTTTTTTCAAAATCACATTTTTTGATTTTTCCATATAAATAATAATATAAATTTTATTTTCTCAGCTTTAAAATATTTTTTAATTTCGATAAAACAAAAAAAAAAACTCAAAAATAAACGTTAAATTGATTTTTAATTCTTTTGCTCACATAATAAAGTCTAAAAATCCTATTACTGCTTGATTTGAATATTGTATAAATATAAGGATATTTGTGGGTATCTCGTGGTCGTGTATACCCGACTTGTTCAATTAAAAAGTGATCTCTTAAAGCGCCATCTGTCGGCTACAATTTATACTTACAATTAATAAGCTTTTCATCTTTGGAGACCTGCGAGAAATGACGATGAAATTTTTTCACACGCGAACTGGAAACTTCTTTGCGCTTCTTTTCCTTCTCCTTATCCTTGTCCTTATCTTTATCCTTGTCCTTATCTTTATCCTTTTCCTTCTCGGGCGGCGTTGCAGCTGCTGTGGCATTGCCGCCCGATGTTGCCACACCGGCAGCTGCGGCAGCAGCAGCAGCTGATGTTGAGGAGATCGCTGCCACCGCATTATTTTGCTGTTCATGTTGTTTGGCCGTGTTGCCGCCTTTGCCCGTAGTCGAGCCGCTGCTCGACTGACTGTGGCTCTGACTGCTCCTGGGACTAGGATTGAGATTGGAGCTGCTGGCCAAGCTATGAGCGCTGCCGCTCAACTGCAGCGGCACAACGGTGCCGGCGTAGCTATGCGGCAAGGAACTGCAAATATGAAAATGGAAAAATTTTTTTTAGATACTTGCAAAAGGCGTAAAGTACTATGAAAAAAAATAAATCAAAAATTTATTCATCAGTCTATCCGCTGAGTAAAAAAATACTTGTTAAAATAATAATCAAAAATCAACGATGATTGGACATACAGTGCCGGCAATAAAAATAGCACCAAGACAGTTTACAAAACTTGGTTCAGACAAAAAAAAATAATTTATAAAAAAATATTTAGATAGAATTTTTCTTCTTCACACTTTAATGCAATATAACATAATATTCATTTTATTTTCAAGAAATTCATTTTACCCCTTAAAATAGTAAAACGTTTAATTTTTGTTAGAAATTTTTGAAAGTATATATATATATATATATTTATTCAAACGGCAACAAAAACAGCGCTATTTTTGATTTGCCAACTACTCAATAAGTAATTAATCAATTAATTTTCATATCATATTATTATTATATCAAATTATTATCATATGACAATTTTCAAAAATGACTCGAAAAATCATGTTTACCTCTTTAAAAAAAAGAAAGAATTATCCCTAAAAACATTATTTCAAAAGGCAAAACAAATGCCAAAAATCTGTAAATTAATAGAATGTATTTTTTTTTCGATTTAAATAACCAGGGAATGGAATGTTTTAATAAATTTTCTCAATTATTTGATTAGTTTTTAATTGTCTGAAAAAACAAAACATATTTTCAAATATTTTTTTTTACTGAATTGTTAATTGTTTTGCTTTTTGTAATTATGTCATAAAAATCTTTAGGACTTGCCTTTTTAACTGAGAAAAACCTCTAAAAAGGATAGGTTGCCACAGCTTTTATTTGAGTTTAATTAAGTAACATATCCAAAGCTAAGAGAAAGCTCTGGGATAAGGAACGGCGAAAGATAAATAAAAACTTCCAATTGATTTAAAAAATATCAAATAAACAAAATTCAAGCTAAAATGTTGGCTTAATATTTATCTATCTAATTATGCTATAAGCAAACAAAGGGAATTAAAATTAAAAAATTAGAATACAGAAATATTTACAAATAGAATTCAGGAAAAATGTAGTCTATTCGGAAATCATACATTGTGCATAATATTGAACCATGAATAACTAATCAAATTCTAAAACTTGCCGTTCAGAATTTATAGTTTTTTTTTGGGATTAAGAGTAGTATTAAAAGTAATTTATCCTAGTATAACAAGTAGAACTTATAAAGTCACTGTGACTTTAAATTTTATATAAAATACATTTATTATTATTATTATAATTTATCATTTACTATAAACAATTTCGCATATTATGATTTTTTTAATTTATTAAATTGATTTTATTTATATATTTTTTTTTATTTATGCATGATTTCTTTAAAGATTTTTCTCTGTTGTTGTTGAGCTTAATTCTCTTTATTGAAGATTGAAAAGCTTGCCTAAAAGCTCATCATAGGCTCTGTCAGTATATTGCAGTACAAAGCTTTTTTTTTAGACAAAAGCTCACTAATACTTATGCCTGCACAATTACATATGTATGCATTTAGTTGAGAATTTTCGACTATTTGTTTGTCAATTTAAGCTGATCATGATTAACAAACAAATGATATGCTGCTTTATCAGACACGGGCCGACAAAAGATAAGAGAACCACGACCATGGTCAAAGAGCTATTAAAAGTCAAAATAATAATTGAATGAAAAGGTTTTTTGGTCAAATAATAAGTATTAAGATAAAGCTAAGACATCTGTTGAGGATGTTGGGTAAGTATTTGTATATAATATTGTGTTTGCTTTATAAATATTGAGTTGTTGCTATCGGCTAGGTTAAGAACGTTTATGGCTATTAAAGAAACTGCTGTTCGACAATTAATAAAAGCCAATCGAAGGTGCAATTAAACGATACGAACCTTAAACAGGTGTCAGGTGGCAGGTATTAAACGTCATGATGATAACTTAATTGTGTTGCGACCCCAACAAAGCTTAAATAATGTAGAAAACGATGCAAATATTGATACTGAATAAATGTAGATTTATTTATAGAACAGCTATTATCAAGCTCAATAAAATTTATGGTAGCTCTGTTCTTTTTTATGTCTGTCTCGGGATCAAAATGATCTAATGTGCCACACATGCCACATTCCAAATTTTCAGTTGATAAGGTTTTATTTTTATCTAGAAACTCGGACAATGAGTCAGCAGCAGCCTTTGAGATGATATAAGTATAAACATAATCGTATATATATTTATATTGACACACGATAAGAATTACATATAAATACAATCTAGTATCTCTTTAAACTATTACAAAAAAATAAACATCTTATCATAATGTTTAATCTATATTTAATCTAGGGAAATCTACTTAAATATATTTTGTTTTAGGAAGGTTTTAGGAAGGCTTTAGCGGTCTTAGCTCTGAACTCTGACAAGTCAATTTAAACATTTGAGTCACTTTTTTATTATTTACTTTTTTTTATTAAATATTGTATGTGTTGTCATAGTCCAATTTTAAACGTGTTTTACGTAGTCAAAAGTTTGTAAGGCAATTGGGTTATCAGGTAAATGTTAATGTCAAGTGCCCGAGCACCTGGGCGACGCTTATGAAATATGCTCAACAATTTGCGGAAATAATTTTAAAGAAAGAAATAAATAAATAAAGAAATAAAGAAAGAAAGAAAGCGATTAAAAATTCATGACTTATCAACTTATGCAATAAAGATTAATAAAGTAAATTAAAATTAAGTAAATTGAATTATATTTAAAATGATTGTCTGAACTTTAAAAAATGCTTAAGCTGAATCTTAAAAATTAGATGATTAATCTTCAAATGAAAGATATTATTCTAATAAGCTGAATTATTGTACTTTTTTATATTTAAAAAAAAAGCTGGAATATAAATCTACTAAATAATATATTATTATTTTTATTAAGAAGAAGATTAACAAATGAATTTTAAACCTACTATAAAGTAGCTAACTGATCTTTCAGCTCGCTAAATAACATAAAAATATTATTTATTTTATAAAAAAAATTCACATAAAAAGTTGAATTTAATATACAGAAATATAAGGATGTATATATATGTATATTGAAATTTAGTTAATTAAATTGAAATACTGAATGATGACGTGTAATTCTCCACAAGTTAATGGTTTAAGTATTCCACAGCGTCTATTTAAATACTCTTGACCACTTTAAAATAATCCTAAAAAAAATGTATACGTTTAGTCTAAAAAAACACTTTTTTTACTCTTTTTATTTAGAAAAACTTTTAAACTCAAAAAAAAGTTACCATTCCAAACTCTTCTGATTCCACAAAAAACATAAGAAAAGTTTTCTTAGATCAATTTTTGAGCTCAGCGAAAAAAAAAGTTAGATTTCAACTTATTAAAAAGGTTGATAAAATATACTGATAATACTGGTAAAAAATAAGTTGTTTGCATTTTTTAAAAAGATAAAAACATATTTAATTTTGATTATTCGTTCAGAAATTATTTGGAAAATTTAATCAAAATTTAACCATTTAAAAAAAGAAATTCAGTATTTTTGCTCCTAGTTTGAGTTTCTTTGTATTTAAAATTTTGGACTGTAGGTAAATAATATTAAAAATATTTGCCTTATTTTTTAAAAGATAATAACATCTTCAAATTTAATTATTCATTCCGAAAATTTCATCACAATTTGCCCATTTAAGAAAATCACATATTTCAGTATTTTTTTAATTTGCAATTTAGCGTATTTTTGTATACACACTTCAGGTACCAGGTAACAGGTACCACACCACCTTTGTTTTCAATAACAACCTGTACTTGACTTACGGTGTAGAATTATAATGTTGCTTATGCTTGGCATTCGCCTTGAGACTCTCATCGCCATCTTGAATGCCGCTCTCTCGTGCTGCTCGCTCTCGGACGCTGTGACTGCTGCTAGATTCGATAAGGGACATGCGTTTAAAGGTGCGGGCGACGGTGCGTGCGCCGCCAACGACTGCACCGCCGGCAGCATAGACAAAGCTGCGCTCGCGTGAACGTGATGTGGGACGCGATGTGTTCTTGCGACGTCGGACAACAGGTGGCGGTGTTGTATTAATGCATTCGCTGCTCTCATTATTCTTTTCGTTAGTCTCAAAGTTCTCATTGTTGTTGTCATTGTTGTTGTCATTGTTGTTGCTGTCAGTTGTTGCATTTTCTAGCGAATCATTAGAATCAACGAGCTGCGTCAGTTCCAAATCATCATTGTTGGCAAGATCTTGCTCAAAGTAGACAGAAAGGCGGCCACTATTACGTGGACTCTCGTCTACATGCATTGTTTATTGTTTATTGTTATTGTTTATAACAAAAATATATTTAACACTATTCGTTTCGGCGGCAAAACGAAAGAATAACTTTGCCAAAAGTTTTAAAACTCGCGCACTCAATTGCATTCGATATGCAAATGAAGACGAAACATCAAAAACAGAATGTGAAAGAGCTTTATAACTGTTAAACTGTTTAACTTTGCGCTCTTCTTTAATTTTTCGAATTATCGTACTTTGCTGCCGTCGCTGGTCGTTACTCCGCCAGCGTCTCTGCGTTAACTGAAACGTTTAACGGTCGCTGATATTGTTGGACTCTTCTATTTCCATTCCCATTGCCATTGCGTAGACGCCAGCAGCGACAGCGGCAGCGGCTGCGGCAGCACCGCTTTGGACATTTGTTTATACAGTGCTGCTGCAGTCAGCGCAATGGCAACAGCGAAAATGATGATCGACATGTGATATGCCCATTAGAGCATGAAATATGTGCATATATCGATGGTATCGGGTTTTTAAATATTTTTCAAGCTTTAAAAGCTTTTAAGTGAAGCTTAAGCTTTCTTATATTACAGAGTTTAGGTAAAAAATTTATTTGTGTTCAAACGATGCCGTGTTAGCATATTGATATTTAATTTTATTATAATTATAATTCTATAAATTATAGCTTGATTGCATTGAATTGAAATGTTTTTATTTCTGTGCAAGTTGCTTGGAAAAGTTGCACGCAAATTCATTTTAACGAACTGCACCATAAAAGAAGCATTAAAAAGTGTGCAGGAATTACAACGTGTAACTTGAAACATTTAGTATATTAATCGATATTTGCAAGTTTAAAATTATTTTTAATTTTCTAGCTATTTTCTTATCAACATTTCTAATTTAAATATAATTTTTAACTTGTTTTCTTTTTGCAAATTAAATATATACCACACATTTCTTCAATTTTTTGTAAATCTTTAACCTTATAATACCTAAAAGTATGCTACATATATCTTGTCTGCAAGCAATATCATATAGTTTTACCGACATACATATACAATTACAGGGTATTTTTTTGTAAATATAAGTATATAAATATTTATTGTTTTGCTTTCGTTTTGCGATTGCAGACGCCTTGAGATAACATTTAGTTCTATTACAATTAGTTAATTGTTAAGGCATATTTTATTTTTTTGGTTTTGTTTTTTTTAAATTAATTATCTGATTGCATTTAAAGTAAAATGCAAAACAATATTTCTAGTCAAGTATTTTTGGGTCAAGATAATACATATTATCAAGAATATAAATAAAGTGGTAAGAACGAAAACAAAAAATGAAGAACGAGTACAGAAATGATAATGAGAACGAGTAGAGAAATACAAAATCGGGAACTTCTTATTCTTCATTATTTCCCCTAAACAATTTATCAATGAAATTGATTTATTTTTTAATAAGAGATAACTGTCAATAAATGGTATTGCATTGTTCTTAAGGATAAACCCTTCAATTGTAATCACTCCAAAGGGAGGGAAACTAATAATGATTCATTAAAGTAGCGTTGTCAAAAAATGTTTCATAAAAATCCATTGAGCATTTATGATTATGCACTCCTATGTGTATATAGCCATATATATATATATATATCATTAATTGTTTGTAGTACAATTATTTGTACAATTTTGTAGCTACCTGTTGATCGACACGTCTCTGAATCACCTTATGTTGAACCGGGGGCACGGCACGGTACGGCACGCGTACCCTATTCTATATTTGATTTTATTGTTATATTTTTATCATCCATCGAAGTAGTAGGAGGCACAACATGGTAGCATGTGAGCTATGAATCATTATTGGGCTTATCAATTTGTCGAGTGTGTATAAAAATGCAAGCGAAAGTTGAATATAAATTAATTTTGACAACCTTAAACTCGTTGTGGTATTAAAATAATAAACTAACGAGTAAGTTGGACTCGACTCGCTTTTATGTGTCTCTAACGAGTAACTAACTAAAGAGTTATTTAAATTTTAGTTAATTTTAATAATATTTACAATTTATGATTCATTATCTATCAGCTCTATCAGCGAGAGATCAAGAAACTAACGAATGATGAGTAATCAACTCGTTATCTTTGTTTCTAAAAATAAACTAATAAATTAACGTTGTAATGAGTAACAGATTTTTTTTTTTACATATTATGAATCATGATATATATCAGGGAATTCAAGTATGAGAAACTAACGAGTGCTAAAATTACGATTACAAAAGGTCAGCACAATGTCATGATTTTGATGTTGACCGTCATGATATGCATCAACACTTATTTGTCGTCAATCCACAATGGTTGATTTCATAATCCAAAAATAAACAGAAGTCTAAACTTTTTTGCTGTATGTATTCAAACTATTTTTTAGAAGAAAAATAAAACATATGATTGAAATCATCACACGGTCATTACATTTACATTGACTGATCTCAGCAAAATTTTCTGCTGAAGAAAATTTGACTGATTCATCAAGCAGACGATTACACGACCAACATTTTGCTGTCATTTATATTTTTTTAAATTTCTATTTATTTTTTATTTCTTAAAAAATTTGTTCTCTTGTGATTTTTTTCTTGTCATCTCTTCAATAAGTTTTACTATTTAGAAAATAAATACGTTGCGTTATTAAAATAAACTAAAGTTTAAGGCAGCATAAGGAACTTAAAATATTCCTCTGCAATATTATGTTGATTAATCAACGTACATCAGTGCCACATCATCTCAATTCATCATCATCGTGTAATTACACGACATCAGCGTCTGTCATTACAATTTAGCCTGATCGTCAGCACATTGTGCTGACCTTAAAATCGTACCTTAACTTTTTGATTCCAACAGGAAACAATTAGAGCTATTCTCATTTCTAATTCTGTATAACAATTAAGTATTACATTTTGCTTAGAAAAATAGGAAAAAAAACATAAAATACCCAACAGTAAAAAATCTTTCTTAAATGCTCAAAGAAAATAGAAACTCGCTGCTTTGTGGCAATTTAGCGATTTTGTCTAACATTTTGCCAATTTTTTTTTTTTTTTGGCTATCAGTAGGTAAACAAAAAGAAATTCTATAACAGGAAAACAATACATTGATTAGGCTATAAGCAGCAGCTGCCTGTTTCAAGTAATCTAATATATTATTGTAGAAAGTATCACACACCTGTTTTAGCCAATTGGAAATGGGTTAAGGGGTTGCCGTAGGTATAAGAGTAAGAAAATACGTTGATATTGGACCGATTGAGTTTTTATTGAGCAGACGAAAAACATAAGAGCAACAAACTATAACACGTTAAAGCCATACGATTTCTAAGAAACGACAATGTTTTTTTTTTGTTTTTTTATTTCTTTTCTTTTATCAATGATAACACACATGACTGACGGCCCCGCTCAACGTCACCAGCCCGCTTGCTAGTCTGTCAGCTGCCAAACAAAATAAACAGTATATCGATAAGCTGTTTGTCAACCCAACTAAGCAATCGAACAACCCGACAAACCGACCAACCAATCAGCAGGTGTGCAGCCAGCTCGATGCTTGATGTGATCAACTCAGACTTTAGTCTAAGGTTTATCTAATCATTAGAATTGTTCTCGCTTTTAAGGGTTACCAAGACGCTAAAATATATCGATAACCATTTACTGAAGCTGCACAATTTAGGTTCATTTCTAAACTATTCCTTTGACAATACAAAACAGAAATGTCTGTCTAAATATCGAATCAAAAATATATATTCAATTTATATCGATCAACATATTTGCTCAGTGTCAAAAATTTAATTCGACTCAACTTTTACATTATTCAAAAAACTCTACTTAAATAAACTCTACTTAAAAACAAATTTAACTTAAATAATTGAGGATTAAAGGTTAAGAATTCGTATCCTTGATGAAATCGATTGTTTTTATACACATTTTTAATCGATTTTTTATCCACCATTTAGGATTAATTTTAATCTATTAAGAACGCAATGAATTTAATAAATTTCCATACTTCTTTTCTTTCAGCAATACAAACAAAATTGTCAGTCTAAATATTGAATTACTATATTATAATTATTATATTCAATATATACCGTTTAACAGATTTGCCAAGTAACGAAAATCGATTTGACTTAAATTTTACAATATACAAAAAAAAAATTCAACTTTTATTTAGACAAAACTAACTTAAAAATTGGAGGATTAAAGGTCACGAAGTCGTTTTCCTGACAAAATCGATAGTTTTTATACATAATTTTTTTTATCGATTTTTTTATCCACCATTTAGGATAATTTTTAAACTATTAAAAACCCAATGAACTAAAAGAAATTTCTTCTTTTCTTTCAGTAATACACCCAAAATTGTCTATCTAAATTTTGAATTAATAATATATATCCAATATATACCGTTTAACAGAGATGCAAAGTATCGAAAATCGATTTGATTTGACTTTAAAAATATACAAAAAAATTCTACTTTTATTAAGACAAAACTTACTTAAAAGCTTGAAATTTAAAGGTAAAGAATTTGTTTCCCTGATAAAATCGATAGTTTCTGTACATAATTTTTTCTATCGATTTTTTTGCAAACTTATTATTTTTAATGTTTAATCGATAGATAAACAAAGAGTACAGCACTCACCTGTCGTCTGGACCAAGTGATTCCGGCAAAGAATATTGTTGTCCGTATTGTAGACGTCGTTGTTGTAGCTGCTCTTGATGTTGTTGTTGCTCGTTTAGTGTTGCTGTTGTTGTTGCTGTTGCTGCTGCTGCTGCTGTTGATGTTGTTGTTGTTGAGCTATCGTTGGCTGTTGCAATTGCTGCACGTGTTGCAGACAACTGCAGTGGTGCCATAGAAGTTGTTGCACGCTCATCGATGCCAATGTTGTTGCCACCATTGGCGACTGTACTAACGCTGTTAGCCGATCTGTAAATAAATAAATAAAAAACAAATAAAAATTAATATAAGTATTACAGAGATAAACAATAAAATGTTGCATACTCTTAGGCAGTGACAATAAGAATAAATCAAGTTGAATAATATGCAGCGTTTACACGCCGAGGTTTACTTCATGCATTTACTTCATTAAGTTTTTGCTCGTAGCGAAGAGAGCTGTGCTTCACTACAATTAAAAAAACTAAGTGCATAAAACTTCATGACGCAACTTCATAGAAATGTAGTCTAAAAACGTTACAATCACAAGATTTTTTTTGATTTTCGTGCATATATTTTTACTCATCTCTTCACCAAAATTATAAATTATAATTAGAATCGTCACAGAATATTTCCGAAAAAATTTTCCACTTTTAAAAGATTTTTACCTTCTGAATTTCTGCGGCTCAAAATTCGCTTTTAAAAAGCTTTATCTTAAAGTTATAATTTTAAATTATTATTATTTTAAATATAAATTTGAAAAAAGAAAATTACATCTAGAGAAAAATTCTGTCTTCACCAAAATTGTTACGAAACTATGCATATATGTAAATATGTATATAAGTTGTTGAAATTGATATAAGTTATTAAAAATAGTAACAGTAGGCTATAACAAAATTTAAAAAAAAAAAAAAAAAAACCAAAATTGTAAATTTTAAATAGGATCGTGAATAAAAATTTCGAAAAACTTCTTCCCTTTTGAGCCCTGCCGTACTTGAAGTCCTTAATCTTGAATCTTGAATTTATAATTTTTTAACTATTATTATTTTAAATATAAATTTGGAAAAAGAAAATTACGTCTAGCGAAAAATTCTGTCTTCATAAAAAATAATAAATTTTAAATAGGATCGTGGAAAAGAATTTGAAGAAATTTTTTACATTTCGAAAAAACTTCTTCCCTTTTGAACTAGTCGTTCTTAAAGTCCTTGATCTTGATGTTATAATTTTTAATTATTTTTATATTGAGTATAAATTGAAAAAAGAAAATGGAGTCTAGAGAAAAACTCAAAATGAAAATCTAATGATTTTTCCAAAATTCATGAAAGTTTTTTTAACTGCACAGACCAATCAATATATATTTAACTGTTCTTACTTTTGAAGACTTTAAATAATCCAAGCAGTCTAATAAAATTTAAGTAAAGTCGATTTAAAAGTTTTTCTAGTATTTTTTTCCTTTTTAAATTCATAGTTGCCAGTTAATAAGTTAAGGAAAATAACAAGAAAGAAGAAATGCAAAAATACATGATCTCTCGTGAGAGGTTAAAATATGAGAAACAGATTTAGCGGAAAAGTTTGAATTTTTTTATTAGTATAAAATTCAAAATTTTGGTTAATTTTACAGCAAACTTAATGAAGATGACCTTGCATTAAATAAGTATATGAATTAGTTAATATTGTGCTCATTATTAATTATAGTGCAATTAATAAATGGGAACATAAAGCGTGTGAATTAATTAAGTACGCTAAAAGTATATAAATTGAACAATTTTTAGAATTAATTAAGTACGCTAAAAGTATATAAATGGAACAATTTTTAACTCTATTATACGATAAACTGTTTTCACAAATTCATTTCAAATTGCCTGCTGAATAATTCAAATGTCCTGTTGTCCTGCTGTTTGATGAAAATTGTGTTTGCATTGTACAGTAAATTGCTTATGCATATTTTATAAGAATTTTTGCAATTTTAATGTTTATGTCAACAATAATTGACATATGTTTTTTATGTTATGATAAGTTGACTTTTGACTTTAAGTTTTGCTTATATATTTTAAATAAATTTATTTAACCAAGCCTACTTTAGATATAAAATAGTGTTTAGTTGATTTTAGCTATTCTGAATTATTTTCAAATATTAAGTATAAATATAAAGCATTTTAAGTTATATCAAAACTTGAAGTTGTAGCTTGAAATTAGCTTAAAAAAATCTTCTTTTTTTTTAAGAAAATTAGAATGTAAAAATTAATAAGAAATTGAAAAAATTAAAGGTAAAAAATTGTCTACAATATGAAGATTATACAAATAGCTAAAATTATTTAGTACAAGATTTTGGAATCAACAAGAAAATTTGTTTAATATTATTTATTAAGGGAATAGCCTAATTATTATAAAAAACTTAAACACATTTTAATTATATAAAAAATAATTGTAATGTAGCTTTAACAAGATTTAACTTGCCAAACAAATCAAAAATTTATTTTAAAAAATAAATAAAACACTTCAACTAAACTCAAAAAAACTCAAAATCTAGTTAGATTTTGTCAAACGACAGAGAAATGTAACAAGTTGTAGAATAAATAAAATTCAGTTGATTTTGGGAGAGCACAGACAAAAAGTGTATATTAAATTTAAGTAGTAAAAGTATTCCAAATTATCCTTTAAAATCAAAAAAAAAAAAACTTAAAAAACCATAAAAGAAAGGACATTATGCCGAAAGTAGCGACACAAGTTAAGAAAACTCCATTGACGGTTGGGGAGCAATACGAGCTAAATCAATGGCTCGAACAGAATCATATTAATGCCACGAATCTGAGACGATCCTTTACGGATGTGCTGCCATTGGCACGATTATTGGCGCGATATTATCCGGAATTGATTGATCTCAATTATTATCCGCCCAGGAATAGTGTGCAGAATAAGTTATGCAATTGGGAGTCCTTCAATAAACGTGTCCTTGGACGTTTGGGTGTACAATTGACACGCGATCAAATGGTCCGTGTGGCACGCAGTGTACCCGGCTCGATCGATACATTATTATATAGCATAATGCGTCTACAAATCGCAGCTGAGCGCCGGGCACGTGAATTACAGGATAGCAACGAGGATGATGATGATAATGATGATGGCACAGCAAATCCTGCTGCTGTTGATGACAATGATGAAGATGAACCGGAAGCGGAAATTATCAAACCAAATTCCTTAATGCCCAAAACTTTGAAGCAAGCAAAGGCCGAGTTTAAGAAACGTTCCGAACTGGGCACAATACCTGGAGCGGCAACAACAGCTGTGGATGCAACAAAACTAACAACAACAACAGCAGAAAATAGAATTGGTACTACCAGCATGGCTGGTGCATTGTCCAGGACACGTCCCGGTGTCATTATTAAGGGTAGAAGCTCCAAATTGGCCAGCACGGAAGCTAGCGGAGGTCTAAACAAAAAACAAAGAGGTGAACTATTTTGTGAGCTACCCAAAAAACCAATGGTACTTTATTCAACCTATATGCAGGCCGTCAAGGAATTGCAGCAAAAAAACGTTAAAATCAAAAGATTTAATCAATTGAGCGCCCATTTGGAGAATATGTTGCAATTGAAATGCGATCGCATTGATGAGCTGCAACAACAGGTCTCATTGGTCATGGAGCAACAACAGCAAAAATAACAATTACAATAAACATTAATAACAAATACTAGACAAAAACACGTGTAGAGCTTTGAATATATATAAAAATTTTCAGTTAATTCAGTTAATTAGTATTCAACTAGGCAGTATATACATTTATATAGTCTTGTGTATATACTCTCAAATTAGATTCTCTATTAACTGCTTTTAAGACAAAACATACTGCATACTAATCAGAAAATATATATAGCTCTTAGCTCTTAGTGAACTATATATCTATAAATACACACATATATAAAAAAAAGATATCTTAATTGATTTGAAAAATATATAGTTTCTAGATTAATTAAACTATCTAAAATAATGTTTCAACAACTTAGGAAAAGCTGCTGCAATTTTTGTAGAATTCAAGACTATGAAACGAAGAATGATGTGGTTTTTTCTACTCTGTACTTGAAAGCTGAAAATTATCTTGTAAATTAAATATAATATTTAAAATATATACTTTTTTTTTTTTTTGTTTTATCAAAATTAAGGCAATTCTATTCAAATATATATTATTTTCATAATTAAAGCACAAATATTGTTCTTTAATGTTAATTGTAATAATTCAAAATTAAAGCACAAATATCGCAATATAATAAACTTGTTAAAATTCAGTTTTTGTTTCAAGAATTTCGAGTTCAAGCTAAGACCAAAAAACTTGATTTACGAATTTTATATGAAATCAGAAGGGCAATTTCAATCCGATTTTAGAGAAAACCGAAAATCATTTTATATTTTTTTTATACCATTCGATTTTAATGCCATCTGAAAGCTTGTATAGATTTATTCGCAATTTCCTCAAGATATTTTACTATTTTAATTGTATTATATTACATAATATTTGCTTATTTTATCTGATTTTAATTTTTAAAGGAAGTTCGCATTTAGGCACATAAATACTCCTCTCGAATTTGGTTTAAAAAAAATTATGTACGTGTATTTTTTGTGTGCCAAACCTTTATGCTCCTTTTTTTTTTTTTTTTTTTGAGATATTTTTTTTTATTTTATTTTTTATTCTATTTTTTATTTTTATATTTTTCCGAGATTTTATCATTTAATCTCACTGTTAATTTTCAAAAATATAATTTAAAACATTTTATATTTAACCAATTGTTGCTATGGAACCTAAAAGATTTCATATAATAAAACTGTAAACTGGTAAGTACGTTTGCAATATCTTGATAAACAAAAAAAAAATTTTTTTTCATCATTTTATTTTTTTTGTCAATAGTTTAAAGGCAGCTAAATGTATAGGAATCTGATCCGGCTATTACCGATGCCTGCAGTAAGATAAAGAATCTCCAGTCCAGTTTCTTGGAAATAAGTTTGCTTAGATAAATAAACAGGGAGGGGGATATTCCTGACCAATAACTAAAATATGGCTAGAAAAGTGATGAACAAGGTGATTTTTTTCTTAAGTGTTTTTACTAATTGCTAAATAACAACTAACTACCACATTTATTGACCGATTTGGGCAAATGTATACTTAAAATATTCCTAAAAGAATTATCTAATATAATAAATCTTAAAAATTATTTAAACGAATTTTTTAAAGTTTCCGGAAATGCAAACAAAAAAAAAAATGCTTTTTTCAACCTTAAGAGCTTGTATTGGCTTTAATTCTTATTCGATTCGCATAAAACGGAATACAATTACATATTTGAAGATGAGAAATAATTGTAAAAGAATTATCTAACATATTAAATCTTAAAAAGTATTTAAACGAATTTTTTTAAATTTTCAAAAATGCAAAAAAAAGTTCACATTTTTTAACTTTGAGAGTATATAGTTTTTTTAATTCTTATTCAATCCACATAAACGGCATGCCATTAGAAAGGGGATACAATTTTCTATTGGATTGTGTAACATTTTTTTAATTAAATTATTATTATTTTTCAAATAAGATCTGATGTATGTAGATATGAACAAATTATTCGAAAGACTGTCAAAAAACTAGCTATTTGCGATTTTCTCGTAAACTATTTCTTTCAAAAATACATCAAAAAAAGCTCAGTTTTTTCGATAAAAAAAATTGTTAAACTAGTGCAATTTACTAAATTCCTTATGGAATCGTGGACATCTTAAACAACACAATTATGCTAAATAGAATTTTATAAGATAACATTTGGAATTTAATTCAATTTAATTTAAAGAGACATTCAACTTTTGTCTTGTTTGTTTTTGTTGTCTTTTTATTTTATATTTTATTTAATTTATTTTTCTATAATTTTCCTAAATCAAAGTAATCACTGAATTGAACTTCCCAGAGCTTCGGACAGCTTTCTAGCTTTAGTCTAGCCCAAAACACACACAAGTGATAAATACTTTTCAGCGTCAAGTGTCCTTAAAAAACAAAAATCTATATATTTTTCAAAAAAGTTTATACAAAATTTGTGCTTAGTTATAGATAAAAACATTGTCACTGATATTAAAGAAACGATGCATACTATAAGTAACAAGATGCTGCCCAATGACGAAATAGCCGATATATACAATTGGTTAAAACAAAATAATATAAACACAACACGATTGCGTCGTGATTTTTCCGATGTATTGCCATTGGCCGAGTTAATGAAACGTGATCATCCACGTCTGGTGGATCTAAATAATTATCCAAAGAAGAGCAGCATTCAATTGAAGGTGGCCAATTGGGAGACGTTCAACTATAAAGTTCTATCCAAATTCAATTTAACACTAAGCCGTGAATTTATTATGGATTTATCGAATGGAGCACATGGCGCTGCCGAGGTTCTAGTACAGGAAATAATGCGTTTAAAGAAACGTCAACGTGTTGTGGAGACACGGAATGCCATCTTGGCCCAGGAACAAGTCTGGGAGGAGAATGATGAAGTGAAGACAGTAATTGTTAATAAACAGGTTGGCGATGGCATTGTCCAAATGCCACAAAAGATGATACTCTATTCGCTATACGAGAAGATGGTGCGTGATAATCAGGCCAAGGATGCGGTAATTGAGGCCAATCAAAAGCGCATTGATCACATGGAGAACATAATCAAAGTGAAAACTGAACGCATTGATGAGCTCCTAATGCAGGCGGGCAAGGCACCAATTAAATTATGCAATAGTCCACCAAATGCCAGTTCATCCAATAGTTCAACTCGTGTGCCATCTAGCTCATTGATCAGTATTGAAACGCCTGAAGTTCGAAAACAACATCCCAATACACCAGCTACATCCGAGTAAAATATTCAATAAATTAAGAACATCCTAGCACATCCTAGCAGACCAGCAGAAGACCTGAGAAGTTCATAATCTAGTGTGTACGTGGGCAGAGTAAGAAAAATATCTAGTTTATTATATCTTTATAATGTGAATTGCAAATCACATCAATTTTGTCATATATTCCGCTGCTACAGAGTTCAACGGATTATAAAAATATATAAATGTTCCAGAATGTACATATTTTGTTTTGTTTTTTTTCGATTTCAGTTTTATTACAAATTTCCCATGTTTTATAGTTCAACAAACATTTTAATGAATTTTTATTTTTAATTGTTAAAAATAAAACTTGACAATCAATGTAAAACTAAAAGGAATATTGATGTTCAACATTATTCGAATCGATTTCGATTTTTTTATTTTTTTGATTTTATCATTTAATTCTACTCTTATTTTTCTTTATTTTTTTTATTCGAATCGAAGTTATAAAGTTGCATTAAATATTGCTGCATAATTCATTTTATTTACACAACATATTAAAATAATAAATATATAAATCTATATTGATTACCTTTCAATGAACTCTTTACCTAAATCTTTTTAACCTGATTGCAGAAGCTATTTGCAATTTTTACAGTAGTTTCCTATTGAATTTTAGGCTGGCATTCTAAAGAAAAACTATTTTGGAAAGTGAGTAAAAAAATATAAATCAAAAATAAAACCAAAAACACAAAAACATAAAGTCAGCTTCCTGAAATCTTAATATATAAAAACGCTTGTCTGTAATTCTTAAAGTTGAGAGTCGCTGTACCAAAATTTTAGCATATATTTTTTTAGATGTATTTGAAGTGTTGTTGTCGGCCAGGATACGTTTTTCTTAAGCTTGGAGCCGTAAATTGTACAGGAATAGTTATTTGATTTTATTTTATTTCATTTTATTATTTATTTCGTAATGAGAAAGTTTTTTGTGCATTGAAAAATTCTTATTATTATTAATCTTATAAAATGTATGTATGTTTAGACATGAGTTTATCTTTGTGTTGCAGTAATCGATCTTTTAAACTAAAATCAAAGCGACATTGCAAGAAATGATTAATTTGTTTCTTCATTGTTTTAAAATCAATCGATTTTTGAAAGCTATCGTTGAATAATAACACTAGGTAACAAAACGAATTTTAGCTTTTCTTTTGTGATACATATGGTGCCCCAGATGACGAAAAACCACTTTACAAATTTTTCCATGGTGAGACTTTTTTATAAAAAATTTTTGAAATCTGATATTTATGTTTTAGCTTTTTGTCAGAGGCAAGCCTGCAGATTTTAGCATTACTCGAGAATGTTAGAGCCGATTTTCAAATGCTTTACGTTTTCTGAAAGCTAATGAAAGGGCCTATTAATCATACATATACTTTATTATGTTTAAATTACTAGTTTTGCAACTATTTAATTTTGAATTAAGAAAATTATGATATTTTGTGCGGTATTTTTTTTTACGATTTTTTAACTTTAAAATTCGAGAAAAAGTCGAAAATTATTTTTTTCGTTTTCCTCTTCGCTGCTTTTACATAGTTGCATTAATTATTAAAATTAATCATATAAATCGATAAAAAAAAACGGCGGAGATTTAAGCATTTCAACAAATATGTATGTCTATCCTGTTATTGGAATTCTAACTCAAAATATATCAGTCAAATGGGGGAAAATAACAAAAAGAAAAATTGTCGTAAGCTTGCCAAAAAAAAAAACCCCTAAAAAAAAACTATTAAACGCCACTGTAATATACACATCATATATTAATAAAAACTCTTAATATTAAAAGAAATTGGGAAAAACTAAAAGTTTTATTTACCAAGCATATTTATTTAATCAAAAAAAATTTTGTATTTTTAATAAAAGATTTTTCTACTTAAAAAAAAAATATTGTGATTATCAAATAAAGATAAAAATAATTTAATTTTTATTTTTCTTATAAATAACCGAGATAAAAATTTTTTTATTTTATTTTTCTTATTCAAAATGTTATCTCCTTAATCCTTGCTACTTTTCGGGACAATTCCTACCTGGACTTGAGCAAAATGCGTTTTTTGTCACGTTTTGTTGAAGTTGTTAAAGTTATTTCCTGGCTGTTGTTGTTGTTGTTGTTGCTGCTGTGGCGACTCCAGCTGGTGGCATGTGCGGCATTTGTGGCAGTTAAACTTTGTGCCAGGCAGAGCAAAGCGCTGCCGCTGCCAGTGCGATACATGCTCTGTTTACGAGTATCTTAAAGATACTACGTGCGTTTTAATGTTTTATTATCAACTTGATAAGTTGATTTAATTAAAATTGATGCGCTTGTGGTGGGTGTGAATATGTGTGTGTTAAACGCTTTGATAAACATTAAAAATGCCCACACAAGATACACAGCTATATAGATATAGATACAATTATAAACAAGATACTTTAAAGAGTCGCAAGTTGTTTGTCTTGTATTACATTCGATATTGACTTGTTTTTCAGGGGAATCTATTACTTTCTGAATCTATTCACATATACACACACACGATGATTCAAAGACTTTAAATTTGTCATTCTACTTGCAACATGACAGGCACAAGAACAGAACGGTAACTGACAATTCGAATGTAGTTGCACATTCAATTTATACTCGCAAATGTCCTGGCCAGGGTTGGAAAATGTTTCTTTGCAAAAAGGATGAACCACAATCTTGGCTTTCTTTTATGCTACAAAACAATTTATTTATTATTAATTTGTGCTTTGAAATTCAGTCAAGCATGAAGACATATATCTAAATAAAACATAAATAGATATTCTGAAGAATCTGATCATTTCGTTATGAGAAGACACAAGTTCTGTAGTTCAAAGTCCAGTCAAGATAAAGCTATTTATTTGTTGCTGTATTTATATTAAGAAGTTTAACTATTTCTTAGATTATAAACGTTTAAAAAAATATCTATAATACTGTTGTATTGCATGATTTCATCACAATCGATACAAATATCGATATTATCGATATATTAGTTAATTTTCGTCACTTTCGTTTATTTTCTTTTTATCGTGATAGTTTATTACACATAAAAAATGTCTTAACAGCAAGTTTGAAGGAAAAGCGTTTAAAATATAAAACAATCGACACAAATATCGATATTATCGATATATTATTTAATTTTCGCCAATTTCGTTTATTTTTTTTTGCTATCGCGATTGTTTTTTACACATAAAAAATGTCTTAACAGCTAGTTTGGAAAGAAAAGCGTTAAAAATATATAACAATCGACACAAATATCGATATTATCGATATATTATATAATTTTAGCCTTTTTCGTTTAGTTTATTTTTATCGCGTTAGTTTATTACACATAAAAAATTTTATTAACAGCAAGTTTGAAAGAAAAGCTTATAAAATAGTCAAAAATATATCAAAATTTCAACATACCTCAAAAACTCTTACAACAAACCATTTTTCAGAAATATCGGAAATTTTTAACAAGTTTATGAACAGATTTTTACATTAAAAAAAAAAAAAAAGTTAACAAGGTTTTTTTTTGACACCTGAAGCCAACATTTTTCAACTTTTATTTGTATTTTTTATTTATAAAAAAAAAGAAGAATGTGTGAAATATTTGTGAGCTAAGCAAATTTATTCAATGAGCACACAATATATATATATATATATATAAACCCCTTTCAAATTACAGCTGCCAGGTTTCCCATGTCTTTATCCCTGGAATAATTTAATTTTTTTTTTGTGTGTGAATTGCACTTTTAATTTGAATGTGCCATAAAGAGAATTGAAGAACAAATATCGATTACCAAAAAGGTGCTCAAAATCTTATGCAATCATATATACAGACGAGACGATATAATATAAAACGAATACGCTTTGAAGGGTACGTAAATGTGCAACCCTTGCAATTGCATTTCAGTTTATGTACCTGGGGGCAAGGTCAAAGTTTATTAACCCATTGCATATGTGGCATGTGCAACCGCCGCATGCTCAAAGCCTATGATTAAGGGCCTTAAGGGTGTTTGGGGCAAGAGTGATTGACTGCAGTGCAAATTGCATTAAGCAGCGCCCCTTTGGCTGCCCACCTAACTACCCGCCTATCCCTGGCCTAGCTACCTACCGCCTAGCTACCCGCCTATCCCACGCCTGTCTACAATGGCGACAGGTCAGCATTAAATTTTCATGCCGGTCGACAATAAGAGTTTTGTCTAGCTTTTTTTTTTTTTTTTTGTTATAAAAGCGTCGTCACGCAACTAATTAAATGGCGACAACATTGTCTAAGGTCCAGCCACTACAGTCCACTCCACCCGCCTTCTACTTTTCCCCTTCATTCTACCGGAACAAAAAAAAAAAAAAATGAAAGAAAAAAATACTTGACAACAATCGCGCAATTTTCTTAATTTTTTTTTTTTTTAATTTCATTTTTTTTCAGCGGAAATTATAGCACTAAATTATCGCAAAAGTTGTGAGTGCGGTCTTACGCCTCCGCTCACACCAACCTTCGTTTCAGTTTTTAATTGCTGTTGGAAGTGTTTATTAATTACACTAGCCAACAAAATTATAGATTACAGAATTATAATTTTTAATTGTTTAAATGACCATTGTTAATATATTGATCTTAAAATTCATTTAATTTATTTTCAATATAAATATAAAAAAAAAATCTAAAAAAAAAACAATTTAAATTCTGCATTCAAATTGTTTTTAAATGGTATAATATGTCATTAATTGTGAAATCAAAATATTTTTCTATTAAATTGACAAAAAGTTTTTAGAATTTGAAAATGTTTACAAAATTTCATGCCAAAAAAAAATTAGGAAAATACCACGAATTTTGCCAGCGGATGGGAAAAATGGAAGCAAAACAATTTTTTTGGCTTTGACGTTGAATGTCGTAAATATTATGGAAAATTGAAAATTTGGGAAAATTGTTATTTACTGCGGTGCTGAATGTTTTCGAGAACTAAACATGCACCCAAATAACTCGAAGAAACCCGGAAAAAGAATTTATGGATGCCAAAAAAAAAAGAAAAAAAAAGAAAAGAAAAAATCAAACTATTATACTATATAGAAAAGAACAAACAAAAATACGATTTATATAAAATATAAAGCCAGTGAGTTGGGGTTTTTTATTTCTCCCATTAACTAATGGAAACTGTGAGTCATAATATATCTATAAATATATTTATACTAAATACTATATGTACTTTATATGTATATCACGTAATATTGCTTCTTATCAGAGCAAAAACTCACATAAACAATTTGATAAAAATAAATGAACGACTTTTGAATGCCTTATAAGTTTTATTACTTCATTTTAAGAATGTAGCTAAATGAATTTATATAATTTCTTGGTTTTTAAATGGTTTTCGATTGCTTAAAGATATTAAATATGCACATAAAAATATAAAATAAATATATATAGACAATAGAAAAGCGATTAAGTCGGTTGTCAAGTTGACAGGGAAATTAAGATTTATTGCCTTTGAAAAGATATATATATATATATATATATAAAAAGAAGAAAAATATATATTTGTTGAATTGAGGCTTTAAATTCTTGTATAAATAGTTTTCATACAAAAACTCAATTTTTTTTTAGGATATTGCGATTCCATCTGTTAGATTCTAATATATATATTCCATTTTACTCTAGTTCTATATATATATATATTTCTTCTGATAGAAAAGAGGATTCAAAATCTATCTCCAACGCTGCAATGAAGGAAGTATCGATTACCAGAAAGTTATCATATATGCCAATAATATATATATATATTTATTCTGATTGAAAAGAGGTTTAGAAATCGACTTCCAATGCTGCAATTGAAAAAGTATCGATAAGCAGAAAATTATCGGCATACGAAACATTTTTCTAAAAAATACAAAATACAATTCTACATATAGTTTTTTTTTTATTTTTACCCTCTAACTTTTCACCTAACGCATATACCCCACTTCTCTATTATTTCATTTGAAAGAGATCATATTAGCTCATTGATTTCATCGTTTCAGTTTGAACAATTTATACAAACATATATTTATTTACTAAATTTGTAAAATATAGCAAAAATTTTGATTTAAAAGAAAAGCAAAAACAAATAAACAAAAGAAAACACACAAAAACACAAATTAAACAATAAAAAAAAAAAATATAGTGAAAAATAAGCAAATAATTGGCAATTTTACGCTTGCGTCAGCTTTGAAGTTCACTGCCATATCATCATTATATATATATATATAATTGCCTGACCCCCTCCCGGCCCCCCTTTTTGCAGTAGTGTATACATTTTAGAATAGGCATGATTCGACAATTTATAGGCATGCCTTGTATATATAGTATAATTAAATGTTTGTACCAGGTATGAACACAAATTTAATTTGGAGACATTTCCATTAATTTTTTTTTGTTTTTGATTTTCAATTTATATAATGATCTAATGATCTTTCAGGCTTATAGTGTCAGCAATCCATTAGTATACATATATTATATTAGATATGCATATATACTAACTATATATGTACATATAACTGATTAAGTTAGCACAAAGTTCAAAATTGTTTATGATAATATTTACACGTTACTCTATTTTTTTTTTTTATAATGATGATGATATAATTACCAACAATTTACTAAATTTGATCTGTTGAACTCTGTTCTGTTTGTTTATTTGTTTGTTTGCCACTTGACGATAACTTTCTTGTTGTTTTTTTTTTTCCTGATGTGCTATCTATCTTCTTTATTTTTTTTGTTTGATAGAAAACCGGTTTACACTTGAAAGACATTAACAAAAGATAGATAAATATATCTATATATGTATATAGTATAGTTTATACTCAAGTATATGAGTTTTTTTTTTGTAATTTGTGACTCTTACTTATCTTAAAGGCAAGTTGCAATTTAAGAAAAGAGTAATTTATATTCTTTATTCAAAAAAAAACCTATTTTATATTTAAGAACTCATCTTTCATTCTATGTATTAAATATATATATATATTTTATTATATTTATTATATAGAATGACTAGTTTTTTGCTATACAAACTGGTTTACAGCTTCTGAACATTTTTCAATGCAATTTATTTATCATTTTTTAGACAGATTGTAAACTTGGCAAAAAAAAAAAATCTTGACAACTTGGTAAAGCTGCTCGATCGGATCTAATAAACAAAAAATATATGTACTTATATATATAAATATATATCAAATCACATCACTTTATACCAGCTCAGATAATTACAATAAAAAAACTTTTTCATTCCTCAAAGTATGGCAAAAAAAAAAAATCTCACAAATTCATAGTTTCATTGTACTTCTTACAAAGTATTTCAATTTTAAATGACTTGTTCTGGTTTCCACTTTTTTCTAGATTTTGGCAATTTTATATATCTTTAAAATATTTCCATTTTCACAAGACTTTTACATAAGTTTTTTTACAAGTCAATTCACTATCCCTCAATGAAATGAATTTCTATAGCAAACTATTGTTAAAAGTGAAAATGAGAACATGAAATAAGTGATTTACAATTTCGCAAAATCTCGCTAAAAGTGAAAAAATTGTTAAATGTTCCCTTTTAATTGATTGTAGCCACTAAAATTGATATAATTATACAACATATATCGTTTAAAGTCATAGAAAACTATAGATAAAAGTAAAAATGTGAACATGGAAAAGTGAATTACAATTCCGCAAAATATTAATGAAATTGGAAAATTGTTGAATGTCATTATCTGATTGATTGCTGTCAATAAAATTGATATAATTATAATTATAAAATCACAGAAAAAACTAAGACAGTTGAAAATCTTTTATATATTGTCTTTTTTTTTAAGTTGGCTGTTGAAACTAATTTTAACTTCAACTTTACTTTCTTGTCAAATTTAAAATTCTTTTGTTTTTCCTTTATTTTATTGGTGATTTTCTTAATTCAATTTCATTTGCAAATCACGCAAAACACTTTCACTTGCAGTCAAAATATTTGCACCAAATGAATTTATGTTAATTAAACATACCCAAAAATAAAAACAACAAAAAAACAATTGTTGTTGTTGCGTGCTTATAAAAAAATATATGTTCAATTTTATGTTATTATAATTTTGATATTTTTAAATTAATTTTTTTGTGTTTTTCGTTTTTTGCAGCAAACATTTTTTGCCGGTCACTTGAAGGCAACTGAAACGAACTGACAAAACTGAAATATGTGAAAATTATTAAAATCCATTCTCAATGGCAAAGCATCTAAGTAGAAGTGCACACACAATCTACACACACACAACACACACACACACAGACTGAGCTGTTTGCTGTCAATTGAATGTAAAGTGTATTTCACGTCTGTTGCTTTGCTCAGAACGCAGATTTCCAGGGTAGAAACAAAAAAAAAAGGGGGTGAACTGAAAGAGGGGGGGTTCTATAAACTGTGGAGCAAGGCGTCGGACATTATCAAGCAAAATTTATGTGTGTGTGTGTG